>CM042693.1:281045313-281452027 GCA_023614405.1 Avena insularis
GGTGCTGGTGGTGTGGATGATGATGATCCCGATGAATTCTAGCTTGATGACGGTGTTTATGGCGATGATCTCCCCTCTCTGGGATGGAATTTCCCCGACAGAAATCTGTCTGCCGGAGAGCTCTTTCTCTCTCGATGTTTTCCGCCCCGTAGAGGCGGCGGAAATATTTCTGTCGTTGCTCCCCAGGTATTAGGGTTCTGATAGGAAGTTATAGGCGAGAGGGCGGAGACGGAGGCCGGCCAGGTGGGCCACACCTCCCCTAGGCGCGGCCCAGGGGGGACCCGCGCCTGGGGTGTGTGGGCCCCCTATGGCCCAGCTACGCCTCCCCTTTTGGCTTTCTTCGTCTTCTGGGAAAATATAATGTTCCAATATTTTTCTGATCTTTGCAAAATTGCATCAAAACACCTCTTTTCCATCAGAAACCTGACTCCGGTAGTTCATCCTCCAAGAATGATCCAACATGCAAAAACAGAGAAAAAGACATAAGTAACACCTCATAATAAGACACATATCAGTGAATAGAGGCAAATTATGATATAGAAAGGTGATGCAAATTGGACGTATCAACTCCCGCCAATCTTAGACCTTCACTTGTCCCCAAGCGAAAACTAAGCTCAGTAAATGTCACATCCCAAAATTTTCCAAATTTTGAAATGTGAAAAATAAATAAACAAAAGAAATGATTGCTGAAATTTAGGGTGAAAAGAAACTTTTTGTTTCTAAAAATAAACATCAAAACCCTAAAACCCTAATGGAATAATTCATTTCCAAAATCTCTCTAAGACTATGGATTTGATCCATATAAAAATTTGTCAACAAACATTTATAAATGATCAAGAATGATAAATAAAAATATTATAAAAACATAGAAATTGGTTTCATTCAATTTGGATCCATAGATAAAAACTTATGAATTTAATAAGATAAAAGGAAATAAATTTTCAAAGCTAATAAAGCCCTATCTAAGATCCATGCCAAATCTTGAGCAAATAAACCCTAAAGGAATTTAAAAAGATAAACAAATATTAAATAAAGTTATGCAAATTGGAATCACCAATTTTGGACCTTTAAATAAAAATATATGGATTTTATAAGATAAAGAAAGAAAGAAAAAATAAGGAATATTTAAAAGCCAAATTAAATCTTGGCCAAACAAATGAAATGAAAGATTATTGATTAATAAAAGGAGTACAAGATTATTTAAATAAAATCATAAGGATTGATTAATATCCAATTTTATTTAAATAAAGACAAATTTCCAATTTAAATGAACATTAAATCATATTAAAATATTTTAAATAATAATTCAAAGTGAATTATTTGCACTAATGAATAAATAAAACCTACTGAAAAAGGTTTGGTAAAAATTAGAATTCAAATATAGTTTGAAACCATATTTAAACCCTATTTAAAATAAAGACAAATGTCTATTTAAATAAATAATAAACCATTAAGGAATAAAATTAATTATTCTAAAATGGACTTTAAAACACATTTAAAATAGTATAGAAACTTACTGAAAAGTTTTGAAAAGATTTGATGAATAAATTTGTTTTCAAATAAGAGTTTGAATTCAAAATAGAATAATAGAAAAGGAAAAAGAAAAGATTTAGAATAAAAAAGGAAACAAACCCAGCCCAAAAAACCAGGCCCAGTCCATTCAGTACCCCACCTTCCTTCACCCCAAACGTTTTCTTTTCTCACCATGCTAACTCGCACCTCACGTGCTGCGACCCCACACGCGAACGCTCACCTCACTGACGATGCTGCCCCACCGCCAGGTCATCATCTCCCTCACCCGCAACGACCGTTCCCCCTCGCACCTCGCCGTTTCTGCCATTGATTGAGTTGGTCAATTTGCATTGATGCTGCAGCGATTACTCCCTGTGACCGTACCCGCTTAAACGCCCCTCTCCCCTCTCTCTTTCCCCCACTCTCCACACCCTCTCTGCCCTAGGGCTGTTCTGATTTTGAACCACACCGCACTGCCTCCAACGAGCTCCTCTGTCCAATTCCGGCAACACCTGACCGTACCCTACTGTTGGGGATATGCTATATGGGTATCCTCATAGCATGTCTCCTATCCGGATAACCCAGGTGGCCCACAGTTGGTAGCATGGCCCATGGCCTGCTGGGTGGCCCAGTTAGATGGATCCAGAAGGGAGGCCCATGCCGGATAAAGGAAGGCTACGGTGGAGTCACCGATCTATCCGGAGCCTTGGAGTACAAGACACGCAAGACTAGTAATAGACAGTGTAGGACTCTGTAACCTGTCGGGCTAGGACTTTTCCCTGTAACCCTAGGACCTGGCGACTATATAAGTCAGGCCTATGGGAGCCTTTAGGGCACAACTTCAGACGACCAAGTAGCGATTAGCATACACCTCGCACAGCGAACCTATCTCTGTAACTCGGTGTATTGCCATTATAGTGATTTATAGCAGGAGTAGGATTCCGCCACCATTGTGGGATCTGAACCTGGGTAAGCTGTGTTACCTCGTACCCGTCAACCGTCCACCTTCCCCCACGTCTCTAAACACGCACTGTGAGGACCCCTCCATGGCATACTCTTCGGCAATACCACGACAGTTGGCGCCCATCTTGGGGCAAGAGGCGCTTCAGGCTCTTCAGCGGGCGAGGACCAAGATCTTCGCGGGAATCGGCATAACCGTAGCCATCGGTCGTGTTCTCTTCTCCGGCAATGTTCCGATCGTACCTCCCGATGATTTTTGGATCCCGACAAAGATGAACCCTACACGGTGTTCGATCGTTCCTATCAAAGACATCCACCTCTTCATTGGCGAAACCGACTCGGGCACTAGTTCCCTGGGAGTCGGAGAAGCATCAAGACCCTCACGGACCGCCTACAGGCAGGACAAGTTCGCGGAAGGATCGATGTCGGATCTCTCTTTGGAGTTTGCCGACAAAGATTGGAAAAATTCAAGGCCCACCCAAACTGCCCCTGTGCAGGATATAACGGTGGAAGATCACTGCAAGTCCGCCAGCTTCGTCCGTGTGTCTGGACAGCAGAGATCCAAGTTCGTTGGCGTGGTTACCATCTTTGATCTGGCGCGATGCGTTCAGAGAGAGGGCGAAAACCCCCGCGATTACCTGGCCAGGTGGCTCCGTATACGAGCCGATCTGGCCCACTACCCCAATGATGATGCCATGTATCACTTTGTGGAAGGATTGGACCATGGCACGCTTCTCCGACATTCTCTAAGACGGCAGCAGGCGTCGGGATGCCTTACCTTTGAAGGCATGGTGAACACCGTCAACAACTATGCGGAGGCTGAAGCGGCAGATCAGACAGCGCTTGCGCTCATTGACGGAGCCCCTCCGATTCAGCCACCACCACCACCGCCTCCGGCCGCCATCGTCGCAGCTGTGCCGCCACCTCCAGTCATCGTCGCTGCTGTTGCACCTCCACCCCCCGTCATCGAGGAAGTCCTGGCACCCTCCAACTCTGTGATTGACGCGCTATACGCCGACTTCAGCACAGATTCGAAGGAGACAGATTTCAGTCCAGAAGATCTAGACTCCGCCATGCAAGAGATGGAGGAAGAGTACACGCGCGACGAGCAAGCCAACAATGTCGTCATGTCTCGAGAGGTGTTCATCACCATTGGGATGGCGATGGATGAAGATCAACCCAGACGAGCTCTTCCTACAGCGCTGGAAAAAGGGAAGGGGCCACTTATTGCTGCTGACGATGATCGCGCAAAGGTCATGCCTCCTCCGCCTAATCCAATGCAACAGCCGCAGGAACTCAGCACCGGCCCGAGCAACAACAACACCGCAAACTTGCCGCCTCCAGCATCTACGTCTGCTGCTGCCCAAGTTACTCCAGCTAATAGAGTGATGTACGGCAATCTCCTCGTTGAGCCACTGACCGTAGCTCATATCCGAAATGTGACTCAGCTTGACGAGAAGCGCTAGCAGATGTTGGAGGAAGCGCAGATCATCACGGAGCAAGGCGCTAAGCTAGATCGAGATCTGGTCAACGTGCAGAAGTCCATAGAAAAAGCTAGAGCAATGGAGGCCGAGTACAAGACTCTGCTGCAGCATCAGAAGGCCAAGAAAGCTCCGGCTCGCGTCATCAACGATCCTGGTGTACGGCGAAACCTAGGATGGGCTCCCTCGAAGCCGGCACAGGCCAAACCATACATTGATAGTGAAGGCAAACAGGTGATGCCCACCCTATTCCTCAACCTCACGATCGCCAAGACCCTTATGGAGCAGGATAGATCGCCTGAGGCAGTGGAACAGGTCTATGACCTAGTGGCCAAGGCAGTAAAATAGCAGGAAAAGGCCACCTCTCAGAGGCTTGAGTCTGACCCAGCATTTTGCCAGTCTAGCCAGCATAAGCCGCCAAGGGACAGATCTCCTCTTGATGTTGGGTCTCAGACGGGCTCATCAGAACGAAGACGGAGGGATGCGCGCAACAGGAAGTATGCTATCCCCATATCCTCCGACCATGGAGAAAAGGCCCGACCTCGCCGCCCATCGCCACCGCCCCGATCCCCCCCGACATTGCAAAGACCCCAAGACTCACCATCGTTCGAGTATGGCCCCGCCAAGGTAGTGCGGCATCATCATCCGCGACAACGCGGAGCAGACCCATCATGACGGAGAGCGCAACCACAGACACAAGAGAAGGTCGCACCATGACCCTCCGCGTCCGGCAAGCAATCGCGACAAGTGTGAGGCGTCGTAGGAGAGTAATAGCAAGAAGGCTAACCCACCGCCACCTCCGCCTCCGTCGCCACCTAGCAGTCACCATGGCGGAGGGGGCCCGCGTCGTTCACGCAGCCCATCCCCTGTTGACAAGAAGAAGAAAAACCCGGAGCCGTAAGATGCACGTTCACGGATCGATAAGATCCACGAGGCCCGAGAAGGACCATACCTGGGACCATGTTGATTTGGACCTGCGATACGGTCTGCAACTTACCCCAAAGGTTTCCGTATTGACAAGACCATCAAGCCCTACGACAGCACCGCCAAGCCAGCCACATGGTTGCAGGACTACGACAACGCGGTGGAGATTGCCAGAGGCAACCCCAACGTTGCCGTCAACTACCTCCCTTTGATGTTGGCGGGAACGGCCTGTCAATGGATTGATGATTTGCCGGATAAATCCATCTGCAATTGGTTGGACATGCAAGAAGCGTTCACCAAGAACTTTGAGGGTACGTACAAACGTCCCTGCACTGTTGGCGATCTACAGCGGTGTGTGCAAGAGAAAGACGAGACATCTCGCGCCTACCTCTCCCGCTGGCTGGATATGAAGAATTCCTGCGCAGGAGTGCACGCTCAGACCACCATGGACACCTTCATCGATGGGTTGGAAAGGGGCACGTTGCTCTGACATAAGCTGAAGCGCTTGCAGGACAATCACCAGCTTGACTTGAACCAGATGATTCAGTTGGCTAGTGAGTTCGCAGCTGCCAACGACGATGCTCGCGGCTCTCTGCTGGCAACGGCCGTTCCAACTCAAGCTCGGAGGAACAACAGCATGAAGCGGAAAACCGCTCCAGAAGAGAAGCAATCTCCTGACATGGTCGCCATGACCTTTGCAAGACGAGGTGATGGCGGACAACATGGCCGAGGACGGGGAGCTGGTCGTGGGCAGCAACGAGGAAGTGAAACTACCTCGACACCGCTCCGTGTTCCCCAAACCTACGAAGAGTACTGCAATATGCCGTGCCTCGTACACCTCGATGTCAATGGAAAGGCCACCCATACCAATCGACACTGCAAGTTCGTCAACAACCTCAAGGAAGACCCGGAGTCCGGCTACAAGCAAAGTCGGAAGAACAGACCGCGAGGCAAGGACAAGGGGAATAAGAAGGAGGAGGAGTCCAAGGATTCAAGTGACATGGACGAGGATGTTGAACCCAAGCATGCCGCCAAGAACGACGACAAGGGCAAGAACCCCTTCATGAAGAAGGCGCCAGTCTACCACATTTTCCTTGGCACCCCCACTGCCCGACAACAGAAGACCTCTTTGAGGATCCTGATGGATACTCCACCGCTAGTTCCCCAGTTCCTGCGCTGGTCGGAGGTTCCAATTACTTGGGACAGGACAGATCACCCAGATCTTATTCCTACAGAGAACCAATACGCCATGGTCATCAACCCCTTGATTGACGGCGTTGAGTTCACCAAGTGTATGGTGGATAGTGGAAGCAGCATCAACATCATGTACCTGGATACACTGCAGAAGATGAACTTGACGGAGGCAAACCTAAGGCGGACCAACACCATCTTCCACAGCGTAGTTCCTGGTCAGGAGGCTCGGTCCCTTGGGTGCATGACACTTCAGGTTGCCTTTGGCGATATTAATAATTACCGCCAAGAGCGCATGACCTTTGAGGTGGTCCCCTTCAAGAGAGTGTATCACGTCATATTCGGCCGTGACATATTCCACACCTTCATGGCCAAGCCATGCTTCGTCTACAACAAACTCAAGATACCCGGACCAAATGGTGTCATCACCATATCCGGAAGATTTACCAAGGCAAGTGACTGCAAGATTAATGAAGCAGCCTTCACGGAAGCTGTCCTCTACAGCGAAGAATTCAAAGAGATCCAGAGCAAGGTCGATGACTCAGAGATGCCCGCGTCGAAGAAGCAGATCTCCGATCTAACATACCTAAAATCATATTTTCAAAGTTTGCACATCATTCATGCATTCAGACTCATCTTAGGACCATTTCCTCAAAATCAGAAACTTGTGATCTATCATTTTATGTAAAGCAAGGCATTAGCCTTATTGCTAACTTATAAGAAGGAGGACCTTATTTTGATCAGTAGAGTATTGATCCTAAGATTGATTGATATTTTCTAAATCTTGTTCAAAGTTTCAAACAAGAATCAAAAGTTTAAAACCATTTGTATGCCTATTACAATTAATTATTTAAGGCATGGTTTTAATTCTATTTTAATGGACCAAAGTGTTTGTGATCAAACAACAATGTTTTATACACAAATATATGCTTGAATAATTCTACAAAAATCTTTAGGAAGTTTGAATTCAAACTCATTCAAATAGCATTTGAAAATGATTTCAGAAAATCAAATAAGAAATAGAAAAGGAGAAAAGAAATGAAAAAGGGCCGGCGCCACCATTCCAGCCCAACAGCAGAATCAGCCCAGCAAGCCCACCCGGGCCTTTCCTCTCTTTCTCTCACGCGACGCAAGCTTACCCCATGCTCACTGACCGGTGGACCCAAACGCCATGCAATCATCGTCCCCAAACCCCACACCCCCGACCCCGCCGTCGCCGCCGTTATTACCATCACTGCCACGAATGAAGCGGGCTTAATTGCCGATCAATGCCGCGTAATATCCTCGCCCCTCATCGGCTATTTAACCCCCTCCCCTCTCCGCATCTTTCCACTCACTCAGCGCCCCTTCTCTGCCACCAGGCTGCCCGCAATTCCATTTGCACCGCCGCAGTACCGAGCGTCTCCGGTGACGTATTTCGGTGAGTACAGTGCACCCCTTCACCTCTGGTCCATGCGAGTGTGTTCTCCTAGTTCCTGTGCACCATCTCATGCCATTAGTTTTCTCTGTAATGCACCAAGACGTCGCCTCCGTCCATCTCTGCAAACAACGGAGCCGCCGGTCAACTCCGTCGAGAAATACTGGTAACCTTCGAGCGCCCCTTGTCCCCTCTTTGACCCTGTCGTGTTCGCCATGACTATGCGCACCTCCTGATACAATTGGTTTGTGCTAGGGCGCTCTAGAGCATCACCATCGTCTTCGTCACCGTGCACCCGACGTCTGCAAGCTTTCCGGCGAGCTTCTCGGGCCAACATAGCACGCCCCCGTCCACACCAGCAAGTCGTTGAGCATCAGCACGACCTCGCGAGTCTGGTAAGCATCTCTGCCAACCCCATCCCCCTCCGTAGCCGCCGGAACACCGCTGGCAGTGCGCCGTCGTCGCTAGCGCCGCCCATCCATGGTCGCATGCTCGACAGCCGTTGGATCTAGATCTAGCGCGTAGGATTAGATCACTTAACAAACGGGTACGAGTAGATCTGGCCCGTGCGATTTCATTTAAATCCTGCGGCTCTCGTTGATCGATCCAGCCGATACGGTATCAGCCAATCAGAACATGCCGCGTGTCTGTGTTTTGATTTAAAATCTAGAATTAGATCTATTAATTGTTCAAACTTGCAAAATTCATAACTTTTGATCCACACGTTCAAATTTTGTAAACTTTATACCATTGGAATCAGGAGAAAGAATTCTATCCAACCATACGCTTTGTTTAATAAATTGCATCTGTTAAAATTGTGGTTTTTGCAAAAGCATTTGTAGGCTTATTTTGAGTATAGAAATTATTTGAAAAATGTTTTAAAGACTAAATAAAGTTTATTTAGTGTATATTTGTTTTGTTTATGACTCAGTACTGTTCCACTTGTCTTGTTGATTTAGAAAAATCACCACATGGCATTTGCATGCATTCATATATTTTTGCTTGTTTATTTTGATATGTGAATTTGGTGCTATCATTTTATGTGTAGATTTTGGTGCTAGTGGTGATTGTGATTGTGAGGATTGTTGCTACTCCCCCAACTACCCAGGCAAGTGGTGCTTCATATTTTTATCCCAATATTTTGACTATGCATTAGAAATATTTTGTATAGGGCTTGCATGAATAATTTTGCTAAGTATCTATATGCTATGCTTGGGAAATCCTAGTAGTGGTAGAATTGTTAGAATTTCCTTTAAGTTAAGATACTTGCTATTGCTATGCTTAGCCTAGCTAGTAGTAACCAAGGGTGGATTATATATACATGCTATGATAAATATTTCTAAGTCTTTGACTTATGTTTTGCTTAATAAAACAACTAAGTGAATGAAACACCTGGGTGGAATGGAAAGAATGGTTTGTGTTGAGTGGTTACACAAGGCCCATTTCTATGGTTACCTTGTGTATCTCACTTGTGGATTGCCACCCAGGAACAAAGGGATTTGAGATGCCAAATGTTAAGAAGCTTCTAGTGCAGCCACATGGCATTATGGGCTCTGCCTGGATCATATAGGTTGCAATAACTTAGCCAAATGGATAGTTGGTGGTAGGGGAATGATAGGTTTGGAGCATGTCCATTTTGGTCTAAGGGAAGGCTTCTGAAAGGTCCTGTCTTGGTGAAAATCAAGTCTTGTGGGGAAAGTGCACAACCTCTGCAGATGGAAGAAACTAAGTACTTAGCCATGTCCCTGGTATTGGACAATTTGAGCATCAAGGCATGGAAGCTATCAAGAATCTCCTCATCCCAATTTTCTAAGTAAAAAACCTGTGGTTGAACAAGGGAGAAGGTTCACCAATTTCTATTGGTGGTTCCTTGGGAATGTTTTTGCCAAACAAAAACTTAGTGTTTTCAACTGATACGTAAAACCTATTTTGAGCAAAGCAAGCCTAAGCTACACCTAGCCAAATTCATGTAGTAACTAGATGCTAATACTCTACTAAGGTATCACTTGCCAATACTATTCCAATGTATTGACCCACTATGGATATAACTTGTGACGTTGCAGGTTACTCTGATGATGATTAGGGGTTATGACTCTACCCTCAACATGCTTGCCTATGGCACATGAAGATGAAGACTTTATTTATATTGATAAGTTAAACTCTTGTATTAAGACTGTGGCTATGGAGTTGTAAAAGACTATGTTATCTCTGGAATGACGATGTAATAATGACCTTTGTTTCTGTGTACTTCATCTTAAACTGTGGATGCTAGCATTTGATCCAGGGACTAGCATTGCAATCACAGGGATCTTTACCTTTATAAAGGTGGGATCTTACATCCGACTCCGCTCCTGCATTCAAGGCCGCCATCGAGACCAAGCCGGTGGAACTTGTGGTAGGCGATGCCTCCAAGACCACCGCCATTGGGACGAACCTGGATCCCAAATAGGAAAGCGCGCTCGTCGAGTTCCTCCGAGAGAACAGGGACATCTTTGCCTGGCAACCTGCCGATATGAAAGGTGTACCTAGGGAACTTGCCGAGCACAGCTTGAACATTTATCCAAAATGCAAACCAGTGAAACAACCTCGACGACGCTTCGGAGACGAGAAGAGACGCGCCATTGGCAAAGAGATAGCTAGGTTACTTAAGGCTAGACTTATCCGAGAAGTCCTTCACACCCGATGGGTGGCCAATCCTGTACTTGTCCCCAAAAAGGGAACCAAATAATTAAGAATGTGCGTTGATTACACCGGCTTGAACAAGGCTTGCCCTAAAGATCCGTTTGCTTTGCCTTGCATTGACCAAGTCATTGACTCGACGGCTGGCTCGAAACTTTTGTGTTTTCTCGATGCATACTCAGGATACCACCAGATCAAGATGAGGAAGTCAGACCAATTGGCCACTTCATTCACTACACCATACGACCCGTTTTGCTATGTTACGATGCCCTTTGGGTTGAAAACGCAGGTGCTACGTACCAGCGGACAATGCAACGTTGCCTTCACGACCAAATTGGTCGGAACGTTCACGCCTATGTGGACGATATCACGGTGATGTCTAAAAAGTCCAATGACTTAATCTCCGACTTAAAAGAAACCTTTGATAATCTCCGGAAATACAACATGATGCTTAACCCTAAGAAGTGCGTCTTCAGGGTTCCAGCCGACAAATTGTTGGGCTTCATCGTTTCCCAACGTGGAATCGAGGTCAACCCGGAGAAAATCAAGGCCATCTTAAACATAAACCGTCCGACATGCCTAAAGGACATTCAACGACTAACAGGTTGTGTTGCCGCAGTTAGTCGGTTTGTCAGCCGACTTGGAGAGAAGGCTCTACCGCTGTACAAGTTGCTGAAGAAGGCGGACAAATTCACGTGGACGGACGAAGCGGATGCAGCATTGAAGTATATCAAGGAGATTCTTTCCTCAGCGCCCATCCTTGCAACACCCGAGCTTGGAGAGCCCCTGTTAATCTACATGGCGGCAACCAACCGGGTAATCAGCATCGTCGTCGTGGTAGAGCGGAAGGAACCAGGCTATGAGCATGGAGTTCAATGACCAGTTTACTATGTGAGCGAGGTCTTGGCGGAGTCCAAGTAGCGTTACCCGCACTACCAGAAGATAGCTTATGGAGTATTTCTTGCTTCTCGGAAGCTGAGGCATTACTTTCAGGAGCACCCAATCACAGTGGTGACCAAGACTCCACTGTCCGACATTATCAACAACAGTGACGCTACGGGAAGGGTCGCGAAGTGGGGCATTGAACTTTCCGCCTTCGAGATCACCTACAAGAGATGCGACGCTATCAAGTCTCAAGCCTTGGTGGATTTCATCGCAGATTGGACGGAGATGCCAGATGCTACTCCGTTGCCGAAACCAGAGTACTGGATGATGCACTTTGACGGATCAAAGATGCTCAACGGCTCGGGGGCTAGTGTATTGCTACAGTCACCAACTGGCGACAAGCTACACTATGTTCTGCAAATCCACTTCGAGGCTACGAACAACATGGCAGAGTATGAAGCACTCATTCACGGACTACGCGTAGCCAAGGATATTGGCATCAAGCGCATAGTTTGCTGTGGATATTCCGACTTGGTTGCCCAGCAGGTGGCTGGCACCTAGAATGCGCGGAACCCTATGATGGCGGCATATGGAGACGAAGTGGACGAGATAGCCAAGAGCTTCTTGGGCTACAAAGTCAAGTATGTGCCTAGGGAGCAAAACGAGGCGGCTGATCTGCTATCTAAGCTTGGATCAGGGTGCAAACGAATTCTGCCAGGAGTTTTCCTAGAGCATCTACGAACACCATCCGTGAAGAGAGCCGACATCGACAACCCGGATAGAGCTGACTCTTTCGTCCACATGGTGGCAAAGGTCCCTCCAGCTTGGACAAAACCGTTTATGGAATATCTCGAGCACGGAAATTTGCCCGACGACGAAGTTGAAAGATGGCAAATAGTACGACAAGCAAAGGGTTATACCATAATCAATGGACAACTCTACAAAAGGAGCACTACTAGTGTATACCTAAAGTGTGTTTCCCAGCTAGAAGGTATTGAAATCCTACGTGAAATCCATCTCGAAGATTGCAGACATCATGCCGCTCCTCGATCGTTGGTCACAAAAGCCTTCCGACAAGGATTCTACTGGCTGTCCGCAAAGGCGGACGCCGACAAGCTGGTTGAGACATGCATGGGATGCCAGTATTATGCCCGACAACCGCATGTTCCTGCTAAAGAATTGCTAACAATACCAATAACTTGGCCATTCGTAGTCTAGGGGCTAGACATGGTGGGACCGTTACAGACGGCACCATGTGGGTTTACACATCTGCTAGTAGCAGTTGATAAAGTCACTAAATGGATAGAAGCTAAACCCATTAGAAAGCTTGATGGGGCAACTGCCCTTAGGTTTGTTCAGGATCTAGTGGTGAGATTTGGTCTCCCACATAGCATTATCACCGACAACGACAGCAATTTGTCACTCGGAGAAGTGGAGGCTTATTGTTGGGAGAAGGGCATCCGACTTGACCTTGCATCTGTGGCACATCCACAATCCAATGGTCAGGTTGAGCGAGCCAATGGATTAATTCTACAGGGAATAAAGCCACGTCATGAGGCACCGCTACATAGAGCAGCTGGAGCCTGGGCGGAAGAATTGCCATCTGTGCTGTGGAGTTTGCGAACTACACCCAACAGATCCACCGGCTACACCCCTTACTTCATGGTATATGGAGTAGAAGCCATCCTACCTTCTGACATACTTCACGATGCTCCAAGAGTCGCCGCCTACAACGAAGATGACGCTGAAGAATCCAGACGCCTAGATGTGGACCTTCTCGAGGAGGAGCGCGTTTTGGCATGCCAAAGATCCGCCATCTACCAGCAGAAGCTACACAGCTACCATAGTCTCTGCGTTCGGCATCGCTCGTTTAAAGAGGGGGATTTGGTGCTCCGACTTAAGCAGAAGAAGTCACACAAATTATCCCCGCCATGGGAAGGACCGTTCATCATAAGCAAGGCACTACTCAATGGGCTTACTACCTCGTTGACAATCGTGAACTGAAGGATAGACCCAACGAGGATCATAAGCGTAAGCGACGTGACCTGGATGATGACTAACCGGAGCTTGATCAGCCATGGAACATAGCACAACTACGTCCTTTTTACACTTAGTACTTTTTATCTAATTGTGTACCTCTTATATGATCAATGAAATAAAGCTCTCTGGTTCACTCATATTTATGAGTCTTTTACCTCCTTTAGTGTTCATTTTTGGATCATATAAAACCTTTATGCACAAGCTTTGCGATTGCACTTGTGAAAATTCCGCCTACGGGGGTTAGCTTAAGTTTTCTGGTCTACACGTTCTTTGTTGTTTTTATGTGGATTCTGGAGTAGTGACTTTTGGCACTTATTGTCGGCTATTTTGTGCTTAGGTTATTGACGGTGCCATTGGGCATCCTCACCTGAGCGCATGGTTCCGACAACGAGTCTTCCGAATCACGAAAAGTCAAGCATAAGAACCAAAGTAATGGATAAGCCAGCACTTGCTTAAAAAATATATACATGCTGGAAACTAATTCTTAAGTAGCAGGACATAAATCATTGTTTTCCGCCTTAAGTTAATACATAGTTTTTTCCACATACGCATCAAAGGTGAAACAAATATTACAAGTTGTTTTTCATTCCTTTAGCGCAGGCGACTTGGAAGCAGCGTCATCGGCAGCAGGAGAATCACCCTCAAAGTCGGCAGTGTGAAGAGACTTGGAGGAGCTTTAGTTGCCGCCATAGATGGTATTCATCGGCACGAAGACGTTGACATCGACTAACTCGGCAACTCTGGTGTCATAACCCGCGAGTGACGACAAGATGGACTCATGGTTTATCTCCTTGCCATCATCATCTACGTCGGGTATGCCAGATGTTACCGTGTCGATGTCGGCATCTTCGTAGTGTGCCTTTACCATGGACAGCGCCATCCTTGCACCGACCCGTGCACATGAAGCTTTCCAGCTTGTGATACGCTCGGGGGCTCAGCGCAGGATCTCCGAGAACTTCGCCATAGAGTCTGATGCTTTGATGTTGATCTGGAGGGGCTTGGCAATCTCTTTGGCTTGCGCGATGGCGGTGTTGATGAAGTTGCCAGCAAGAACCATGCATTCCTTTGCTGGAGGAGGTGACCGTGTTAAACCCATAGGAGCTGCAAATTCCGACAAGGAGCACATGAGTTCAAAAATTCAGAGTATCTAGACTACAGAAATCCAAGACGGAGAATCACTTACTGAAGATGCTAGCCTCAGCTTGCCAGAGGGTATCTGCCAAGGAGTCCTGTTCTTGTTGGAGGAGCTTGTACGCCTCATGATGGTGTTGATTCTGCTCATCGGCAGCTTTCTTCTGATCTCTTAAGATCGAGATCTCCTCCTTCAAGCAGTCATCTCCTCGGTGGCGGAGTCCTGCAGGGATTTCATCGACTCCTCATGCATCTTCAGCATGTCCTTCTTCTCCTGCTTAAGGATCTTGTTCTTGCTATCCAACTCTTGAATGTGCTTGGATTGCTCGACAATGTCCTTAGCCTTGGCAATGGTTTCTACAAGTCGGAGAAAGCAAAGTACACAGTGAGTACTCGGAGAATACACAAGTTTAAGTTGGAATACGAAAAAGAAAGGAAAAACAGACGCTTGCTCTTGATGACCTGTTCCTTCAAGAAGGCAGTTTTATCCTTTTCGGCTTCCAAGTCCGCGCGCATCTTCTGGTACTTGTCGTTGGCCATGCCCATCCAAGCATTCTCGTTCTATGGAAAAAAGAAAAATTAAACACTGTTTGGTCTAGTTGGAGCATCTAGCCGGAAAATTTCCACCTAGACGCTCGGGGGCTACAGCGAGAGTTTTTAACTTAGCAATATGCTTAGTCTTTCTTTAAGCATCTAGTTGGAACTAATTCAGTTTTCGATTAGAAGCTTGGGGGCTACAGTATAAAGTTTTAACTCGGATGTATGCTTAGCTTTTCTTTAAGCATCTAGTCGGAACTAATTCAGTTACAACTAGAGGCTTGGGGGCTACAGTATTGAAATTTATAAACACTGCGTATGCTACTCTTAAAGCATCTAGTCGGAATAATTCATTCAAACTACATGCTTGGGGGCTACAGCGAGAAGTTTTCTTCTTTAGTCACTCTTAGAGCATTCAGACGCAAAGACCTATGGTTTTCCGTCTAAATCCTCGGGGGCTACAGTGGGATACTCATATGAAATGCAAAAGGCAAATAAAACTTACAAGTGCAATGATCTTGAGGTTGGTGGCACTCTCGGTCTGCATCTTGCCAAAGGATACATTGTTTCCTTGCAAGATCTCTGCTTGTCGGAGAAGCTCCTCTAGACCGCACGTCGGAGATGTCGGCGCCGCACCAGGAACCAGAGCAGTTCTATCCGGTGTAAGTACCGGATATACTATCTTTGGATACTCTATGGCTTTCTTGGGTGTGGGGGCGCCGCCTACGGCAGAAGTACCAGCTTCCACCACCGCCTTACCGCAACCGATGGCATCCTTAGCCAGAGCTTCAGCCATTGGGTGTGCGGCACTCTCCTGCGTCGCCTGCTCGCCGACAACAGCAATCTCGGTAGAGGCACCTGAGTCCACTTCCATGGCAGAAGGGCCAGATGCTTCCTTGACTTGTGAGCTTGTCGGAGCGGAGGAGAGCTTGACGCTGGGAGTAACGGGAGCGATGGCGGGAGATGCGTCGCGATGCAGCATGTCCTTGATGGTTCTAGAGCCCCCAATGTTTTGGAGGTATTCTTCAGGCTGGTCGTGGCTTTCTTCCTGAAACGTGCAAAATGCATAAGTACAGGAACAAGACAGATAAATGGACAATGTCGGAGAGAAAGAAGCTTAGACAAGAGGGGGTTCTTTGGCAAAGGGGATCCCGGTAGTCTTTCTTTTCTCCGCCTCCAGGGAGGCGGTAGTCTTTTTGGAGGCTCCACCCTCCGTCTTCTTCTTCTTGCCTCCGTCGGCAGTGTCAGAGGTGGATGTCTTCCGCTTTCGCGCCAATGGAGCATCATCATCGGACATGACGGTGACTTCTTTCATCTTTGGATCATAGATTTGAGGAGCCATGCTGTCCTCATCTATGTCGCTAAGCTGTAAGGTGAAGAACCACCGTGTTAGATGAGATGGCAATTGCTAGACGGAAGAACTGGAGTATATGTCAAATACGGAAAATAAACAGTTACCTTTGGGCACTTGCTCTCTACGAACATGGCATAGGTGATGGTGAAGCCACGCTTCTTGTACTTCACCTTGACGATGTCCTTGAGACGGAGCTTGACGGAGTCGCTCGAGAAATTGTCCACGGAGATGCGGAGGCTATCCCTTTTATCGCTGCTATACTCGTGCATCAGCGTCGAGCGGTGCTGCAGAGGCTGGATTCGCCTGATGAACCAGCACATGGCTAGGTCCAAGCCAGTCAAACCCACCTCTACGAACCATTCTATCCGCCTTATGGCGCAGGAAGCATCGATGTCGGAGGGAAGGGAGGCCTGGGATCTCCATGTCGAGGTTTCGGCGGCGGCTCCATCAACAAAGTCCAGGTACGTTACTTCTCGGCCGGCCAGAGGGATATCTGGGCCGTAGAAGTAAGTACGCTGCCAGTTCTTGCAGGACTCATGGCCGACGATGTCGGGGAACCGCCGACCAGGTCGGATCTGGAAGCTTATGGTGCCACAATTTCTAAGTTCATCCTTGGTGGCCCTGGCTTCGCGCTTGACGGCGAAGAAATACACAAAGAGATCTAGCCTAGGCTTAATCCCTAAGTAACCCTCGCAAAGCGCCGTGTACACCTTTTATCCGGCTTGGGGAGAAGGTGTGACCTCGCCGGCCGGTGCCACCCGCCAGGCGAGCCCCTCCGTCGCGGGGAGGTAGCCTTCGGTGATCAGCTCCTTGATGTCGCAGTACGTGATGTCCCAACCGTGCCAATCACCTTTGTGGGAGTCAAGCTCCTCCTCTAGTGGCTCTAGTGCTGCTGGATTGTGGTCGCCGCCGGTGGTCTGGACCACCGCAGAGACGGGGATGACTAGGCCCTCTGGGGGCACGATGATGGAGCTCACCGGCTTCGCCGCGGCTTCGCCCGACGCCGCCATCGAGTGAGTAGAGCTGCTACTGGCCATTGCGTGTGTTCGGAGGTGACTGGCGAGATTGGAGTTAGGGTTTTTCGCAAGGTTGCGCGGAGAGCTCGAGGGGGCGCTCGCTGAAGGAAGAAGATGATGCGAGGAGAGAATGAGGTGAAAAGTAAAAAATCCACCGCAGTTACTATTTATGATCTCCAGCATCGAGATTCGTGTAGCTTGATCGGACGGTTGCCGCGTAGACGACGTGTGTGCGGACATGCGCGGAAATTTCGCCACGTCCCAACCGTCACCGCCAACGGTTCGTATCGCTCGCGCGAGAAAAGTGGACATGATTGCGTTCTCTGCATGTGTGAGTTACGAGGCGTTGCTGACCTACGTCTAAGTCGCCCTAGCTGACATAGGCAGATGAACCATCACATCAGAAGATTACGGCATGGACGGATCCAGTCCGGCTACGGAAGAGTATGATGGAAGATTCAGCAATTCTCCGGCTTACTAATTGAAGACAGAGAAAACATTGCAGGGTTCTTTGGGAGGACTACAAGATATTGCTTGACGATTTGCCGACATCCATATAGACAGAGCATTCCACATGAAGAGGCAAGACGGCGCAAGATCTCGGAGTTCTCCGGGGGCTACTATTGGGGATATGCTATATGGGTATCCTCATAGCATGTCTCCTATCTGGATAACCCGGGTGGCCCACAGTTGGTAGCATGGCCCATGGCCTGCTGGGCGGCCTAGTTAGATGGATCCAGAAGGGAGGCCCATGCCGGATAAAGGAAGGCTACGGTGGAGTCACCGACGTATCCGAAGCCTTTTGTACAAGACACGCAAGACTAGCAATAGACGGTGTAGGACTCTGTAACCTGTCTGGCTAGGACTTTTCTCTGTAACCCTAGGACCTGGCGACTATATAAGTCAGGCCTATGGGAGCCTTTAGGGCACAACTTCAGACGACCAAGTAGCGATTAGCATACACCTCGCACAGCGAACCTATCTCTGTAACTCGGCGTATTGCCATTATATTGATTTATAGCAGGAGTAGGATTCCGTCACCATTGTGGGATCTGAACCTGGGTAAGCTGTGTTACCTCGTACCCGTCAACCGTTTGCCTTCCCCCACATCTCTAAACATGCACTGTGAGGACCCCTCCATGGCGTACTCGTCGGCAATACCACGACACCTACCTACCTATGCATGCGAGCTCACTCCCCAGTACCTTGCGCATCTACCAGTGGTCCCAGCTAGCCCGCACGCGCTTCGTAACATCGGCAAGGACAACCTCTGAACGCCGCCGTCGTATGTGCCCACTCCGGCGAACCTTTTTGGTAAACCCCGACCGCCCTAGTATTTCTGGTTGATACGCATGAACTCGCCATGCTCGTGCGCGTCTAACGCCACATCGGCCTTGCATTTTCATGCCTTGTAGCATCGACAACAACTACACCTGAGCGAGCCCGACGCCAAGAGCTACTCCGACGAGCAATCGACGCCGTGCCCGTACGCCCCTGCTCCTTCCAAGACCATGTTGAGTATCAGCGCACCACGGCGAGTCTGGTGAGAGTCTTCCCCCTCCCTCTCGCTTCCTAGTTCACGTGCAACGTCGCTGACAGAGCACGCCGCTGCTCGCCATCGCGCCAGCGCCGCCAGTTCCTGGTCGAGCTACTGAGAGCCGTTAGATGACGATCCAGCGGATGTGATAGATTGCTTAAGCGACCAGGTACGAACCAATCTGCACTGTGCGATCTAAATGAGATCCTGCGATTCACGCAGCGCGATCCGCGCGAACCAGCACGTGCCAGTAAGAAACATCCACGTGGCTAGTCTGTGTTTTAAAAATAGAAAACAGATCTATTAGATGTTAGAATTTGAAAAATTCATAACTTTAGATCCACACGTCCAAATTTTGCAAATTTTATATCAATGGAATCAGCAAAAAGAATACTTTGCAACCATGCCATTTGTTTAGTGTTTTGCTTCTAAAAAATTAGTTGTTTTTCAGAAACATGTGTAGGCATATTTTGAGTATAAAATTTATTCTAAAAATGTTTTTAGGGTAAAATATTTTGTAAATGAATTGTTTTGAACCTACTGACCATAAGAACCCTTGTAGATTTAAAAGAATATTTTGTGATACCAGGGAGTAAATCTTTGAATATGTTTTAAAAATGCTTTTTGGGTAAAACCTTTGGAAAATGATTTGATTTAAACTCTCTGACCCTAAACACCAAGTTTTGGAATTTAAAAATATATTTGGTGAACCCTATAAAATCATTACTTTGCTTAAAGGAATTTCCAACAAAATAAAATATTGCTATGACTTAAAAAAATGGTTTTTAGGTGAAACCTTTTGCAAATGGTTTATTAAACACTTGACCTTAAAACACTAACATTTGTGTTTAAAAATATATTTGTCAAACACTAGAAATTATTACTTTGATCGAAATCGTTTCTGCCAAACAAAAATGATTTAAATGGCCCATTTTCACTAACTTGATTTTAAATGATTTTACCACTTTTATAAATGACCAATATGTGCTTAAAATGTTTATATCCTATTAGAAACCACCTTTCCAAATAAAACAATCTTTTGCATGCTTGCATGCATTATTTTGTTTTCTATATTTTATGTGGTGAATTGTTTTGAATGCTAGTTTGAAATTGTGCCCTGATTGAATTGTAGTGAAATTTGAAGAGTGTGACTATTGCAAGATCAAGGAGTGAATCTAGTATTCTCTACTAAAAAGGCAAGTGACACTATCATCCATGTCCTAGTATTTTCATTACACTTAGTAGAATTTTTGTAGTATGCATGATAGGGTTACTATGTTACTATGCTATGCTAGGTCCTATTAGGATACCCTTTATATCTTCCTTAGTGGAAATATTGTAGTTGTAGTATGCTTAGCCCTGCTATAGACTTGGGGTGGAATACCATGTTATGAATATATGAAGTGTTGGAAAAATATATGTTCTATATAATAAAACAAGTACTCAATGAATCACCTAGGTGGAATGTGGTTACTCAATTGTGGATAAGGTGGCAACAAAGGGAACCATGTTTATATGGCTATCTTTTTGTATGTGCACTAGAAGAAAACCACCCAGGGACTTAGAGATTGAACATGTTTCTCGTACAGTGGCTTCCATGTACAACCACATGCTAAATGGGCTCTGGCTTAGTCAATTACATAGTGGAAGACCCTTGCATTGGCACCTACTCAGGTTAACTGGATTCATGTATTGGAAATATATCCTTACATTGGTGCCTGGTAGACATGCTAGCATTATGTCTTGGGAGGACTTCTATGGAAAGACTTTGTCACATTCTCGATCTGACGGTACTCCATTTGGTGTGTACTTATCCAGCGGCCACTGGTGGCATCAAAACGAGATTGTGTCATGTGGGTAAAGTGTACAAATTCTACAGAAGATCAAAATTCTAAGTACTTAGCCGTGTCCCCGGTTATGGACAACTCTGAGCAACTAAGGCCTGAAGCTATGGAAGATCTCGACATTCCAATTTCTCAAAGTAAAACTTGATGGTGTCAATAAGGGACTAGAAGCACTTGGAGTTTGCCAAGAAGTTTAGAAAGATTGTTAAAAGTCCAAAACTATTTTTGAAAAGATAGGATAAAACCATATTGCTTTCTGCAAATGAGCCTAAACCCTACTTAGCCAAATATGCATGTATTGATAGACTCCAACTTATTTCCACATAGTAGTGAAACTTGATAATACAATTCAAATGTATTGACCCTTGTGGCTGTAACTTATTATGTTGCAGGTTTGTTTGATGTTAGTGAAGTGTGTTAAATAGGATTACAAGTCTACAACCAACATGATTTCCTGTGGCACATTGAAGATGAAGGACTCCATGCTATACAGTTATTTCTGCTGCATTGTAATGAGATAGACAAATGAGCTATGCAAGATATAATGAATTATTTTATTCCTGGTTATAAAGTTGTACTATGACCTTTGTTTCTTGATATTACATATTAAACTGTGGATGCTAGCTATTGATCCAGGGACTAGCATTGTAAACACAGGGATCTCTTCCTTATCAGGTTGGGACCTTTACAGTAAACATGTCCACATGTTTATGGAGTGAAGTGTCGATAAAAGAATACAGACAATAAGCTTCACGCTTACCATTACACAACTCATAGAAGAAGGCAACTCACTAATATATAACTTAGCTTGCAACAAGTACAGGAGTCACAATAGAGATGCATAACGATAAATCATAATTGGAATTGGCAAGTTTGTTCCTGGTCAGAGAACAGCTGGCAAACAGTTTCACAAAAATCTTTTGAAGAAGTTTTCCAACAGGAGTACTCTTTGCTCAAACAAGTTTTTCACAACGATGGATTTCAAAGTAATACTCAATAGGTAAGAGTCTTGTGCAAACAAGGAAGATAGAGAACATTAGTGAATAAATCATCATATGAATGCTTGAAACACAACAACTGAAATCCTTGCTGGCGATAGAGAGGAAGTAGGCTTACTAACTCAACTCAGAAATAGGAGAAAGGTCCCTTCATAGAGGGAAACAGGGATTTCAAGTCATAAAGAGCTTCCAAAATATTATGGTACTTACTAGATTTGAGCTCTTATTGCCCCTATCATATGCATCTTGAGGTGCTTAAGGTTAAAGTGAACAAGGATGGAGTATATGCTTTACGAAATATAAGTTGGAAATCTCAAGTCCCTTGAGTACTAGGGCCCCTCCTCATGCTACTCAACTTTAGTCACTGGTAAGTTCTTGTCATTGTAAGTACATGCGTATCATAAAGAACCGCCAACGGGGTACCCCTTGCACATGTTACAGGAGCTATCCCATACCAAAATAACAAGGCAAGCAGACAATGAGCATCTCATCGATCTTTTTATTTACTATGTGCATAGATTTTTATTGAGGATGCTTCACAGAATGCTCACTATAGTGATGCTGCAAGTTTCCACCATGATTAGGCATGGCTTAGGATAGCGTCCCGGGCGTTTCTCTAACACACATACATTACTCCATGGACTTACAAGATCCCTCTTTATTTCACACCGTCGGCATCCGCAAACAAAAGAGCATGATATCAACTGGATAAGTGTCCATAAGTGTTGAAAGCGATCCCCATGACAGCACGGTTCTGGTGATCCCAACATATAGATGCAAGCATATACAACTTCGATGGCACAATGGTTCAAGTTTATTAGGGGCAAGAAAATAAGGTGTGCCATCAAGTTTGTGAGAGCTTTACTAACTAGTTTTCTCATAACAAAATAGTTTTTATTTCGAAAGATAGATGAAACTTGAGAATTTGCTTGGAATAGCAATAATGCTAATAGGTAGATCTGGTGGACACAAATGGCACAGGTTTTGGTTCAAAGGGATTGGAAAAAATGAGAAGTATGCTTTCTCAAAACAGGTTTTTGGCTAGCAAGGCTGGGTAGCAAGCAAAAGAGTTGAAGGAAACAAGCAAACCTACAAGTGATAAAGCCAAACATGCAATCTTCCTTGAAGACACAAAAGATCTTAAATAAAGAATACTAAGCTTATGAGTGATACGTCCAATTTGCATCACCATTCTATATCATAATTTGCCTCTATTCATTGATATATGTCTTATTATGAGGTATTACTTATGTCTTTTCCACTGTTTATGCATGTTGGATGATTCTTGGAGGATGGACTGCCGGAGTCTAGATTCTGATGGAAAAAGAGGTGTTTTGATGCAATTTCGTGAAGATCAGAAAAATACCAGAAAAATATGGGAAAATTATATTTTCTCGAAAGACAGAGGAAGCCAGAAGGGGAGGTGAAGAAGGGCCACAGGGGGCCCACACCCCCTAGGCACAGGCCCACCTTGCCCCGTGCCTAGGGCAGTCGTGGCCCACCTGCTCGGCCTTCGACTCCGCCCTCTCGCCTATATCTTCCTTACGGAACCCTAAAACCAAGGGGCGACCACAGATAGATTTCTACCGCCTCTACGGGGCAGAAAACACCGAGAGAGAAAGATCTCTCCAGCAGACAGATTTCTGTCGGGGAAATTCCTTCCCGGAGAGGGGAGATTGTCGCCATCAACACCATCATCAAGCTAGGCTTCATCGGGATCATCATCATCATCATCCGCACCATCATCTCCACCAGCACCATCATCACCACTCCGTCCCGCTGTAACAATTGTGTTGGATATTGCTTTAGTCCTTAGGGGAAACTTTCCCGGTGTTAATCACTATTGTGGTTGATGCTTGTGAGTGGAACCATTGGATTATTGTTTATGTTCAGATTGTTATTCATCACCATATCATCTTTGATCTTGATCCATATGATGTCTTGTGAGTAGTTCATTTAGTTCTTGAGGACATGGGAGAAGTCATATTGTTAGTAGTGGATTTGTGTTGAGTTATTATTCAATGGTTTAGTATTTAAGTTGTGGTGCTATTCTTCTAGTGGTGTCATGTGAACGTCAACTACATGGTACTTCACCATTTATGGGCCTAGGGGAATGCATTATGTATTTGGCTACTAATTGTGGGGTTGCCGGAGTGATAGAAACCTAAACCCCCGTTAGGACACCTTTGCACAAGGGAGCGTAGGATCTCAGAGTTTAAGGTTGTGGTTAGGGTTATATCTTAATTACTTTCATGTAGTTGCGGATGCTTGCAGGGGGTTTAATCAGAAGTATGTATTAGTCCATGTAAGGTAGGTACATTAGCACAGGTTCACCCACACAACACTTACAACACCAAAGAAGAGTAGTTAGCTATTTGAAGCAAAAGCACTTGACAGAATTCCCATGTGTCCTCGAGAACGTTTGGTCCTTATAAGTATTTCCACTGGCTTGTCCTTTGCTAAGAAAGGATTGGGCCACTTGTTGCGTTTGTTCGTTGTCTTTATTACTTGCTCTTTGTTTTGTTGCCTTATCACAAAGCCACTAAAAATCCATTTGCTAAGTATTACAGAGATTTCCTGCTCCATACCACCAGTCAACACCTTTTTCTCCTCGTTGGGATCGACACTCCTATTTATCAAAAGTACTATGATACACCCCCTATACTTGTGGGTCATCAAGACTATTTTCTGGCGCCGTTGCCAGGGAGTGAAGTGCTATTGAAGAGTGGAATTGGTAAAGGAAACTTCTACTATGAGTACTTCTTTTAGTTATTGTTTGTTGCTTTGTTTCCAATATGGATAACCCACTTGGTTTTCTGTTTGGGAAAACTACTACCACTGTTAGGGTAGTAGATGAACCACCACCAGTTGAGATAGATCCTTTTAAGATACCTACAAGTATTGTTGACCGTGTTATGGATAATTATTATTTAGGGGATGGAACTGTCCATCCTGGTGATCATTTGCTTTTTATCCATGAATTATGTGGGTTGTTTAAGTGTGCAGGTATCACAACTGAACAGGTGAAGAAGAAGTTACTCTCTATATCCTTGAAAGGGAGAGCTGAAGAATGGTATAAGCTATGAAGAATGGACAATCAATGGAATGAGAGGAAATGGCATCTCTCTTTTATTCTAAATTCTATCCTCCCAGTGAGATTCATAAGGATAGAAATCTGATATATAAATTTTGGCCTCGTGATGGAGAGAGCACAGCTCAAGCTTGGGGGAGATTGAAGTTACTAATGCTTAAATGTCCTATTCATGAACTCCCTAACAATATTATTATAAATAACTTTTATGCTAGGCTTTCTCTTCATGATAAAGATTTACTAGATGCTTCTTGTGCTGGATCATTCACACGTATCAATGAAGAAGCTAAATGGGATCTACTAGAACGTATTCAAGAGAACACTGAAGCTTGGGAGAATGGCAAAGGAAGAAAGTCAGGTATAAACTATGATTATGAATGCATTAAATCTTTTATGGGAACTGATGACTTCCATGATATTAGCAATGAGTTTGGTCTTGATTCCTAAAGTATTGCCAACTATTTTAAGGCCTTTGCCTCTTACATAGAAATTCCCAAGAAGAAGTGGAATAAGTACCATGCACCTTATAAAGATGTTGTTAGTCATGTTCCTGTTAGAAGTACTGAAGTTTGTACTACTAATCATATTGTTCCTAAACGTCATGTTGAGAAAGTTCCTTTCCCAGCTAAGGTAAAGGAGTATTCTATGATTATTAGTGCAAATAACAAAGGTACAATGAAAACCGTGGAGCCAGGTGAGCAAGTGAGTGATGAACCTATGGTAGCTATTGTGAAAAATCTTGATGCTAGAAATATAGAGGATGAACATATTGTCTTCTGTGAAGATGCTACTAATATTATCTCTCATCCTAGTAAATCTAGAAAAGATAGTGTTCCTGTGCTTTCTGTTAAAATTGGTGATCATTGCTACTATGATTTATGTGATATTGGTGCTAGTTCTAGTGTTATTCCTTATGAGATTTACAGGTAAATTATGCATGAAATTGGTACTTGTGAGCTTGAGGACATTGATGTGGTTATTCACCTTGCAAATAAGGAAACCATTTGCCCCATTGGTATTGTAAGAGATGTGGAGGTTCTTTGTGGTAAGATGAAGTATCCTGCTGATTTTCTAGTGCTTAATTCAGCAGCTAGCAAAACTTGTCCTATCATTTTTGGTAGCCCTTTCTTGAACACTTGTGGAGCTATTATAGATTGTAATAAGGAAAAAGTTTTAACTAAGTTTGATGGAGATTCTTATTAATTTAACTTTTCAAATTTGCTAAAGCTCCTTGTGAAAATAGCTTGGCTAATAAAGATTTCAGGATGGAACAACTTGCTTCTATTGATCTAGTTTGTGACCTTGGGTCTCTTTTTGGTGACTGTAAGTATGCTCATTCTGATGATAAAGTTGTTTCTTGTGACAGTTATATTGCCAACTTTATTCAAGGTGCTACTGAAAGTTATTATGAGAGAGGGAAACATGGTTTTATGCTTCTCAATAATGTTAAGTTTCCCTGTTTTATGTTGAAAGCTTTGAAGTTGCATCTGTTTTGTCTTCCTATGCTAGTGGCTTTTTGTTTCAACAATTCGTTTTCTCATGACACTCCCATGCATAGGAAGTGGGTTAGACTCAAATGTGTTGGTTATTTGCTTCTTGATGCTCTCTTTCACTTCAAATATTTATCTCCTTTGTGAGCATCTTTGAAAGTTTCAAGCCTAACTTAAAGGCATTAAAGAAAAGTACTTGTTGGGAGATAACCCAAGAGTTTGGTTGAGTCTTGGAAGTTATTACCTCATTAATAACCGCTCCTTATCCTTTTTGTTTTGTTTTTTGTGTCAAGTTCTACTACTTTTGTGAAGTAGAGGAGTTGTGAAAAGTGGCTGTCCTAGGACAGATTTTTGTGCTGCATTGTAAAAATTCGTGAGGGAGCTGTATTTTTCTGAGATTTTTCTCCAAGTTGTTACCCAACTTTCATTATTTCTGCACTTTTTCATTTGATCAACAAAAGGTTTTTGAAAAAAATCAATCTTTCCCTGCTGGTCTGTTTTGACAGATTTCTGCTATCATTTGCATTTGCCTCTTATAGAAGCTTTTGTTTTGATGGATTTCAGTTGAAGTGTGAACCTAAAGGTTTATTGTTTTGGATTATACTAATGTTTCCATTGAGGGGTTGTGTGAGACCTTGTAGGAAAGGAAATTCTAGGAGAGGGAGAAAAGGAGTCTGCAGAGTTCGTCTTTGAATAGGTAAAAGTGGTGAAAACAGAAGGTTCGTGAAACCCTAATATTTTTATATTTCTGATGTTTTTATTACATAAGGGAAGTTACAACACGAAACAGAGGAGGAACCAAAGGCCGGGGTGGCCAAACCCACCCCAGGCGCGGGCCCACCTTGCCCCGTACCTAGAGGGGGTGTGCCTCCCCCGAGCTCCGACTCCGCCTCGTTTTCGTATCAAAACCTTCCTTATGCTTTGAAACTTCGTAATATATAACCCCCTGATCCCCCGAGGTTCGTGCATCGTGTTCTCGTCGTGTTTTTATTTTGATCTATTTCTGTCAGGAAAACTTCTCAAGTTTAGAGTACCATGGTCTCCGCCAACGACAAAGTCAAGAAGCCTGAGGAAGACGATCCTCACAAGCCCAAGGAGGAGATTTTGGTACGTTATGAAGGAGATATGGAGGAGGACAAGCAACCGAACACCCACACTACCATCGTAGCCATTGGAGTGGTGGCAAAACCTTCCAATCTTAAGAGGACAACATGGATGTCTACAGGAGGGAAACCTCCACGTCATACCCTCTCTCCACGGTCACCTCCTCCAAGGAAGGAACCCTCTAAGAAGGAAGAGTGGAGAAAGAATAACAAGGACTGGGATCCTTGGTCCGAATTGGTCATGAACTGCACTGAGCATAATTCGGAGTTGATTCGTACTCTGACCTTTGAGATTGAGGATTTTAAGAAACTTATTGAAGAGCTTATCAAAAGAACACCATCACCACCGAAGGAGTAATTCATCATCAGGTTTGGCATCCCCTTGGCTTGTTCCAAGCTTGGGGGAGTGCCGCGGTATCACCATCATTATCTTTCATCTTTTACCTTTTTAGTGGATTCATATCTTTGGTAGAGGTGTTATCTTATAGTTTGGTTTGCATGTGGAAGTATCTCTCCTTTAGTTGGTTATCTATGTATCCCTTGGTGTGAGTGCCTTTATTGGATTATTAATGAGAAGTTTCATCTTTTACTTTTTGCACTTCTTATTTTAGTTTGCAATCTCTATTATATGATGGATCTTGTTGATCAGTATTGGCATCACTTTGGGAGCATCAAGTGGATCTAAATTGGTTTTGGCAAACCGAGTTATGGTCAGTAGCAATACTTTTTGAGATTTGAAAGAAAAAGAGAAAAAGCTTACAGGTATTTTGTTTCATTTATTTTCTCTCTTGTTGGCTCATAAGCTTAGTATTCGCTATTTAAGATATTTTGTGTTTTCAAGGAAGATTGCATGTTTGTCTTTATCACTTGTAGGTTTGCTTGTTTCTTTCAACTCTATTGCTTGCTACCCAGCCTTGCTAGCCAAAAACCTGTTTTGAGAAGGCATACTTCTCATGTTTCCAAACCCTTGAACCAAAACCTTTGCCATTTGTGTCCACCATATCTACCTATTAGCAATTGCTATTCCAAGAAAATTCTCAAGCTTCATCCATCTTTCGAATTAAAAAGTATTTTGTAATGTGAAAACTAGTTAGTAAAGCTCTCACGAACTTGATGGCACACCTTATTTTCTTGCCCCTAATAGAATTGAACCATTGTGTCATCGAAGTTGTATATGCTTGCATCTATACGTTGGAATTAGCAGAACCGTGCTGTCACGGGGAATGCTTTCAACATTGCACTTGTACTTTGTACTCAGTTGATATCGTGCTCTTTTGTATAGGGATGTCAACAGTGTGAAATAAAGAGGGAACTTGTAAGTCCATGGAGTCTGTATTTTGTGTTAGAGAAACGCCTGAGCCGCTAGGCTAAGCCATGCCTAATCATGGTGGAAACTTCCAGCATCACCATAGTGAGCATTCTGTGAAGCATCCTCAATAAAAATCTATGCACATAGTAAATAAAAGGATCGCCGAGATGCTCATTATCTGCTTGCCTTATCATTTTGGTTATGGGATAGCTCCTGTACCATGTGCAAGGGGTACCCCGTTGGCGATTCTCTATGATACGCATGTACTTACAATGACAAGAACTTATCGTTAACTGAAGTTGAGTAGCATGAGAAGTGGCTCTCATATTCAAGGGACATGAGATTGCCAACTTATATTTCGTCAAGCATATACTCCATCTTTGTGCACTTTAACCTTAATCATCTCAAGATGCCTATGATAGGGGCAATGAGGGCTCAAAGCTAGTAAGTACCATAATCTTTTGGAAGCTCTTTATGACTTGTAATCCCTGCTACCCTCTATAAAGGTACCTTTCTTCTATTTTATAAGTTGAGTCAGTAAACCTACTTCCTCTCTATCTCCAGCAAGCATTTAAGTTGTTGTGTTGCAAGCATTCATATGGTGATTTATTCGATCATGTTCTTTATCTTCCTTGTTTGCACAAAACTCTTATCTATTGAGTATTAATTTGAAAGCCTTCATTGTGAAAAACCTTTTTGAGCAAAGAGTGCTCCTATTTTGAAAACTTCTACAAAAAGCTTTTTGTGAAACTGTTTGCCAGTTGTTCTCTGACAAGGAACAAAGTTTGCCAATTCCAATTATGATTTATCTTTATGCCTCCCTATTGTGACTCCTGTACTTGTTGCAAGCTAAGTTATATAATGGCGAGTTGTGTTCTTCTATGAGTTGTGTAATGGTAAGTGTGATGCTTTTTGTTCATATTCTTTTATCGACACTTCACTCCATAAACTTGTGGACATGTTTACTGAGGTCAGTTTTCGCTTGGGGTCAAGCGAAGGTCTAAGCTTGGGGGGAGTTGATACGTCCAATTTGCATCACCATTCTATATCATAATTTGCCTATATTCATTGATATATGTCTTATTATGAGGTATTACTTATGTCTTTTCCACTGTTTATGCATGTTGGATGATTCTTGGAGGATGGACTGCCGGAGTCTGGATTCTGATGGAAAAAGAGGTGTTTTGATGCAATTTCACGAAGATCAGAAAATACCAAAAAATATCGGAAAATTATATTTTCTTGGAAGACAGAGGAAGCCAGAAGGGGAGGCGAAGAAGGGCCATAGGGGGCCCACACCCCCTAGGCGCAGGCCCACCTTGCCCCGCGCCTATGGCAGGTGTGTCCCACCTGCTCGGCCTACGACTCTGCACTCTCGTCTATGTCTTCCTTATGGAACCCTAACACCAAGGGGGTGACCACAGATAGATTTCCGCTCCTCTGCGGGGCAGAAAACACCAAGAGAGAAAGATCTCTCCGACAGACAGATTTCTACCGGGGAAATTCCTTCCTGGAGAGGGGAGATCATCGCCATCAACACCGTCATCAAGCTAGGCTTCATTGGGATCATCATAATCATCCACACCATCATCTCCACCAGCACCATCATCACCACTCCGTCCCGCTGTAACAATTGTGTTGGATATTGCTTTAGTCCTTAGGGGAACTTTCCCGGTGTTAATTACTATTGTAGTTGATGCTTGTGAGTGGAACCATTGGATTATTGTTTATGTTCAGATTGTTATTCATCACCATATCATCTTTGATCTTGATCCATATGATGTCTTGTGAGTAGTTCATTTAGTTCTTGAGGACATGGGAGAAGTCATGTTGTTAGTAGTGGATTTGTGTTGAGTTATTATTCAATAGTTTAGTATTTAAGTTGTGGTTCTATTCTTCTAGTGGTGTCATGTGAACGTCGATTACATGATACTTCACCATTTATGGGTCTAGGGGAATGCATTGTGTATTTGGATACTAATTGTGGGGTGCTGGAGTGACAGAAAGCTGAACCCCCGTTAGGACACCTTTGCACAAGGGAGCGTAGGTTCTCAGAGTTTAAGGATGTGGTTAGGTTTATATCTTAATTACTTTCCTGTAGTTGCGGGCTTACAGGGGGTTTAATCACAAGTATGTATTAGTCCAAATAAGGTCGGTACATTAGCACATGTTCACCCACACAACACTTACAACACCAAAGAAGAGTACTCAGCTATTTGAAGCGAAAGCACTTGACATAATTCTCATGTGTCCTCGAGAACGTTTGGTCTTTATAAGTATCTTCACCGGCTTGTCCTTGGCTAAGAAAGGATTGGGCCACTTGCTGCGTTTGTTTGTTGTCTTTATTACTTGCTCTTTGTTTTGTTGCCTTATCAGAAAACCACTAAAAATCCGTTTGCTAAGTATTTACAGAGATTTCCTGCTCCATACCACTAGTCAACACCTTTTGCTCCTCGTTGGGATCGACACTCCTATTTATCGAAACTACTACGATACACCCCCTATACTTGTGGGTCATCAACGAGCCAATCAAGAAAATAAATGATACAAAATACATGTAAGCTTTTTCTCTTTTCCTTTCAAACCTCAAAAAGTGTTGCTATTGACCAGAGCTCGGTTTGCCAAAACCAATTTATATCTACTTGATGCTCCCACAGTGATGCCAATAGTGATCAACAAGATCAATCATATAATAGAGATTGCAAACTAAAATAAGAAGTGCAAAAAGTAAAAGATGAAACTTCTCATTAATATTCCATAAAGGCACTCACACCAAGGGATACATAGATCATCAACTAAAGGAGAGATACTTCCACATGCAAACCAACCTATAAGATAACTTCTCTACCAAAGATACGAATCTACCAAAAAGGTAAAAGATAAAAGATAATGATGTGATACCGCGGCACTCCCCCAAGCTTGGAACAAGCCAAGGGGATGCCAAACCTGATGACGAGTTACTCCTTTAGCGATGGTGGTGTTCTCTTTTTTAGGGTAAGGAAACCCTCTAGCATCTCACGAAGCCTGTCATTCTCCTCTTGAAGTATATCCACCTTAATCCTCAAAGCACGGTACTTATCACAAAACTCATTAGTGGTTCGAAGGGCTTCCACTGCCTCAAGGCATGGTCTGAAGTCTGGAACGAAGGCTATGATCCCCTGCATGTTACGAGAAAATGCACGTCCAGTGTTAATTGCTCCTACGAAAGTAGGTTTCCTTGCCCTTGACCCTGCGGCAGTTTGTTCCTCCAACTTTACTTCCTCCACGGGCTTCTTGCCTTTGTCGTTGGCGGAGACCATGGTGCTCTAAACTTGAGAAGATTTCCTGACAGAAACAGATCGAAACGAAAACACAACGAGAACATGATATACGAACCTCGAGGGATCTCTGGGGTTATATATTACGAAGTTTGAATGCATAAGGAAGGTGTTGATATGAAAACAAGGCGGAGACAGAGCTCTGGGGCTCACACCCCCTCTAGGCGCGGCCAGCTGGGGCCCGCGCCTGGGGTGGGCGTGGCCACCCCGGCCTCCGGCTCCTCCTCCATTTTGTTTCATAACTTTCCATATGTATTAAAAACATCAAAAATATAAAAATATTAGGCTTTAACGAACCTTCTGTTTTCACCACTTTTACCTATTCAAATATTAACTCTGCAGACTCCTTTTCTCCTTCTCCTGTAAATTCCTTTTCTCACAAGGCAATACACAAACTTCAATGGCAACATTAGTGTAAGCAAAAACAATAAACCTTAAGGTTCACACTTCAACTGAAATCCATCAAAACAAAAGCTACTATAGTAACTCCTTTCAAAAAAACCAAAAGAATCTGGAAGGGAATCAACAAAAGAGGCAAATGCAAATGATGGTAGAAATCTGTCAAAACAGATCAACAGGTAAAGATTGATTTTTTCGAAAATCTTCTATTTCTTAAATCAAAAGGTGCAAAACTAATGAAAGTTGGGTAACAACTTAGAGAACAAGCACAGGAAAATACAGCTCGATCCGAAGTACTGAACTCCCTCATGATTTTTTACAATCCAGCACAAAAAATCTATCCTAGGATAGCCACTTTTCACAACTCCTCCACTTCTCAAAAGTAGTTGAACATGACACAAAAACCAAAACAAAAAGGATACGGAGCGGTTATTACTGAGGTAATAACTTCCAAGACTCGACAAAACTCTTGGATTATCTCCCAACAAGTACTTTTCTTTAATGCCTTTAAGTTAGGCCTGGAAATTTCAAAGATGCTCACATAGGAGATAAATATCTGGAGTGAAAGAGAGCATCAAGAAGCAAATAACCAACACATTTGAGTCTAACCCACTTCCTATGCCTGGGGGTATCATGAGAAAACAAATTATTGAAACAAAAAGCGACAAGCATAGGAAGACAAAACAAATGCAACTTCAAAGCTTTCAACATAAAACGGGGAAACTTAACATTATTGAGATGCATAAAACCATGTTTCCCTCTCTCATAATAACTTTCAGTAGCACTTTGAATAAAGTTGAAAATATATAACTATCACAGGAAACAACTTTATAATCAGAATGAGCATACTTACAGTCATAAAAAGTAGGTCCAAGGTCATAAACTGGATCAATAGAAGCAAGTTGTTCCATCCTGAAATCTTTATTATGCAAGCTATTTTCACAAGGAGCTTTAGAAAATTTGGAAAAGTTAAACTCATAAGAATCTCCATCAAACTTAGTTAAAACTTTCTCCTTCTTACAATCTATAATAGCTCCACAAGTGTTCAAGAAAGGTCTACCAAAAATGATAGGACAAGTTTTGCTAGCAGCTGAATTAAGCACTAGAAAATCAGCAGGATACTTAATCTTACCACAGAGAACTTCCACATCTCTTACAATACCAATAGGGCAAATGGTTTACTTATTAGCAAGGTGAATAACCACATCAATGTCCTCAAGATCACAAGGACCAATTGTGACACCCCCGGGATCAGGGCTAAACAAATCCCAGACCACCGTCTGACATAAGCTTAACCTTGAGCTCGAGAATATCCAGTGAATAATTGGTAACACAACAGTGACCCTATGACACAAAATTTATTATAGCAAGCTCATAACTGAGCAGAGAACCAAATTATCACAAGAAGAGGTCACTGACCACAAACATCAAACAACAGAAGTCCAATTATGCTATTAAGTATAGCAAACTTAACAAATGGCCTAAGAGGCCTGAAGCATAACGATGACGTCCTAGCCCATAGATTCTAGGCCACCGGCCGGGAACCCCAAGCTACTCGTCGATGTCGATGTAGTACGAAACTTCTCTTCAAAGGAACACTTACTCTGCCAAAAGTATCAACAAAGCAAGGGTGAGTACAGGGTGTACTCCGCAAGACTTATGGCTGGTGGAGTTGTTTTGCATAAAGCCATCTTTGTTTATAAAACAAGAGAGAGTAGAAGCTCGTCTGTTTTTAAAAGGGGATAAGAGAGCGACATCTACGAAATATTGATCATCTTCTTTTGATATCCACCGAATCATCATCATATGAACTAGGATCACCCCTTCGTACCCATGAGGAAGCATCCTTAACAAACATTAGTTGCCAAGTTTTACGATTAGGTTCATGTTCTCTGATCTTAGAATCTGGTCACCAAGCGTTCATAACCGTGAACACGGCTTTTCGAAAAGATTTAACCCTGTAGGGGTGTACAACTTTACCCACACGTACTAACCTTCTCTTAATGCCACTAGTAATAGCCCTCTTCCTTGGAAGGCCGACAGAGGGTGGTTAGACACGACCTTTACCTTGCTTTCGCCGAGACCATGAGTCACGCAATAAGTATGGTTCCGTCGTAATGGGTCAAATCCCAAAGCTGGTACTTAAAGATGTGAGGCGAGGTTGGTTCATCAGGGGCTCCATCGACCCCAAGCAACCCCGACCACGCTTACCTACCTGTTATGAATGCACCTTCACCCGGCAAATCTTTCAAACGGTTTTCTATGCATATGTCAAATGGAACACCCGAACTATGTGACTCATGGAATCTACTAGGCAAGTTAGTTTCTCATGAGGTTTTCCAGGACCCGTGTGGTTGTACGCTCATCTCGGTTCCAAAGGCAAGAACTCGGTTCCTAGTGGTGGTGAGCATGGGACTAGAAAAACCACATCCCACTGTGGCCTCCCATACAAGCCTTAACATGTTTAACTCATATCACCTCTGATATCATCTCATCACGTGCTCCTGTCATACTAGATTCTCTGCATCTGATACATCATTTGGATGGACCAGAATTAACAGCTATGCATGGCTAAGCAGACACATATAAAAGCTCTAGCAGTGCACACAGCCAAACCTAGTTATGCTAGGAGCAGTGGATCGGGTAATATAAGGTCAAAGGGAGTAATGCAATAGATATGATACTCTATCTATCGATAAAATACCATAGTAGAATCGTATGCATCATGGCAGGAATTGAATTACTTTCGAAATCATAGGATTATATCATGGTGGGGCTATGCTTTCCTTTGCCAGTTGTTAACCAATAAGCAGGTCTTCGGGAATCTTGTACTTGACTTGATTATAGTTGGTCAAGTATTGTTCGTCGATCTTCGATCTTCGATGGTGTTGACCTCGGGCTTCAATCTCGATCTCGTATTCTACCGAGGAAGAACCAAACACCGGAAAGAGAGGGAAACAATCAACACATGGCATCGATGCAATGCTCAAGCAAGTACGATGATATGACAAGTTAATTTGTATCGAAATGTAACCCTAAAACATGCTCGGCAGTTTAAACGGGGTTCCGAGGGGTGAAAACCCTAACTCGGGGAAACTCCTGAACATATGAGAGGGGTTGATTTTGTTCTCTAATTAAACTTGTCATTTTAGTTGCTTAACAATGCATGATTATAGGTTAAATAGATAGTTCTCATTTTTCTGAACATTTTGGTATATTATACATATTTTTCCGACTTATAAATAATAAGTTATTCAATTTATAAGATTTATATCAATTTCTGGATTTATTAAACCAATTTAAATGAATTATTGCGCAAGGCTGACATTAGCACACGCCCTAAACCTTTTTACACATAGGGCTAGGCTAGCCCTAGACACAGACATGCGGGGCCCGAGGTGGTTTGACCAGGTCCTGACCCGCGGCTGGCGTCCCGGTGACGTTAGCCTGACGTCACCCGACGGTGAGCTCCTAGGCGACGCACGGGGACGACGGAGGAGCGCGCGTGGGGTTGCGAGACCTAGCGCACTAGAACGAGGGCATCACGGGCTACCTATTAGTGGCGGCGCCGCTGCTAAATGGTCACCGGAGCATGGGACACGGTGGCGCGTGGTGGCGGAACCTGCAGGTAAACAGCGAGCAGCGACTACAGCGAGCTAGCAAGCAAGCGGAGTGTGCCTAGGGCACCAGAGGCTCACCCCGAAGCGGTTGGTGGTGACGACGAGGCGAGGCCTTGAACGGCGGCAATGGCGACAGAGGGTGGCGTCGGGCTCGGGGAAGACGGGTTCGATGCCTACGACTGGAGGCTCCCCGACTCAATTCTGTTGGTGGGGAAGTAGAGGACGAAGAGGCAGAGCTCGAGAGCTTATCGGTGAGGCACGGGGCGGTACAAAGTAGCGACGATTCATCGGCGTGGTTCATTTAGGGTTCGGGAGAAAAGGGGAAACTGCGAGAGGCCTCGAGAGGAAGAGAAAAAGGGAGGATGAGGACGAGTGAGACACGTCGATCTTCGTGGCTCTCTTATCCTCGTGAGGCGACAACGACGGCGGCGGGAATCATGGCGGCGAGCATCGTGCGGCCGCGCGCACGACACTGAGCAGCTTCCAGGAGGAGGAAGACGACATGGAGAAGGCTAAAAGGGTATGGGCCTGGCGCTGGGCTGGGAGGCGGCCGGCTGTGCAATCGAGCAGTGGTTAGGGAGGGAGGAACGGGCTGCTCATGGCCTGCTTGTCACGCCTCTATTTTTTTCCAGAAACTTCTCTTTTCCTATTTAGCTATTTACTCTTTTGTATTTTCCAATTTGAATCTATTTTGAGTAATTCAAAAAAAATACTAGAGGGTTTGTATAATATCTAAAATATTGCAGAGCCCTTGTATTCAGTTTGGGCTCCACTTTATTTTGGGATTTTTCAAATTCAAACCATTTTGAATGGGTTTCAGATAGATGGAAAAACTAGGGTTTTGTTTATTCTTTCATGCATGCATTAATAGAGATGATGCTTACGATGCACAAAACAAACCCTAATATAGATTAACTAAAACTGGGGTGTTACAGCTCTATCCCCCTTACAAGAATCTCGACCCAAGATTCCAAAGGTAGGAAGAGAGACAGAGAGAAAAAGAACAGGGTCACTCTAAAGATAAGAGGGAACACACTAAACAATACAGAGTACCTCATGGTCAACTCATGGATGGAATGTTTAGAAACAACTCTGAGATGACGAGCATGAAACACACCAAGGTAACGGAGGAAACAAGAGGAGATGGTTTCAAGTTGTTAGATAGCTGGTCTTCATAAGGATTGAGACCATGGAGCTTCAGAAGAGTTTAAGCTTCTGAAAAGGAAAGCTTCCAACAGAAAGAACATGACCACAGACTTCGATAAAGAACCTCTACTAAACGACTTAAGTAGAGATTTCAGGTTGCAGAGATATGGATCAACAAAACCAAGATGTTGAACTACTTTGGACATAGAAGAGTTACTCTTTCATTCAAAAGAAGGCCAAGACAGAAGGGTGTTTTGGTGGAGAGGACTCGTAAGAGTCACAAGGAACATGTAGCAAGAGAAACTACAGATTACCAAAATCATAGTCACTCTTAAAACATGGCTGGGAAAACGAAGGAAACTCTTTATTCATCCAGGTCTATCAAAATCTTTGCCAAAGATCATGATATCACTTTACACCACTAGACGGATTGGTAAGAAGATTCCTGATGACACGAGAAGAAATAAACTTCGTCATCAGACTTCAGTTACTTGGCACAACAAGATGCTTGCCAACATAAGAGGGTCTGGAGGATCGACCGAGAGACATTTAGCAACACTACTTTAAATGTTCTCCTTGATGTTCGATAAATCAGACATCAAGTAAAGGTCGGACTTCGGATACAAAAAAAACCATAAGCACAACTCCTATAGTGGATCATAGAAGAAGCCTCATGAAGAGCCGTTGTTATTGCTGAATCAAAAGAATATGACAAGAGGTCTTTCTGGATAAGTGTGTCAACCATTACATCAATCTTGCCAGATTTACAAAGAGACCTATGTCAAAACCTTGAGGAACACCAACAATCATTTCTGCTTGAGATTCAGTTTTGGTTAGGTGAAATGATATTTCAGACTCAGCATGTCTGAATAGAAAAATTTCAACATTTACCACAAAGGTAAAGTTACTAGATTCTCAAGACATGGCCTATAGTGCTAAGCTCCAAAAGACTGAGCTGGATTGCTATACCCATGTATTAACATCTTGTCGAAAGACAACTGCATACATATAAGGTGCTAACAACAAAACACACATTTGTCCTTAGGAAATGGAGCTAACCCTACTCGAATCCATGACGACATCTTTCAACGTTTGCACGTGAACTAGAGAAGGTCACTTCTAACATCCAGAACACATACTTCGAGATAACATGAAGATGGTTCTCGAAATTTTCCAACATTAAGGCCAATTGTTCCATATGAATCCAATCTAACATGCAGAAGATAAGAATATTGTTGATGGGCTCAACAACAAACTTATCGAGACACTCCAAGAAGGTGAACTCGTATGTTGTTTGAACAAGGCAAACTATTGGTTAGACCAAAGAACATGAAGATGTACTCAAGTGAAACATCACAAGTAGAAACACCATCAAGATAGTCCTTGGAACTGAGTTTGATTTGACGATAACCCAAATCAAATCAAAGGTGGGTAACATAACATATCCACAAAGGAAATGCTATCTTTCTTCAACACGAGCAAAACTAGACATCCCTTTACGAAGGAACAGAGTTGGACAGAACTTTTGTCTTACAACTCTCCAAGTTGTTGTAACATCCCTAAAATCATGATTTCAAAGTTTTCATATCATCCATGCATTCATAATCATTTTAGGATCATTTTCAAAGTCATTACAAAACAGAAGCATTTTTGAATGCCTATTATTTTATGTAAGCAAGGCATTGATACAATGCTACTCTCTAATAAGAGATTATTTGTTTTAAACCAAAGATGTTTGTTCACGGGTTTGTTTTATAATTTCCAAAGCTTGGACAAAGATTTCAAAACAAAGAAACAAATTTAAACCATTTCTTTGTCTTTATTAAGCAATGGGTAAAAACATTGTTTATTTTAAATTCCAAAGTGCCAAATTATTTTAAAGTGTACAACATTGTTCTGCAACCAAATGTGTACAATTATCACTTTACAAAAATCTAGAAGTGGTTTGAATTCAAACTTATTTGAAACTCATTTGAAAATGTTTCTTGAAAATCGAAACATAAATAGAAAAGGATAAAAGAATTAGAACTGGGCCAGGCGCCACCCTTTCGGCCCAGTAGCCAAAACAGCCCACCCGGGGTCTCCCTTCTCCCTCTGTTTCTCACCTCAGCAACGCACACCCACCCGCTGACACCTTGGACCCACCTTGCCTCGTCATCGTCGTCCTCAATCACCGCGTGACGACTGCTCCGCCGTTACCACCGCGCCAGAGACGCCACGATTAAACCTCACTTAAATTCCATTGATTCAGCATGTAACTCTCGCCCCTCTCCTGGCTACTTAATCACCTCACCACCACGGTCATTTCCCCCCACTTTCCTCGCTCACTCCGCCACCAGGCTGCGTGCAATCGAACTCAAACTGCCGCTGTACCGACGACCTCCGGCGATTGATTCCGGTGAGCCTCGACCACCCCTTTGCCTCTGCTTCAAACGAGCGTGACCATCATGTTCTAGCACATCCCCTGATGCCTTTCATTTGCCTTCTCGTGGCCCAGGTCGCCGACCCCGTTCGCGTCCTCAAGCGACAGAACCACCGCTCGACTCCGACGTGCAATCCAGGTAAAACGTGACCGCCCCTTGCCTTCCCTTTGATGCCATCGTGTTCGCCATGGCCTTGCGCACCTCCTGACCCATCTGATTCATGCTAGGGCGATCCAGAGCCTCGGCAACGTCTTCATCTACAAGCACCCGACGCCGCCAGCAACTCCGACGAGGTCCTGCCGCTGTGTCCGTGCGCCCCTCGACAAGCTACTACCACGTTGAGATCCAGCACGTCTCTGCGAGTCTGGTGAGCCTCCCCATTCTCTTCCTCGCTTCTAGTAGCCGCCGCAACACCGTAGACTGAGCACGCCGCCGCTCACCGTCGCCGCGCGCCGCTAGTTGTTGGTCGCTTGATCAACGGCCGTAGGATCTTGATCCAGTGGCTACGATTGAACATAACCCGAAGGGGTATCTTTTGATCTGATCCATGCGATCCACTTTATATCCAACACACCGCATCGGCCGATCCGTGCGAAGAGGTATGGACGAATCAGGACGTGACGCGTGGCCTATTATTTGTTTTAAAAATCTGAATTAGATCTATTAGTGATTCAAACTTGCAAAATTCATAACTTTTGATACACACGTTCAAATTTTGCAAATTTTATATCATTGGAATCAGGAGAAAGAATTCTATCCATTTATGCAATGTGTTTAATGTTTTTCTTCTGTAAAATTGATTATTTATGCAGAGACATTTATAGTCTTAGTTTGAGTATAGGAATTGTTTGAAAAATGATTTAGAAACTAAATAAAGTTTGTTTAGTGTGTTTTTGTCTTGTTTATGATTCAGTACTGTTTCACTTGTCTTGTTTGATTTGGAAAAATCATCACATAGCATTTGCATGCATTTTTTTATATGTTTTTTCTTGTATATTTTGATATGTGAATTGGTGCCATTATTTTATGTGTAGATTTTGGTGCTAATAGTGATTGTGGTTGTGAAGATTGTTGATACTCCCCAAACTACCAAGGCAAGTGGTGCTTCATACTTATGTCCCAATATTTTTGCCTATGCATTAGAAATATTTTGTATAGGTCTTGCATGAGTATTTTTCTAAGTATCTATATACTATGCTTGGGAAATCCTAGTAGTTGTAGAAATGTTAGAATTTCCTTTAAGTTAAGATACTTGTCATTGCCATTCTTAGCCTAGCTAATAGAAACCAAGGGTGGAATATAATCATGCTATGGAAAATATTGTTAAGTCTTTGACTTATGGTTTTTACTTAATAAAACAACTAAGTGAATGAAACACCTGGGTGGAATGGAAAGAATGGTTTGTGTTGAGTGGTTACCCAAGGCCCATTTCTGTGGTTTACCTTGTGTATCTCACTTGTGGAAAGCCACCCAGGAACAAAGGGATTTGAGATGACAAATGTTAAGAAGCTTTTAGTGCAGCCACATGGCATTATGGGCTCTGCCTGGATCATATAGGTTGCAATAACTTAGCCATTTGGACAGTTGGTGTTAGTGGTATGATAGGTTGGAACGCGTCCATTTGGTCTAAGGGAAGGATTCTGAAAGGTCCTGTCTTGGTGAAAATCAAGTCTTGTGGGGAAAGTGCACAACCTCTGCAGATGGAAGAATCTAAGTACTTAGCCTTGTCCCTGGTATTGGACAATTTGAGCATCAAGACATGGAAGCTATCAAGAATCTCATCATCCCAATTTTCTAAGTTAAAACTTATGGTGAACAAGGGTGAAGGTTCACCAATTTCTATTGGTGGTTCCTTGGGAAAGTTTTGTCAAAGAAAAACTTAGTGTTTTCAACTGATAGGTAAAACCTATTTTGTGCAAAGCAAGCCTAAGCTATACTTAGCCAAATTCATGTAGTAACTAGATGATAATATTATACTAAGGTATCACTTTCCAATACTATTCCAATGTATTGACCCACTTTGGCTGTAACTTGTGATGTTGTAGGTTACTCTGATGATGATTAGGGGTTATGAGTCTACACTCAACATGCTTGCCTGTGGCACATGAAGATGAAGACTTCTATTTTATATTGTTAAGTTAAACTCTTGTACTAGCCTATGGCTATAGAGTTGTAAAAGACTATGTTGTCTCTGGAATGAAATGTAATAATGACCTTTGTTTCTGTGTACTTCATCTTAAACTGTGGATGCTAGCATTGATCCAGGGACTAGCATTGCAATCACAGGGATCTTTACCTTTATATTGGTGGGATCTTATAGATGGTATCAGAGCACTGTGTTGCCTGTAGGATTATGACCCTAGGATTGGATTAGAAACCACTAAGGAAAAAATTTCAACAATTTCCACACTTGTCTTTTCTTCTCGTAAACTTTTCTAAGCTTCTTTCTCATCTCTATTTGTAGATGAACTCCATCAACGAAGCCGTAAGGAAGGGACCACTCATGACCATGACTTTAGAGTGTGAGACTGAATTTCCAAAAGCCCTCAAGAACCTTATGGTTACCATGGGGATACATGGTGCAGCTGTGTACAAAGGTTTCCTTGTGATGGATGAAGGAGAGGAGTATTGGTGGGTGCAACTTCACTTTTACAAAAACAAGGAAGACAACCACAAGGAATCAGGATTCTGCATGGTCACCAACTCAATAATGCACACCACATTCTTTGACTCTGCAAGAGATGCAGCTTGGAAGGCCATCAAGGATCTTGGTGATAGCCTCAAGTGCAGAATTCTTAACACCCAAAATGACCTTAGAGAAGAAAATAAGCATACCCAAGAGTTAGAGACTACCAACCAACAACTAAGGGGAGACATCATAGACTTAATTTGGGAATCTTGTGAACAGGATAGACATATGGCTACTAAGGATGCTTTGTTAGCTATTTTGTCTAGTGATTGAGAGTTGTAACGTACTTCGTTAGTTGGACCACCACACTTATCGTTTGTTTCCAAATTTTTTGTCTAAGTTATGTTGGACCTTTGATGATTGTAATGGATTTGTGTATGCCATGACTTGTGTGTTTGCTATAAAAGATATGCTTGTGATAAAATTTTCTTGTGATTTTCTCTATGGAATGTTGAATTCTAACTTTTCTCTATCTTATAAAATATATGCCTAATGTTACTATCAGCACAGCTGAAGAGTTCAAGGGAACTCGTTTTGGTACTCGTCTTATTGAGATCACTAGTGTGCTCAACCTTCCACTTCCTAGCATCATGACGCTTCCCCTCACCAAGTTTGAGAGGAAGGACCTTTGGGGCTTCAAAGTTACTCAGCCGGGACGCCAGACTGAGCCAGCCATGGAGGCTCTCACCTTCAAGCTAATGCATGACGACAAGGAGAGAGGATTAGATGTAGTCATGCAGAATTTACTTGGGCGTTTGTTAGGGAGGCACTCCAGGGAGCTTAGAGGCACTCACTTTCACGCCTTCAGCAGACATGACGAGGAGGGTGAGGATATTGAGTTCGAGGATGCTGCTAGAGAGACGGCAGAGCCGATTCGTCTGTACCTTCAGGACCTAGAGGTTCTTATTAGGCACCTAGATACTGATAGGACCAACGTCATGCTTAGCAATGAGGAGCTCCAGGTGCAGCTTCGTGAGAAGGACAAGCTCTTCGCGGAGCAAGACGAGATAGTCAAGGAAATGGAGGCCAAGTTTGAGAGCCAGGATAGGAAGTTCAAGAGCCAAGAGAAAAGAGTCCAAGACAGGAACAAGAGGATTCGAGAGATGAATGCAGAACTAGAGGCCAAGGACTTCGAGCTCGAGCATCAGCAGGGTGTGATTGAGAGACTTCGTTCACAGAAGAGAGCTCTTAAGGCCAAGATAGAGGCCTTGACTACCAATGTCAAGGAATACAAAACCGCTATGGAGAATGCAGGTCTTACACTTGTTGATGAGGAGGTTGATGCATAGGAGTAGTGATGACTACTCATTTATCTTTCATTTATCATGCTTACGATTATTGAGTCGCAATGACCATCCAACATGTGGATGGCTTGCTATGGTGTGTTTATTTTTACAAACTTGTTATTTACGTTGTTTGAACTTTATGCTATTTTGATGCTTGTTTTGGTGTTTGTCTATGTGATGTATTGTGCATGTTAAGCATCTATGGGTATCTCATTCTTATCCTTATGAAAACCACAGATGCCTCCTCGACGTGCCAACCCCAACCCAAACAACAACAATGTCACCCCCGAGATGCAATAGCTGATGACAGCACAGGCATAGTTGATGCATATGATGACCACTTTCATGCAGAATCAGAACAACAACAACAACAACAATAACAAAAACAATCAAAACAATCCACCAGGTTTTGACATGCTCACCAGATTCCTAAGACTGAGGCCTGCAAAGTTCTCAGGAACCATTGATCCCATGGTGGCCAATGATTGGCTACGTTCGGTGAACAAGGATTTGGTAACTGTCGGCTGCACCGACGAGGAGAAAGTCAGGTTTGCGGTGCACCTATTGGAAGGACCAGTAGCTACTTGGTGGGATAACTTCCATATTACCACATCCATTGAGGATGTGACATGGGCTATCTTTGAAGATGGTTTCCGTACAGCTCACATCTCATCCGGAGTGATGAATTTGAAGAAGAAAGAGTTCCATAACCTGAAACAGCGTCACTGCAGCGTGGCTGAATATATTGAGGAGTTCAACAATCTGACGCGATATGCACCGGATGAAGTTGATACTGATGCCAAGAGGAAGGAGAAATTCCTCGAAGGACTGAATGATGAACTGAATCTGCAGTTATCTGTGGCCTATGTCCCCACCTACCAATCACTTTGTGACAAGGCTACCATCTTGGAGAACAAGATGAAACAGGTGGAAAGCAGAAAGAGGAAGCACAGATTTGACAAGAACAGCTCGGGATCGTCTCACAAGCGTTCCCATCATGATGATTGTAACATCCCAAAAATACTAAGCTTGGATCATCAAATTCTAATCATCAAAATTATGGTTAACAAAAAACTTTTCTAAATGAAATCATGAATGCATGCATATGTGTATGCATGGATTTTGAAATCCTTTAAAACCACCTTGTTTGTTTGTTTGTTTGTTTGTTTGTTTCATTGCTTGTAAAATGTTTCTTAGGTGAAATAAACATCATCTAAAACATTTCCCACACCTTTCCTAAAGACAAGTAAATCAAAACACATATATGAAATGAATGGTCATTTTGGCCAATTTAACTCCCATGCCTACTTTGGCTGTCTCAAACTTTCAGAACCTAACAGAAACTTTTCTGGATCTTTGCACCCCTTGAATGTACTCATAACAAGGTATCAAGGCCCACTTTGTGATCATCCAGAAACTTTCAAATGCATAGTTTAAATGGAAATTCAAAATTGATTCTTTATCATATGGGAAGATCCCACTTTTTCAAAAACCACTCAAACAAGCTCAACTTTCAAAACCCAAGCATCTGCAGACTCACCAGCACCAATCTAGCAAAGCCACCAAAAATCTTTTCAAAAAATTCAAAACTTGAGTTCATGCGGCCATTTCATCAAACAAGTTGCAGACACAAATAAAAAAAACATCAAACACTAGTGTGTGCAGTAAAATTGGCCTAACTTGTTCCCTAGTTAGCTCACACATAGCTCAGTAGATCATCTAGGAAGTTTAACTAAGGACTAGCACCCCTGTGAGCTTGCCATTGCCATCAATGATGAACAGCCGAGCACCCCCTTGTCACCCTATTGTGGACAACAGGCTAGAGGAAGAACTAGCCTTGCCAACCTTGTCTGGGAGGCAGCCCACCGTCCACCGCCACTACCTGTCCCAGCCGCGAGCGTTGCCAAGCCCTGGACCACGCGCACAAGCCGCGCCCAGACCGCCAGAGACCATGCCGAGCATGCGCCAGAGCACGACCCTCGACCGAAGCCCACAGACCGCGCGCCGCCCTTGCCGCGTGCATACACAATCCCCACCGACCCAGGAGACCGCCAGACATCCCCGTTTGCCGCCCCGTGCCGCACAGCCACCGCCCGCCGTCGAAGACGCCGCCTCTGCCGCGCAGAGCACCGCCCGTTCCAGACCAAACCACACCGCCCCATGCCTCGAGACCATGTCGTTGAGCATCGCCAGGAGACACCGCACCGTCCCCTACCCTTGCCCATGCCATTAGCCGCCTGTAACCTCGCCCCCGACGAGCTCACCGTGCGCCCCGATGGTCCCCTCGCTCGACTATAAATAGAGGCCACCCCCGCACGATTTCTTCACACCATCTCACTCCCCTCTCCTCACTGATCGTGCCACACCATTCTCAGAGCAAGGCGAGCACCACCTCGCCGGAATTTCACTGGAGCCTGCCGCTGCCGGAGAAGAAGGGCGCCATCGATTTCGTCCACCCCAGGAGCTGCCGCGACCACCCCTGAGTTCGCCGTCGTCGACTTCGTCGTTCACCCGCCTCGCCGACCCTCGCCAGCACCCCGGTGAGCCCCCAGCAACCCTCACTGGCCGCGCTAGGTTTCATTCTCATCGGCGTTGTCTCGCGTCGACGATGACTCCCAGCCGTTAGATTAGAACTAGATCGAACGATCCACGTCGCCCCATACCGCTTCGCCCAGCCCCGTGTCACTGACGAGTGGGGACACCCACTTAAGCAGCCTGTGGGAGCACTGCACTTAGCAGGCCGGCCCGGTAACTTTTCCCGTGCAGCCCAGTTATTCAAATTAAACCTTTTTCTATTTCAATTTAAACACACTTCTGTACCCAACTTCAAAAATCAACCCAGATCGATTCAGTGCACCAAATTGAATGAAACCAATTTTGTTGGAAAGGTCTATGAATGCTGAATCCAAGACCGTTGGATTCAAGTCATTTGGATCTATAGATCACCCATGGTAAAAATAACAAGGCAGAAGCTTTTCTGCATTCAAACATTTTTCAAATTTAAACCATAATAGCTTTTGAGTTGAGTCCAACTCTCAAAAATCACATTTAACCATACCTTTCAGAATATATAAAAATATATAGGTTTACTTGCAGAAATAATGTTGAAGTAATAAAAGAATGCTACATAAGCATTTCTAGCCACTTTAATTAATTAAAATAAAAGGGTACTTATTAAATTGTGACAACACTTTAAATCACATTCCCATGGACTACAATATGTGGTGATGACATGTGTCAACATGATCCCATATTTGGTTTGGAGAATATTAAATCTTAAGTAGTTTTTCAATGAGTAGAAATTACTTTTCTAAAAATAAAAGGAATTAAATCAAGCCTTAACCTTGTAATGTTAGGGATGATGCTAGATCATCCATAGGACCCTTGTGTGTGATGATTGCAAGTAGTTAAGTATTGTTTGGTGATTGTGTACCTCGTATTTACTCATAGACGCTAGTACCGACCAAGGATACGAAGAGGAAGGAGGATACTACGAAGAAGAAGCCGAGGAGAACTTCAACCACTGCTCTGCACAAGGCAAGCTAAAACTTGCAAGACACTCTACCTTAGCAAGCATATACTGATATTGATGCAAGCTGATACTATACCTATGCAAGCCTTACTAATCAAGTTGACCTATGCAAGCTAACCCTTGTAAGATACCCTACTGATGCAACAAACCCATACTGGTTCTATGACTACTATATGCCTTAAGCATATGTGATCATACCCACTTGATAAACCAATCCTAGTTTTATGTGCAAGCTCCTTACTCTATTTCTTTATCAAAGCTTACTTAGAGTTTACTTAAGTGACTGGTAGATATTGGAAAGATGTTGAAGGTTGCATAAAGAGCATAAAATTTGGCCTAAGTTAGAAATCTTGACATCAGCCTGAGACATGAGGTTGTACTTAGTTGAAACTCCACTAGTTACCACCCCTCATTAGTACTACCCCCACCTATAGATGCTAGTGCTAAGCATAAAACTTGATCAACTTTTAGATGGGAATACTTGGTGGAAAAATGGTTATGAAAACCTTGGAATGATGGATCATTCTATTGAAATGTTTTGGACATGTGTTTCCAAACACTTGAGAATTTTGGTGATAAAAATGTTGAGGCATGATCCTTAGCCCTTTATAAAACTAATGGTTGTCTGGATGCGATACCATTCCAATTTTATCGTACAACCACAATACCCGAATATTGGGTATGGCTTGACTGGAAACTTATATTCCTTAGTATTAGTTCCCTCATGGCCAAGGTCTGAGCTGAGGCTACCTTGTGAAGATTGTCCACCTGTGCAGTACCCAAGATGACAGTTGGTCATGGTTGGGAGGCCAAACTCACAGGAGAGGTGCTTATACTAGGGCGTGTAATCGAAAAGTTAGGATTGATTATGCGCATACTGAGTATGGTGAATTCAGGATTTGTTCCTAACGGATGTATCGAATGTTGTGGTGAAAGTGTACAATCTCCGCAGTGTCAAACTATTGAATAGCCGCGTCATGATTATGGACAGTTGGAGTGGCCATACTGTTCCCTCGTCAGACTTTTCAAAATGACCTGTGAAATGAACTAAGACTTTGACTTGACCACAATAGAGTTGTGATATGAAATACAAGTTCCCAGTTAGGAGTTATAAAATTGTGACTAGCTTTAGAACTTAGTAGAGATAAATCTGGCTTTTGCAAAACAACCCTAGAGCCTAGTGTCCTATTATCCAAAAAAACCCTTTACCTATTAGTATTAGTTTGCGAGTACTTAAAGAGTACTCATGGCTTTGTCCCTGGCTATTCCCATGGCCAGACTATGAAGAGGAGTACGGAAGATGGACCCCGGAAGGTTCGACAACTAGGATCATCCCCATCGTCGGCATTTCTGTGACCCAAGATGGAGCTTCGCCACGCTACCGTTATTGTTACGTATTCCGCTGCTTGATGTTGTATTAAGAACTGGATCATGAGATCCCTATTTGTGTAAGAACTTATGTATCGTTTGTAATGGATGATGTACTATGGTATCCAATTCTGTTATGTCTCGCAAAAATGGTAATCCTGGGATTGCGATGTATGGCATAACAGGCATCTAGGATTGAAAAATCCGGGTGTTGACAAGTTGGTATCAGAGCCATCCTGACCATAGGAGACCCTAGTTAGACTGGACGTTTGAATCAAAAACTTAGTTTCAAAACCAAAGAAAACAAATATTTACAAAAACTTATTCTCATTCTTATCTCTTTGATTCTTTCATAAAAATTCATGTTCCTCAAAAACTCTTGCAAAATACATAAAATTTTGACACACTTGATCACTCTGCTAATCTACTCATCCTCTATTTTTATAGATGGACGTGAAGTACAACAAGTTTTACCAACTTGGGAATGGTGGAGACCTTATCTTTGAGAGGGATCTGGATCAGCTGAACTTCCGGGCGTCCGCACTTTTGAGTTCTTTGGAGCTCAGCTCAATGATCAAGGAGGAGAAGATCTGCAGTGGCTAATTGTTGCAAGTCTTCGAGGAAAGATTGAACCTCCCACTGCGGAGGGAATTCAGTTTACCTTGAGGGAAAACAAGCGGCTCGATGGACTTGCTGAGCAATGCAGGAAGCTCTTTCCCGCCGTGTGGGCGTAGCATCAATCGATCAAGGGTACTCGCTTTGAGTTTTGCCCAAGGCGTGATGCAAATGGACAACCACTGGAAGCCCCATACCACCCCGAGCTGAAGACTCAATTGGACCACCTTAGCTTCATGATGTATGATCGTCAGCAGAAGTTGGACAACTGCCGTGACTATTGCAACCACAAGTCTGCCATCATCAAGATGAAGGATCAGACCATAGCCATGCTAGCAAAGGATCGCAAGTCTCGCCGCCGTCAGCTCTACAAAAAGGAGCGCATTATTGCCCGTCTTTCATACGCATCTCATCTGGAGGAGACCATCCACGAGAGAGACATGCAGTTGGAGAAAAGGGAGAATGCCGGAGAGGATCTTCGTGGAGACCCTTACTCCTATCTCAGCGATGACGATGATTTTCTGGAGGATCAGGCCATGGACTTCTTCATCGATGAGGATGATTTCGCCTTCATCGATGATGATGAAGATGATGAAGCCACAGACTCTGAGGAGTAATAGCACTGAGCACTAGCGTAGTGAGTAGTAGTCAGTCCCACTGTATCGTAGATTCCAGTATGGTTCTTAAAACCATCTGTTTTTCCTTGCTGTGGTGTGCGTTGTATCGGGTGAATGAATGAATGAAAACAAAACAAAAGCAAGTTGCTAGAAAAATCTGAGTCAAACATTTAAAAACTTTTCAAAGACCCCAAAACCTTAGAAATTTCCCTCTTTTCTCATGATCTATATCAATCTTCAGATGCCACGTGGAGGAAGTGGTTCAGCCCCGGACCCGATGTTGCAGATCCTGCAAATGTTGACTTCTGACCACGAAGCTGAAAGAGCGGAACGTCAAGCCAACCTAGCCACTCTGCAACAGATAGCCCAGCTAGCCCACAACAACCAAGGCCACGGAAATCAGGACAACCATGGATCTAAGCTCAAGAATTTCAGAATACTAACCCACCCGTTTTCACCAAGTCAGAAGAACCCCTAGATGCCGATGATTGGCTGCAAACCATGGAAAACAACCTAGAAGTCGCCGGAGTGGAAGCCAACGAGAAAGTCCTGTTCGCCACCCATTATCTAGCCGGAGATGCCAGGGCATGGTGGAACAGTGTTCGTGCAATGACCGGAGGCCAGATGATGACCTGGGAGGAATTCAAGGTCAAGTTTAGCAGAACCCATGTGCCACCAGGTTTGATCAAGAGAATGAGAGACGAGTTCAGAGAGCTGAAGCAAGGAAGGATGACTGTAGTGGAATACCGTGGCAAATTTTTGTCATTAGCTAGGTATGCCCCGGACGAGATAGACACCGAAGCCAAGAAGAAAGAAAGATTCCTGAATGGTCTGCATGACGAGATGCAGACGGTGTTAGTCAATATCCCCTTTGCTGATATTGAAGCCCTTGTCGACTCTGCTATCCAGATGGAAGGAAAGATCAACCAAGCCAATGAGAACCGCAAGCGTCGCATGATGCATCAACCAGGAACCCATCAGACCCCAAAGTATCGCCCCAACCCATCTCCAGGATTTGCCCCAAGAACCAACAGACCCCCTATGACCCGTCCGACCTACCCCAACCGTGGAAACCCTAGACCCGGAGGAAATCACAACAACCCCGATAACTCTAGCAATTTCACCCGTGCCCCACCCAAGTTCAACACCAACAATGCTACCGCCAACACCAACACTGCCCCGAGGACTGGAAGCAATGCTTTGCCTGTCGCAGCCAAGGACAAGTCACAAGTGACCTGTTATGCCTGTGGAAATAAAGGCCACTATTCCAACGAGTGCCCCAACAATAAGAACGCTACAACCCCCAATACCAATGCCCCAGCTCAGCAGCAGCGTCGTGTCCAGCCAGGGAGAAGATTTTCCCCAGGGAATTCACTCAACCGCAATGGCCGTCTTTTTCTCATGCATGATGAAGAAGCTCAGGAAGCGCCAGACGTCGTGCTGGGTATGTTTTCTGTCAATTCAGTACTTGCAAGAGTGTTGTTTGACTCTGGTGCCTCGCATTCATTTGTCACCGAAGAATTTTCCTGCACTAGTAAAATTCAACCAACCAAACTGAAGCATGTTATGATTGTGCAAATTCCCGGATCAACCACCAAGGCTAGGCAAATTTGCAAAGCCGTCCCTATCCGAATCCATGTCATAGCTTTTTATGCTAATCTAATAGTACTCGGAACTAAAGGTTTGGAAGTAGTACTAGGAATGGATTGGATGTCCAAACATAAGGGATTGATTGACTGTGCTAAGAAAGCCATCACCATGACCAGTACCACCGGAATATCAGTCGAGCATATATCTGAAACCTTACCTCGCCAATTCAAGTGTAACAAGAGTCTAGCCCAACCTACCATTGACCAAGTCCGGATAGTCTGTGAATACCCTGATGTATTTCCAGATGTTTTGCCCGGTATGCCCCCAGATCGGGATATCGAGTTTATCATCGAACTAATCCCCGGAACAGGACCCATAGCCCAGAGACCCTATAGTATGAACCCGTCGGAACTAGCAGGCGAAGAAGCAACTGGATTCCATGCTAGAAATTGGATTGATTCAACCAAGTGCGTCACCATGGAGATCACCTGTCTTATTTGTGGACAAGAAAGATGGAGGTAACCGTTTGTGTACGGATTATAGGAAGTTAAATGATGTCACCATCAAGAACAAGTACCCCTTGCCCAAGATAGAAGATTTGTTTGATCAGTTGACCGGTGCCCAGGTGTTTTCTAAGATTGATCTTAGAACTGGCTATCATCAACTCAAAATTTGCGAGAGGATATTCCAAAGACTGCCTTTACCACGAGATATGGATTGTGCAGTATACAGTCATGTCTTTTGGATTAACCAATGCCCCCGCTTATTTCATGAACCTCATGAATAAGATTTTTATGGACTTCCTGGATAAGTTTGTCATTGTTTTCATCGATGACATTCTGATTTATTCCAAATCAGAAGAAGAACATGAGCTACACCTAAGGACCATTCTTGGAACCCTTAGAGCATCAATGTATGCAAAGTTTAGCAAATGTGAATTCTGGTTACAGAGGTAGGATTCCTCGGTCACATTGTATCAGCCGGAGGAATTGCCGTTGACCCTGCCAAAGTGAAAGATGTAGAAGATTGGCAAGCCCCAACCACTCAAACCCAAGTTCGTTCTTTTCTCGGATTGGCGGGATATTACCGCAAATTCGTAGAAGGATTCTCGAGTATCGCCCGACCCATGACCCAATTGCTGAAGAAGGACAAGAAGTTTGAATGGACAGACAAGTGTGAAGCGAGTTTTCAAGAACTCAAGAGGAGATTGATATCAGCCCCAATCTTAATCATGCCGGATATCACGAAGCCCTTCGATGTGTATTGTGACGCATCCAAGATTGGTCTCGGATGTGTGCTAATGCAAGAAGGCAAAGTTATATCTTATCTATCTCGACAATTGAAGCAACATGAGCAAAACTATCCAACCCATGACCTCGAACTCGCAGCAGTAGTCCTAGCCCTGAAGACATGGAGACATTACCTAATGGGAAACCGTTGTGAGATTTATTCGGATCACAAGAGGCTAAAGTATATATTCACTCAGAAGGAGTTGAATATGAGGCAGAGAAGATGGATTGAGCTAATCAAGGATTACGACCTGGACATTCACTATCACCCTGGTAAAGCCAACGTGGTAGCCGATGGCCTTAGCAGATTGCCGTGCCGCTTGAACTCCATGATTTTGAAGGAGCAACCAAGTTTGCACAAGGAGATGGAAGATTTTCGAATGGAATTAGTAAGTGAAGGATTTTTGGCTAGCATAGAACTTCATCCCACTTTGATCAGTCAGATTAAAGAGGCGCAAAAGGGAAATGCCAGTATCGACGGAATCAAGCGTCGTATCGGTACAGGCAAAGTACCCGGATTCACCGAGGACGAAGAAGGAGTTCTGTGGTACAAAGGACGCCTTTGTGTACCAGGAGATTCGGAGTTGAAAGAAGTTATCTTGAAGGAGGCTCATGATACTCTTTATTCTATCCATCCAGGAGGAACTAAGATGTATCAAGATTTGAAAGAGCAATTTTGGTGGCATAAGATGAAGAGAGAAATCGGAAGCTATATCGCCAAGTGTGATATATGTCAGCGAGTCAAGGCAGGACATCAAAGACCCGCTGGATTGTTGCAACCTTTGCAAATTCCGGAATGGAAATGGGATTCTGTAGGAATGTACTTTATCACTGGACTACCTAGTTCTAGTAGGGGAAATGACTCTATTTGGGTCATAGTGGACAGATTGTCCAAAGTCGCCCATTTTTTGCCCGTCAAAACCACCTATCAGAGTTCGAAGCTAGCAGAGTTGTACATCGCTAGAATCGCTAGTTTGCACAGAGTCCCCAAGAACATAGTATCGGATCGAGGAACTCAGTTTACCTCGAGATTCTGGAAGAAATTCCAAGAAGGTTAGGAACCCGCCTAGATTTTAGTACCGCGTATCACCCTCAGACCGATGGACAAACGGAGCGAGTAAATCAAATACTCGAAGATATGCTTAGAGCATGTGTGCTAGAATATGGATCCAAGTGGGAAGACTGTTTGCCGTTTGCAGAATTTTCCTACAACAATAGTTACCAAGCCAGTTTGCAAATGGCCCCATTTGAATTCATGTACGGAAGAAAGTGTCGCACCCCTTTGAACTGGTCGGAAGTAGGAGAGAGTCAGATTTTCGGACCTGACATCCTCTGAGAAGCAGAGGAGAAGGTTCACAAGATTCGTGAGCACCTCAAGACCGCCCAATCCCGACAGAAGAGTTATGCCGATAAGAGACATCGAGACCTCGCCTTCAATATAGGAGATTTTGTTTATCTGAAAGTGTCGCCATTGAAGGGAATGCAGCGTTCCCAACTCAAAGGAAAGTTAGCCCCCAGATATATCGGACCTTTCAAAATTCTGAACCGTCGAGGAGAAGTATCGTATCAATTGGAACTACCTGAAGAGATGTCAGCTGTGCACAATGTGTTCCATATCTTGTTACTTCGCAAATGTCTTGAAGTCCCCGAGAAGACCGAAGTGTTCAAGAATATCGATCACCGGACCATAGAGATCAACGATGACCTGACCTGTCCCGAAGTACCCATCTGCATTTTGGAAGAATCTTTTCGAACTACCCGAACCCGAAGCATCAAGTTTCTCAAAATTCAGTGGAGCAACCACACAGAAGAGGAAGCTACCTGGGAGCGCGAAGATCACATCAGGACGGAGTTTCCCGATCTCTTCAAATTCTAGGTAATCTTTTCGTCCTTTTTCAAATCTCAGGACGAGATTTTGTTTAAGGGGGAAGGTTTGTAACATCCCAAAAATACTAAGCTTGGATCATCAAATTCTAATCATCAAAATTAGGGTTAACAAAAAACTTTTCTAAATGAAATCATGAATGCATGCATATGTGTATGCATGGATTTTGAAATCCTTTAAAACCACCTTGTTTGTTTCATTGCTTGTAAAATGTTTCTTAGGTGAAATAAACATCATCTAAAACATTTCCCACACCTTTCCTCAAGACAAGTAAATCAAAACACATATATGAAATGAATGGTCATTTTGGCCAATTTAACTCCCATGCCTACTTTGGCTGTCTCAAACTTTCAGAACCTAACAGAAACTTTTCTAGATCTTTGCACCCCTTGAATGTACTCATAACAAGGTATCAAGGCCCACTTTGTGCTCATCCAGAAACTTTCAAATGCATAGTTTAAATGGCAATTCAAAATTGAATCTTTATCATATGGGAAGATCCCACTTTTTCAAAAACCACTCAAACAAGCTCAACTTTCAAAACCCAAGCATCTGCAGACTCACCAGCACCAATCTAGTAAACCCACCAAAAATCTTTTCAAAATTCAAAACTTGAGTTCATGCGGCCATTTCATCAAACAAGTTGCAGACACAAATCAAAAAAACATCAAACACTAGTGTGCAGTAAAATTGGCATAACTTGTTCCCTAGTTAGCTCACACACAGCTCAGTAGATCATCTAGGAAGTTTAACTAAGGACTAGCACCCCTGTGAGCTTGCCATTGCCATCAATGATGAACAGCCGAGCACCCCCTTGTCACCCCATTGTGGACAGCAGCCTAGAGGAAGAACTAGCCTTGCCAACCTTGTCTGGGAGGCAGCCCAGTGTCCACCGCCACTACCTGTCCCAGCCGCGAGTGTTGCCAAGCCCTGGACCACGCGCACAAGCCGCGCCCAGACCGCCAGAGACCATGCCGAGCATGCGCCAGAGCACGACCCTCGACCGAAGCCCACAGACCGCGCGCCGCCCTCGCCACGTGCATACACAATCCCCACCGACCCAGGAGACCGCCAGACATCCCCGTTTGCCGCCCCGTGCCGCACAGCCACCGCCCACTGTCGAAGACGCCGCCTCTGCCACGCAGAGCACCGCCCGTTCCAGACCAAACCACACCGCCCCATGCCTCGAGACCATGTCGTTGAGCATCGCCAGGAGACACCGCACCGTCCCCTACCCTTGCCCATGCCATTAGCCGCCTGTAACCTCGCCCCGACGAGCTCACCGTGCGCCCCGACGGTCCCCTCGCTCAACTATAAATAGAGGCCACCCCCACACGGTTTCTTCACACCTTCTCACTCCCCTCTCCTCACTGATCGTGCCACACCATTCTCAGAGCAAGGCGAGCACCACCTCGCTGAAATTTCACTGGAGCCTGCCGCTGCCGGAGAAGAAGGGCGCCATCGATTTCGTCCATCCCAGGAGCTGCCGCGACCACCCCTGAGTTCGCCGTCGTCGACTTCGTCGTTCGCCCGCCTCGCCGACCCTTGCCAGCACCCCGGTGAGCCCCCAGCAACCCTCACTGGCCGCGCTAGGTTTCGTTCTCGCCGGCATTGTCTCGCGTCGACGATGACTCCCAGCCGTTAGATTAGAACTAGATCGAATGATCCACGTCGCCCCATACCGCTTCGCCCAGCCCCGTGTCAGTGACGAGTGGGGACACCCACTTAAGCAGCCCGCGGGAGCACTGCGCAACAGGCGGCCCGATAACTTTTCCCGCGCAGCCCAGTTATTCAAATTAAACCTTTTTTTATTTCAATTCAAACACACTTCTGTACCCAACTTCAAAAATCAACCCAGATCGATTCAGTGCACCAAATTGAATGAAACCAATTTTGTTGGAATGGCCTGTGAATGCTGAATCCAAGCCCGTTGGATTCAAGTCATTTGGATCTATAGATCACCCATGGTAAAAATAACAAGGCAGAAGCTTTTCTGCATTCATACATTTTTCAAATTTAAACCATAATAGGTTTTGAGTTGATTCCAACTCTCAAAAATCACATTTAACCATACCTTTCAGAATATATAAAAATATATAGTTTACTTGCAGAAATAATGTTCAAGTAATAAAAGAATGCTGCATAAGCATTTCTAGCCACTTTTATTAATTAAAATAAAAGGGTAAAACCTTATTAAATTGTGACACCACTTTAAATCACATTCCCATGGACTACAATATGTGGTGATGACATGTGTCAACATGATCCCATATTTGGTTTGGAGAATATTAAATCTTAAGTAGTTTTTCAATGAGTAGAAATTACTTTTCTAAAAATAAAAGGAATTAAATCAAGCCTTAACCTTGTAATGTTAGGGATGATGCTAGATCATCCATAGGACCCTTGTGTGTGATGATTGCAAGTAGTTAAGTATTGTTTGGTGATTGTGTACCTCGTATTTACTCATAGACGCTAGTACCGACCAAGGATACGAAGAGGAAGGAGGATACTACGAAGAAGAAGCCGAGGAGAACTTCAACCACTGCTCTGCACAAGGCAAGCTAAAACTTGCAAGACACTCTACCTTAGCAAGCATATACTGATATTGATGCAAGCTGATACTATACCTATGCAAGCCTTACTAATCAAGTTGACCTATGCAAGCTAACCCTTGCAAGATACCCTACTGATGCAACAAACCCATACTGGTTCTATGACTACTATATGCCTTAAGAATATGTGATCATACCCACTTGATAAACCAATCCTAGTTTTATGTGCAAGCTCCTTACTCTATTTCTTTATCAAAGCTTACTTAGAGTTTACTTAAGTGACTGGTAGATATTGGAAAGATGCTGAAGGTTGCATAAAGAGCATAAAATTTGGCCTAAGTTAGAAATCTTGACATCAGCCTGAGACATGAGGTTGTACTTAGTTGAAACTCCACTAGTTACCACCCCTCATTAGTACTACCCCCACCTATAGATGCTAGTGCTAAGTATAAAACTTGATCAACTTTTAAATGGGAATACTTGGTGGAAAAATGGTTATGAAAACCTTGGAATGATGGATCATTCTATTGAAATGTTTTGGACATGTGTTTCCAAACACTTGAGAATTTTGGTGATAAAAATGTTGAGGCATGATCCTTAGCCCTTTATAAAACTGATGGTTGTCTGGATGCGATACCATTCCAATTTTATCGTACAACCACAATACCCGAATATTGGGTAGGGCTTGACTGGAAACTTATATTCCTTAGTATTAGTTCCCTCACGGCCAAGGTCTGAGGCTACCTTGTGAAGATTGTCCACCTGCAAGTACCCAAGATGATAGTTGGTCATGGTTGGGAGGCCAAACTCACAGGAGAGGTGCTTATACTAGGGCATGTAATCGAAAGGTTAGGATTGATTATCCGCATACTGAGTATGGTGAATTCAGGATTTATTCCTGACGGATGTATCGAATGTTGTGGTGAAAGTGTACAATCTCTGCAGAGTGTCAAACTATTCGAATAGCCGCGTCCGTGGTTATGGACAGTTGGAGTGGCCATACTGTTCCCCCGTCAGACTTTTCAAAATGACCTGTGAAATGAACTAAGACTTTGACTTGACCACAACAGAGTTGTGATATGAAATACAAGTTCCCAGTTAGGAGTTATAAAATTGTGACTAGCTTTAGAACTTAGTAGAGATAAATCTGGCTTTTGCAAAACAACCCTAGAGCCTAGTGTCCTATTATCCAAAACCCCTTTACCTATTAGTATTAGTTTGCAGTACTTAAAGAGTACTCATGGCTTTGTCCCTGGCTATTCCCATGGCGGACTATGAAGAGGAGTACGGAAGATGGACCCCGGAAGGTTACGACAACTAGGATCATCTCTCATCGTCGGCATTGCACCGTGACCTCAAGATGGAGCTTACCTACGCTACCGTTATTATTACGTATTCCGCTGCTTGATGTTGTATTAAGAACTGGATCATGAGATCCCTATTTGTGTAAGAACTTATGTATCGTTTGTAATGGATGATGTACTATGGTATCCAATTCTGTTATGTCTTGCAAAAATGGTAATCCTGGGATTGTGATGTATGGCATAACAGGCATCTAGGATTGAAAAATCTGGGTGTTGACAATGATAGTGGGGGTTCTGGATCCCACAAACATGGAAAGTACAACAACCACCACGGCCACAACTGCCATCATGACAACAAGCATCACCGTAGTCATGATAATGACAAGTATAAGAACCACAAGAGTGGATACAGGAGCCACCATAATGGAAGTGGAAGTGGTAGTGGAAGTCAGCCTGTCAAGAAAGATCTCAGTCAGGTTGAATGCTTCAAGTGTAAGAAGATGGATCACGCGCGCTGTGCGCCATTAAAACTCCCGTCGGGCACGCGCAGAGCACCACAACATTCCGACCGATCAGCACCGCCCCACGCCTCGCCACCACGCCGTTGAGCTTCGCCAGGGAGCACAAGACCGCTTCTCATACGCCATAGCCCTCCCTCTGGTCAGCCGACCACGACGAAGCTCGGCCAGGCCGTCGGTCCCCTCTCGCCACTATAAATAGAGGCCTCCCCCGCTCGAATTATTCAAACCATTCCACTCCCCTCTCACCCAAAACCACCCCACCTCAGTCCCGGAGCAAGGCGAGCAGCGCATTGCCGGAATTGCGCCGGAGCTCGCTGCTGCAGAGAAGAAGGGCGCCGTCGATTTTGTCCACCCAAGGAGCTGCCGCGACCACCCCTGAGTTCGTCGTCGTCGACTTTGTCATTTGACCGCATCGCCGACCTTCACCTGAGCCCCGGTGAGCCTCCCACGACCCCCACTGAGCCGCTAGGGTTCGAGCTCGTCGGTGACTAGTTCATTGTCGACGACGACCCTCAGCCGTTGATCTTACTTCTAATCCAACGCACCACATTGCCCGGTACCGCTTCGCATTTAATGAGTCGCTGACCAGTAGACCCACCCTGTCAGTTGCGCCCTGCGCCGCGGAGTGACACTGGGCCGGCCCATTTCCCCTTCCCGCGCAGCCCACTCGTTTGAATTTAGATTTTTCTATTTTCATTCAAACACAGTTCTGTACCTAGTTTCAAAAATCAACCCAGCTCGATTCAGTGAACCAAATTGAATGAAACCAATTTTGCTAGAAAGGTCTTGAAATTCGTAATCCAAGCCCGTTGGATTCAAATCATTTGGATCTGTAGATCACCCTTGGTAAAAATAACAAAGCAGAAGCTTTTCTGCATTCAAACATTTTTCAAATTTAAACCATAATAGCTTTTGAGTTGATTCCAACTCTCAAAAATCACATTTGAGCATACCTTTAAAAATATATAAAAACATATGGGTTTACATACATAAATAATGTCCAAGTAATAAAAGAAGGCCACATAGGCATTTCTAGTCACTTATTTTATTTAAAATAAAAGGGTTAAACCTTATTAAATTGTGACACCACTTTAAATCACATTCCCATGTACTGAAATATGTGGTGATGACATGTGTCAACATGATCCCATGTTTGGTTTGGAGAATATTAAGTCTTAAGTAGTTTTTCAATGAGTAGAAATTACTTTTCTTAAAATAAAATCATTAAGCCAAATGCTTAGCCTTGTAATTTTAGTGATGATGCTAGATCATCTATAGAACCCCTTTGTGTGATGATTGAAAGTATTTAAGTATTGTTTAATGATTGTGTACCTCGTATTTATTTATAGACGCTAGTACCGACCAAGGATACGAGGAGGAAGGAGGATACTACGAAGAAGAAGCCGAGGAGAACTTCAACCACTTCTCTGCTCAAGGCAAGCTTATACTAATGCTTTCAAGATAACACTTGCAATTATGAAAGTAGATAACCTATGCAATGCACTAAGCATGCTGGGTTAGACATATTTGATGATACCCCCTCCTAGTTTTACTTGCAAGCTTTCTACTTTATTTCTTTATCAAAGCTTCGACTTAGAGTGTACTTAAGTAATTTGTAGATACTGGTAAGATAACTGAAGGTTGCATAAAGAGCATAAAATTTGGCCTAAGCTAGATAATCTTGATGTCATCCTAAGACATGAGATTGAACTTAGTTAGAACCCCACTAGTTTACCACCCTTCATTACTACTCACCCCCACTTGTAGATGCTAGTGCTAAGCATAAAACTTGATCAACTTTAGATGGGAATACTTGGTGAAAATGGTTATGAAAACCTTAGAATGATGAGTCATTCTACTGAGATGTTTTGACATGTGTTTCCGAACACCAGAGGATTTTGGTGATGAAAATGTTAAGGCATGAGCCTTAGCCCTTTATAAAACTGATGGTTGTCTGGATGCGATACCATTCCAATTTTTACCGTACAACCAAAATACCCTAAGATTGGGTAGGGCTTGACTAGAAACTTATATACCTTAGTATTGGTTCCCTCAGGGCCAAGGTCTGAGCTGAGGCTACCTTGTGAAGATTGTCCACCTGTGAAGTACCCAAGATGACAGTTGGTCATGGTTGGGAGGCCAAACTCACAGGAGAGGTGCCTATACTAGGGCGTGTAATTGAAAGGTTAGGATTGATTATCCGCATACTGAGTATGGTGAATTCAGGATTTTTTCTGGACGGATGTATCGAATGTTGTGGTGAAAGTGTACAATCTCTGCAGAGTGTCAAACTATTCGAATAGCCGCGTCCACGGTTATGGACAGCTGGAGTGGCCATACTGTTCCCCTGTCAGATGTTTTCAAAATGACTTGTGAAATGAATTGAGAACTTGACTTGACCACAACAGAGTTGTGGCATGAGATACAAGTTCCCACTTAGGTGTTATAAAAATTCAACTAGCTTTCTTGCTTCTGAACTTAGTAGAGGTAAATCTGGCTTTTTGCAAAACAACCCTAGAGTTTAGTGTCCTATTACAAAACCCCCCTTCACTTGTTAGTATTAGTTTGCGAGTATTTAAAGAGTACTCATGGCTTTGTCCCTGGCTATTCCCGTGGCCAGACTATGAAGAGGAGTACCAGGATGATGGACCCCAGGAAGGTTACGATAACTAGGATCATCTCCCATCGTCAGCATTGCCTGTGACCCCGAGGATGGAGCTCGCCTATGCTACCGTTATTATTACGTATTTCGGCTGCTTGAGTTGTATTAAGAACTGGATCATGAGATCCTTATTTGTGTAAGACCTTATGTATGGTTTGTAATGGATGATGTACTGTGGTATCCAATTCTGTTATGTCTCGCAAAAATGGTAATCCTGGGATTGCGATGTATGGCATAACAGGCATCTGGGATTAAAAATTCGGGTGTTGACAGAAAGCCACCCAGGAACAAAGGGATTTGAGATGCCAAATGTTAAGAAGCTTTTAGTGCAGCCACATGGCATTATGGGCTCTGCCTGGATCATATAGGTTGCAATAACTTAGCCATTTGGAAAGTTGGTGGTAGTGGGATAATAGGTTGGAACGCGTCCATTTGGTCTAAGGGAAGGCTTCTGAAAGGTCCTGTCTTGGTGAAAATCAAGTCTTGTGGGGAAAGTGCACAACCTCTGCAGATGGAAGAATCTAAGTACTTAGCCATGTCCTTGGTATTGGACAATTTGAGCATCAGGACATGGAAGCTATCAAGAATCTCCTCATCCCAATTTCTAAGTTAAAACTTATGGTGAACAAGGGTGAAGGTTCACCAATTTCTATTGGCGGTTCCTTGGGAAAGTTTTGTCAAAGAAAAACTTAGTGTTTTCAACTGATAGGTAAAACCTATTTTGAGCAAAGCAAGCCTAAGCTACACTTAGCCAAATTCATGTAGTAAATAGATGATAATATTCTACTAAGGTATCACTTGCCAATACTATTCCAATGTATTGACCCACTCTGGCTGTAACTTGTGATGTTGCAGGTTACTCTGATGATGATTAGGGGTTATGAGTCTACACTCAACATGCTTGCCTGTGGCACATGAAGATGAAGACTTCTTTTTTATATTTTTAAGTTAAACTCTTGTACTAGCCTATGGCTATAGAGTTGTAAAAGACTATGTTGTCTCTGGAATGACATGTAATAATGACCTTTGTTTTTATGTACTTCATCTTAAACTGTGGATGCTAGCATTGATCCAGGGACTAGCATTGCAATCACAGGGATCTTTACCTTTATATTGGTGGTTTCTTACAGTTGTTGTTTAAGCTCAACCAACTAATTCAGGGGTATCCAGTACAAATCCTTGGAGAAAAGAGCAGTTCAGAGAACTTGCTTGCTCAAGAACTTGACAATATGGTCATGTGGCAACATGGCGATACTTCTAGAAAAACATCCAAAATATCACGAACCACCGATATGTCACATGTTCAAGAGGGAACTTGCTTGGTAAGGCAAGAAGACACAGTCTGAGAGCTTTGGCACGAGCCTAACTCTTTGACCGAAGAGAGTGCACCAGAATAACAGACTTGGTAGCACAATCAAACTTCGCTTAGTGATGGGGTTAACTCATCGGCTAAGAATGACACAAATGTCCTTAGAGTTCAAAACAATAATAATTGCTAAGAATCGTAGATGGCCACATTATTACGCACACGCATCACTCATGAGCGCGAAAGCTCGAGGAAGGGTGCGTAAATATGTGTAAGATCATTACTTCATTAAGGGGTCATGGAACTTAGCACGACCTCTTAGTATAAAAGAATGTGATACTTTAAGGTAGAACAGACAGAAGCTAAGCCATGCCTCTAGATCTGTGGATTACAACACTTTGACCTGGTCCTAGATATGACAAGGTACTGGAGTTTGTTTCTCCTGATATCCCGAAATGGTTTGTCATGACGGACCACAAGAGTATCTTGCATCGGAAGACACCAATGCAAGTTACTACTTGGCTACCAACCGGTAAACAAAGGTCAGAAGAGAACAAGGGAGAAGGAACATACTTAGGATAGTATCCCAAGATGTGGATGCATAAGTCAACAACCTTCTGAAAACCAATGCAAATAAAGGGTAAGGTGTGGCAGAGTCACGAGTATAGATGCGAGACTCACAAGGAGTACTCTTGTCGTGATCTATTTGGTTACATTAAAGAACATCTGCCATAACACACGGTAGGGGAAGTCCTTAATTGTCACAGTTCAATCACGACAAACACCACAGGCTTGAATGCTAGAATGGTAATACCAGCCATCCTGAGGTAATTTGTGGACATTAACGACAGGGGTCAAAGGATTGGATCTTAGGCTAAAGGTCGGCTTCATGTACAAGATTCACAACACCAGAATCTAGCACAATCCGGGACCTTTGGTTCAAGTCCAAGGGTTAAAACCCGAGAAAGGAGTAACTACTTCTTGAGTGACATGGCGTACACTGCAAGTTAGTAATCACAAGGTAGCTTCTAAGAGAAGAAACGACTTCTGAAGTACCCAACAAACAAAAAGGAGGCACACAAGGCGAAAGGGAACCTCGAAGCCTAAAATAGAAAACTAAAGATCCAACAATATAATATTGTGGGTCCAAAAGATAGAGAGATCATGACGAAAAGGAATCTCTCAGCTGAACAAGAGCAAAGGGAAACAAGGAATTCATAACACACACAACTCTAAATAACTCAAGAGTAGGTCAACTGGCTTAGAAACGACATGCCCAGAAGGCACCTAAGCTTTGAAAGAATAGAAGAGATATCAATTTTTTTCCAAAAACAACTTCAGATAAGATAACCCAGAGTTAGAGCGAAACTGGATAAGGATAAAAAGAATCATACTAGAGTTTTCGCAAATACTTTTCATCTTTAAAATAGTATTCACAAACACTAGACTCAACATCGACCAATAGCAAGGTTTTCCTACGGTCGGTACTGCTCTGATACCAAAACCTGTGACACCCCCGGGATCAGGGCTAAACAAATCCTAGACCACCGTCTGACATAAGCTTAACCTTGAGCTCGAGAATATCCAGTGAAGAATCGGTAACACAACAGTGCCCCTATGACACAAAATTTATTACAGCAAGCTCATAACTAAGCAGAGAACCAAATTATTACAAGCAGAGGTCACTGACCACAAACATCAAACAACGGAAGGCAAATTGTGCTATTAAGTATAGCAAACTTAACAAATGGCCTAAGATGCCTGAAGCATAACGATGACGTCCCAGCCCATAGATTCTAGGCTGCCGGCCGGGAACCCCAAGCTACTCGTCGATGTCGATGCAGTACGGAACTTCTCTTCAAAGGAACACTTACTCTGCCAAAAGTATCAACAAAGCAAAGGTGAGTACAGGGTGTACTCCGCAAGACTTATGGCTGGTGGAGTAGTTTTACATAAAGCCATCTTTGTTTATAGAACAAGAGAGAGTAGAATCTCGTCTATTCAGAGTGTTTTTAAAAGGGGATAAGAGAGCGACATCTCTGAAATATTGATCATCTTCTTTTGATATCCACCAAATCATCATCATCTGAACTAGGATCACCCCCTCGTACCCATGACGAAGCATCCTTAACAAACATTAGTTGCCAAGTTTTACGATTAGGTTCATGTTCTCTATGATCTTAGAATCTGATCACCAAGCGTTCATAACCGTGAACACAACTTTTCGAAAAGATTTAACCCTGCAGGGTTGTACAGCTTTACCCACACGTACTAACCTTCTCTTAATGCCACTAGTAATATCCCTCTTCCTTGGAAGGCCGGCAGAGGGTGGTTAGACACGACCTTTACCTTGCTTTCGCCGAGACCATGAGTCACGCAATAAGTATGGTTCCGTCGTAACGGGTCAAATCCCAAAGCCGGTACTTAAAGATGTGAGACGAGGTTGGTTCACCAGGGGATCCATCGACCCCAAGCAACCTCGATCATGCTTACCTACCTGTTATGAATGCACCTTCACCCGGCAAATCTTTCAAACGGTTTTCTATGCATATGTTGAATGGAACACCCAAACTATGTGACTCATAGAATCTACTAGGCAAGTTAGTTGCTCGTGAGGTTTTCCAGGCCCCGTGTGGTTGTACGCTCGCCTCTGTTCCAAAGGCAAGAACTCGGTTCCTAGTGGTGGCGAGCATGGGACTAGAAAAACCACATCCCACCGTGGCCTCCCATACAAGCCTTAGCATGTTTAACTCATATCACCTCTGATATCATCTCATCACGTTCTCCTGTCATACTAGATTCTCTACATCTGATACATCATCTGGATGGACCAGAATTGACAGCTATGCATGGCTAAGCAGACACATATAAAAGCTCTAGCAATGCACATAACCAAACCTAGTTATGCTAGGAGCAGTGGATCAGGTAATATAAGGTCAAAGGGAGTAATGCAACAGATATGATACTCTATCTATCGATAAAAGACCATAGTAGAATCGTATGCATCATGGCAGGAATTGAATTGCTTTCGAAATCATAGGATTATATCATGGTGGGGCTATGCTTGCCTTTGCCAGTTGTTAACCAATAAGAAGGTCTTTAGGAATATTGTACTTGACTTGATTATAGTTGGTCAAGTATTGTTCATCGATCTTCGATCTTCGATGGTGTTGACCTCGGGCTTCGATCTCGATCTCGATCTTGTATTCTACTGCGAAAGAACCAAACACCGGAAAGAGAGGTAAACAATCAACACATGGCATCGATGCAATGCTCAAGCAAGTATGATGATATGACAAGTTAATTTGTATCGAAATGTAACCCTAAAACATGCTCGGCAGTTTAAACGGGGTTCCGAGGGGTGAAAACCCTAACTCGGGGAAACTCCGGAACATATGAGAGGGGTTGATTTTGTTCTCTAATTAAACTAGTCATTTTAGTTGCTTAATAATGCATGATTATATGTTAAATATATAGTTCTCATTTTTCTGAACATTTTGGTATATTATACATATTTTTCTGACTTATAAATAATAAGTTATTCAATTTATAAGATTTATATCAATTTCTGCATTTATTAAACCAATTTAAATGAATTATTGTGCAAGGCTGACATCAACACATGCCCTAACCCTTTTTACACATAGGGCTGGGCTAGCCCCAGACACAGACAGGTGGGGCCCGAGGTGGTTTGACCAGGTGCTGACCCGCGGCTGGCGTCACGGTGACGTCAGCCTGACGTCACCCGACGGTGAGCTCCCAGGCGACGCACGGGGACGGCGGAGGAGCGCGCGCGGGGTTGCGAGACCTAGCGCACTAGAACGAGGGCATCACGGGCTACCTATTAGTGACGGCGCCGTTGCTAAATGGTCACCAGAGCATGGGACAATGACACGGCTGGCCAACGAAACAATCAAGCGGCGGCGGCTGGCGCGAGCTCGCCGAAACAGGAGTGCCCTAGGCACCAGAGGATCACCCCGAAGCGGTTGGTGGTGATGGCGAGGCGAGGTGAGGTCTTGAACGACGGCAATGGCGACAGAGGGTGGCGTCAGGCTCGGGGAAGACGGGTTCGATGCCGACGACTGGAGGCTCCCCGACTCAATTCCGTTGGTGGAGAAGTAGAGGACGAAGAGGCGGAGCTCGAGAGCTTATTGGCGAGGCACGGGTGGTCCAGAGCAGCGACGATTCGTCGGCATGGTTCGTCTAGGGTTCGGGAGAAAAGGGGAAACCGCGAGAGGCCTTGAGAGGAAGAGAAAAAGGGAGGATGAGGATGAGTGAGATACGACGATATTCGTGGCGCTCTTATCCTCGTGAGGCGACCATGGCGGCGGCGGGAATCGCGACGGCGAGCATCGGGCGTCCGCGCGCACGACACCGAGCAGCTTCCAGGAGGAGGAAGACGACAGGGAGAAGGCTAAAAGGGTATGGGCTCAAGGCCACGCTGGTCGTGATTAGGGAGGGAGGAGCAGGGCTGGCTGGCTTGCTGTTGCCTCTATTTTTTCCAGAAACTTCTCTTTTCCTATTTAGCTATTTCCTCTTTTGTATTTTCCAATTTGAATCTGTTTTGAGTAATTTAAAAAAAATACCAGAGGGTTTGTAGAATATCTAAAATATTGCAGAGCCCTTTTATTCAGTTTGGGCTCCACTTTATTTTGGGATTTTTCAAATTCAAACCATTTTGAATGGATTTCAGAGAGATGGAAAAACTAGGGTTTAGGGTTTTGTTTATTCTTTCTTGCATGCATTAATAGAGATGATGCTTATGATGCACAAAACAAACCCTAATATAGATTAACTAAAACTGGGGTGTTACACCAATCTCATGCATAATTTCCCTGTAAAGCTCATAAGGAATAGCACTAGAACTAGCTAGCACCAATATCACATAAACCATAATAACAATGATCACCAATTCTAATAGAAAGCACAGGGACACTAGCTTTTCTAGCTTTGCTAGGATGAGAGATAATATTAGAAGCGTCTTCACAAAAGCCAATGTGTTCATCCTCTATATTTCTAGTGTCAAGATCTTTCACAATAGCTACCACAGGATCAATAATTATTTGCTCATCAGGTTCCACAGTTTTCTTAGTACCTTTGTTATTTGCACTAATCATCATAGAATACTCCTTTACCTTAGCTGGGAAAGGTATTTTCTCAACATAAGGTTCAGGCACAATATGATCAGTAGTACAAACTTCTGTATTTCTAACAAGAACATGATTAACAACATATTTATAAGGTGCATGGTACTTATTCCATTTCTTTTTGGGAATTTCTATGTAAGAGGCAAAGGCCTTAAAACAATTGGCAATACTTTGGGAGTCAAGACCAAACTCATTGCTAATATCACGGAAGTCATCAGTTCCCATAAAAGATTTTATGCATTCATAATCATAGTTTATACCTGACTTTATTCCTTTGTCATTCTCCCAAGTTTCAGTGTTCTCTTTAATACGGTCTAGGATATCCCATTTAGCTTCTTCCGTCATACGTGTAAATGATCCAGCACAAGAAGCATCTAGTAAATCTTTATCATGAAGAGAAAGCCTAGCATAAAAGTTATTGATAATAATATTGTCAGGGAGTTCATGAATAGGACATTTAAGCATTAGTAACTTCAATCTCCCCCAAGCTTGAGCTGTACTCTCTTCAACACGAGGCCAAAAGTTATATATCAGATTTCTATCCTTATGAATCTCACTGGGAGGATAAAATTTAGAATAAAAGAGAGATGCCATTTCCTCCCATTCCATGGATTGCCCATTCTTCAGATCTCCCTTTCAAGGATATATAGAGTAACTTCTTCTTCACCTGTTCAAGTGCGATACCTGCACACTTAAACAACCCGCATAATTCATGGATAGAAAGCAAATGATCACCGGGATGGACAGTTACATCCCCAAAATAATAATTATCCATAACACGATCAACAATACTTGTAGGTATCTTAAAAGCATCTATCTCAACAGGCGGTGGTTCATCTACTACCCTAACAGTGGTAGTAGTTTTCCCAAACAGAAAACCAAGTGGGTTATCCATATTGGAAACAAAGTAACAAACAAAAACAAAAATAAATAGTCAGAGTAGAAGTTTCCTTTACCAGTTCCACTCTTCAATAGCGCTTCACTCCCCGACAATGGCGCCAGAAAATAGTCTTGATGACCCACAAGTATAGGGGGTGTATCGTAGTACTTTCGATAAATAGGAGTGTTGATCCCAACGAAGAGCAGAAGGTGTTGACTAGTGGTATGGAGCAGGAAATCTCTGTAAATACTTAGCAAACGGATTTTTAGGGGTTTTCTGATAAAGCAACAAAACAAAGTGCAAGTAATAAAGACAACGAACAACTGCAGCAAGTGGCCCAATCCTTTCTTAGCAAAGGACAAGACGGTGGAAATACTTATAGGGACCAAACGTTCTCAAGGACACATGGGAAATCTATCAAGTGCTTTCACTTCAAATAGCTAAGTACTCTTCTTTGGTGTTGTATGTGTTGTGTGGGTGAACCTGTGCCAATGTACCGACCTTACTTGGACTAATACATACTTGTGATTAAACCCCCTGCAAGCATCCACAACTACATGAAAGCAATTAAGATATAAACCTAACCACAACCTTAAACTCTGAGATCCTATGCTCCCTTTGTGCAATGGTGTCCTAACGGGGGTTCAGGTTTCTGTCACTCCGGCAACCCCACAATTAGTAGCCAAATACACAATGCATTCCCCTAGGCCCATAAATGGTGAAGTATCATGTAGTCTACGTTCACATGACACCACTAGAAGAATAGCACCACAACTTAAATACTAAACTATTGAATAATATCGCAACACAAATCCACTACTAACAACATGACTTCTCCCATGTCCTCAAGAACTAGACGAACTACTCACAAGACATCATATGGATCAAGATCAAAGATGATATGGTGATGGATAACAATCTGAACATAAACAATAATCCAATGATTCCACTCACAAACATCAACTACAATAGTAATTAACACCGAGAAAGTTTCCCCTAAGATTTATGCAAGTATTCAACATGATTGTTACAGCGGGACAAAGTGGTGATGATGGTGCTGGTGGAGATGATGGTGTGGATGATGATGATCCCGATGAAGTCTAGCTTAATGACGGTGTTGATGGCGACGATCTCCCCTCTCCGGGAAGGAATTTCACCGACAGAAATCTGTCTGCCGAAGAGCTCTTTCTCTCTCGGTGTTTTCTGCCCCGCAGAGGCGGTGGAAATCTTTATGTCGTTTCTCCCGTGGTATTAGTGTTCCGAGATGTCGGGGATGTACCCCCAGGTACCCTAGAGTTGATGTATAAAAGGATATGTATAAAAGAATGTGCAATTTAATGAAAGACATATGCATACATAAGTAGAGATATATGGCATAAGGAGAAGAAACCAAAGGGAAAAGAGAAGCTGGGCCGAAGTAAAGTTGGGGTATAAATGGATATCCATGAAGGAATGACAGATTTGATGAAAGACATATGGGGAGAAAAATACATATATGAATAGAGAAATAAGACACAAAGAGGATGAATAATAGAGAAAGGGAAAAACATCATTGGGCCGAATTATATCTAATTCGGCCTGATAATGATACTACCAGACCAGATTTCCCCCCCTCTGGGCCGAATTACCGCCTAGCCCGGCTGGGCCGAATCACCCTAGCAGGCCCACTACATCCTTACCTCGGCGCATCTCCCGCTCCCGCCAGGATTCCCGCACCTCCTCTCTGAATCACCTCCATCCGTTCCCGCCAAACCTCGCCAGCATCACCACCTCTCTGTGAGCCGAGCCGTCTGCCGCCTCATCAAACTCCACAGGTGGGCGGCATCATCGACGACCAGCCAGCCCACCACGGGCCAGTGACGCCATACTGCATAGCGGCATCATCATCCGCGTCCCGGGATGGATGTAGCCTTGATATAATGACCCTGCGGTGTAGTCATCCCAAGGCACGGACCCGGCTGGGCCGCAGTCACCTCGGCTAGGCCAGGATCAATCCAGGAATAACTCGTCTTGCAGCTTCATCTCACCTAGGCCGAGTTAACAGCCTCCCGGGCCGAATCAACCAGCCCCAGGCCGGGTACTGTCCTGTGTACTATGACCTGGGCCGAGTTATTTCACCCTCTATGTCCTTTTGTTCATACCCGAATGTGCCTTGGACCTCTACAGCGGCACGCCATCAAACCAAGACAAGGTCCACAAGTATCGTGCCGGTCTTGGGACGCCCATGGCTCAGACTGGCACGTGGCATATGGAATATTCCCTTGGCATCTAACAAGATGCTAGGGATATGCTCTTGGCATCAAATAATATGCTAGGGAATATACCTGGCATCTCCAAAGATGCCAAGGAATATGCTGAGCATCTCTAGAAGATACCCAGAATATACCACCTAGATACCAAGCGTGTAGAACAAGTCTTGTCCCCTGGGCTCCCCTTTATAAGGAGCACCAGGGGGATCGTAACAGGAGAGGCCCCCGAAGGGCTCTTCCCCTCTCTTCTCAATAGGATCTCTTCTTCTTCTTCCTCCTCCAATCTAGAGAGATCTAGATAGAGGCATAGGAGATACAGCTCAAGGAGCATGATTGTAGCCACAAGTATGGCAAGATTATAAGAGATTAGATGTAGAGAATGAGGTGTTATCTCCACTTGGGAGCCTCAATCCTATATACATTGTATTTCTCTTTATTCATACGAGTGCGGTTTTCACTGCATCATCCCTCCCCGGATTCCTCCACGTCCATCGGCCCCAACTTTAGCCTACCCATGGCGTATGCCGTGATACCACCACGACACGATAGGAAGTTATAGGCGAGAGGGCGGAGTCGGAGGCCGGCCAGGTGGGCCACACCTCCCCTAGGCGCGGCCTAGGGGGACCCGCGCCTGGGGGTGTGGGCCCCCTGTGGCCCAGCTACGCCTCCCCTTCTGGCTTTCTTCGGCTTTTGGGAAAATATAATTTTCCAATATTTTTCTGGTATTTTTCTGTTCTTCACGAAATTGCATCAAAACACCTCTTTTTCCATCAGAAACCTGACTCCGGCAGTTCATCCTCCAAGAATCATCCAACATGCAAAAATAGAGGAAAATACATAAGTAATACCTCATAATAAGACATATATCAATGCATAGAGGCAAATTATGATATATAAAGGTGATACAAATTGGACGTATCACACTTGTACATTGTACCCAGTTGATATCATGCTCTTTTGTTTATAGATGTCGTCGGTGTGAAATGAAAGGGGAGCTTGTAAGTCCATGGAGTTATGTTTGTGTGTTAGAGAAACGCCTAGGCCGCTAGCCTAAGCCATGCCTAATCATGGTGGAAACTTGCAGCATCACCATAGTGAGCAATCTATGAAGCATTCTTCTTATAAAAAAGAGATGGAGATTGAGAAAAAGGAAAAAATGAGAAAAGAGGAAAGAGATAAAAAAGCACCATTTTCCCATGGTAAATAAGAAGATTGCTGAGATTCTCATTGTCTGCTTGCCTTGTCATTTTGATTATGGGATAGCTCCTGTATCATGTGCAAGGGGTACCCCGTTGGTGGTTCTCTATGATACACATGTACTTACTATGACAAGAACTTGCCGGTAACTAAACTTGAGTAGCATGAGGAGAGGCCCTCATATTCAAGGGACATGAGATTGCCAACTAATACTTTGTCAATCATATACTCCATAGTTTGTTAACTTTAACCTTAATCACTTCAAGATGCTTATGATAGGGGCAATGAGAGCTAAAAGCTAACAAGTACCATAATTTTTGGAAGCTTTTTTTGCGACTTGAAATCCCTGCTTCCATTGATGAAGGGCCTTTCTTCCACCATTATATTGAGTCTCCACCTTCTATCCTTAGGCACCAATTAAGAGAGCATAGTTTCCATTCTTAGTTCTATGTGCATTGTCCCAAAACTTATTGATTGATTCATATTGTTGATATTGCTTGTTCATGAACTATTTGTATCTAGTCACTCTTATGAACTTTGAAGGTGTCCTATGAATTTATTGCTACTCCATGAGGGACAAGCTGATTGCCACTATGCTATGTTTTCTATGTGTGAAACAAACAAACGTCTTTCAATGCATTGTTATTCATGATCTTTGTTTGTATCCTTTCATGTTGCATGCATAGTTACTTTGTCTTATCGTTAGAACTTCTTCTTTCATGCTCATGTTTAGAGTACTTTGATCCTAGCTTTCAATGCTTGCAAATGGTTTGATCTTGATTTTGATGGTACATGTCACCTAAAAAATTATTCTTTTTGTCACTTACCTACTCTAGGACGAGGAGGAGTTAAGCTTGGGGATGCTTGATACGTCGTAAACGTATCTATAATTGTTTATGTTCCATGCTTGTTTAGTATCTACTTTGCTTTACTTTGTCTACACTTTGAGGTATTTTTATATGTTTTCTTGGACTAACCTATTAACAATATGCCACAATGCCATTTGCCTGTTTTCTTCTGCTTTTGGTTCCCGAAAAGGCAGAAAATCAATATTCTCGGAATTGGACGGGACAAAAGCCAAAGTCAATATTTTACCATGGGGAACACGGAGCCAGAATACGAGACGGAGGGGAGCCACCAGGGGGCCACACCCATGGCAAGGCCTGGCTGGCCCGGCTTTGGGAATGCGGCCACCCCGGGTGCCCCCTGCCTCGCCTCTTTGCCTATAAGAATCCCCCGATACCAAAACCCTAAGGACCTGATCAATCTTCCATGAAATAGTCCGTAGACGCCGCCACCATCGTCCCAAGATCGGGGGGATCTGAAGCTCTTCCCGGCACCCTGCCGGAGGGGAGATCATCTCGGAGGCCTTCTTCATCATGCCAGCCTCCGGTAAGAAGCGTGAGTAGTTCCACCTTGGACTACGGGTACATGTAGTAGATACATGGTTGTTTCTCCTCCTTTGTGCTACCATGTTTAGATCTTGTGAGCTCCGTTCATGATCAAGATCATCTATTTGTAATCATGCATGTTGTGTTTGCGGGGATCCGATGGATATTGAGATTACTATGTCAGATTGATTAATGGTTCTATCTTATTGATTCTATCATGTCTGTGTTGTTTGTGATCTTGCATGCTCTCTGTTTCTAGTACCAATCTTGGCCAAGTAGATGCTAGTGACTCCAAGAGGGAGTATTTATGCTCGACAGTGGGTTCATGCCTCTATTTAATCTGGTGAAGTGACAGAAATCTCTAAGATTCTAGATGTGCTGTTGCTACTAGGGGGAAAACAACGATATCTTGTTCATGGGACAAGTGGATTCTTTACCTTACACACTTTTCTTAAAGTAGTTATCCGTTGCTTGCAACTTAATACTGGAGGGGGTTTGGATGATAACCTTAAGGTGTATTACTAGTCATAGATGCAGTTGTATGGCGGTCTATGTATCTTGTTGTATTACCCAATCAAATCTCATAGGATCATGAATGTCTAGTAATACATTGTTATGCCTTGCTCTGTCATGTCAATTGCCCTGCTGTAATTTGTTTACCTTAAGGAGAGCACCTCTAGTGAACTATGGATCCCAGTCCAATCTTTACCATTGATACATCTTCCACTGTTACTGTTTACTTTCTGCAAACCACCATTACCTTCCACACCATACAGTTAATCCTTTGTTTTCAGCAAACTCGTGAGATTAACAACCACACTGTTCGTTGGGGCAAAGTCTTGAGTTTGTGTTGTGCATGTTTCCAAGTTGCTAGCAACACCTTTGGGTTGTTTCCTTCCTCCTACTGGCTCGATAACCTTGGTTTCTTTCTGAGGGAAGACTTGTTGTTGTGCTCATCATACCTTCCTCTTGGGGTCTCCCAACGAAGCTCTACAGTGATCTGAGCGCATCAGTAATTGGGGCTTGGACGCCATCCAGGAGGGGCCGACGGTGGTGCAGCAGGAGTAGGCAGGAGCGGCGGGCGAGGCGCCATGTGAAACACCTGAGGAGGACGGGAAGCCTTGCGTGCTTGGTTCTAGGACTCGAGCTGCAAAATAGATCGCACCTCGGTGAATCTAAGGTAAGGTTTCAGCAGATGAATAAAGGCAACTTGCTTTTCAAATTGATCGCCGAGCCCGACAAGAAGGGCGTTGATGAGTGCACGGTCGTCAACGGGATCACCAAGATCCCGAAGTTCGTCGCTGATAGCCTTGATGCGTTGGCAAAAGACGGTGACGGGGGAGTCGTCTTGAGTGCTGGTGCGGGCTCGATGTGGAGGGCATTGACGCGTGAGTCGGAGTTGTCCTGGAAGAGCTACTGGAGGGCATCCCAAAGTTGTGCTGCCGTGGCGTCGTCGGTGGAGACGAGGTTGAAGAGCTCGGTGGAGATCCGCATGTAGATCCATTGGATGATGGTGCGATCGTCTTTCACCCAGCACGGATTAGATGAGCGTGGTGTTGAGGCGAGATCGATGTGGCTGCGAAGGCTGCAGCGCCTGAGATGCACGTGAAACAGATGGCCCCAGTGGTAGAAGTTGTGTTTGGCGAGATCCATGACGATCAGGACAAAGGGAGAGACGTCAGCGATCGTGTCGGAAGAGATAGTTGAGGGATTTGTTGGAGTATTTGGTGGGTAGGAGTAGAGGAGGAGGGCAAGGGTGGTGCGCCGGCGGCGCGAGCTTCATGCGCGGTCCATAGCGGAGCCGGCGGCGGCGACGGTTTTGGCGAAGGAGCCATCCCAGGTGCGGAAAACCTAGGCGTCTGATACCATGATATTTTCGGAGAATAAGAACTTGTATTGATTTAGACAATATTACAATGTTTATATAGAAGAGAGGAGGGGGTCTCCAGTCTAGGATTAGACCCAAACCGACTTAGGCACCAAGGGACAAGGTATGATTTTACTTGCACTTGATGATAGCAAAGAAGGATTGCCATGATATAATATCCATTTCTTGTTTTATCAATGAGTATGTTGTTAAGGGATACCGTTAATGTAGTGCTATCTGAAATAAGAACACCTTCCGACGTATGTAACAAATGTAAAATGTGGACTACTAGGAGAGCGGACTAAACTATCTTGGAGAATGAACTGCATCTTCATGTGTCCGTGTAATTATGCATTTGCTTGTGGTATTTTTCAAATGTTTTCTAAATTGTGAAGGAAGTGTGTTGTGAAGTATCGATTTTGATGTAATTTTAGTGCTTGCATTCATTTTAACTCAATTTTTCTTTCAATCAGATGAAGGAAGAGCAAACGAAAACAAATTATTCCGAGTATTCTAACACTTTAATCTATCTGCAATGGTGTAAGTGGTAGTACAATTTTAATTCTATTTTCATATTACTATGTTGGTGCTTGTGTCACACTGCTGCCAATATTTTTTATACGACAATTTTGATATTGTAGACAAATATTAGTTTGTCACGTCTGGCATGTTATGTTCAGCACAACATGAGAACTACTCATGCACGATTGCCTCGGTTTCAAGGTAACTTAACTTCAGTAGAAAATCATGAATCTTTAGTGCATTATTTCATGAATCTTCTATGCTAAAGTGAAGTTTCAAAAAGTGTGCTTTTGCATAATTGTGCTGATTTATCAAAAAGCTGGTGTAAACTTCAAAACCAGCATTTTTTAGTATCAAGGTTCTTTGATAAATATGTTCACTTCTGCAAAATGGAGGAGCAACAAGTATTTTAACTTACAACTAGCATTTTTTATGTTCTAAATCACTTGTGATCTGAAGCATTTTGTCTTTGGTAATAAAACCCTAAAGATGGGACTATCCATTTTATTTTGTCTCCTATGTTTTGTTCTAGACGAATGCATGCGTTGATATCTGTCTTCTAGTAAATTACATGAACCTACCTTACTGTAGTGACATTGGCCATTGCATTTCAGCAACACATTTCAATCTATGATTGATTTTGAAGATTGATTCAAATTTGGCAAGTCAAGCCGATATCCCAGCTGTTGTGTGATATTTCGAGGTATGTGAATATTGGAGTGAACTAATATGTTTTTCAATTTGTGGAAATATACAAATAAATATTCCTTGTTTTACTTACAAGCTTACATATCTGGCCTTTTTTATTTCAAGTTCCTCTCCCACTTATGCAGGAAGTATAAGGTCTAACCATGTTCAAGACCACTTATAATACTTTTGTTTTCATTATCACTTTGTTAATTGTATTTATGTCCAAGCTCAAGGACTTGAGTTGATTCTGATTTAGTAATTTATGCTAAAAAGGTGAATACATGTGGTTTGTCGCTTGTAAAATCTGGAACTATGAGAATGTATGAAGCATACTCACGGTTAAATCATTTATAATATTTTATTATAAGATCAGTCAAAGAAATTATGGAGTGTAACTAAATGAATGTGGTACTCCAATGCACGAGAATGACTAAGGTTGTGATACTCTCATGATATTCATTACAAATAGATATTCCATGTAGTATTTGTGATGAATCTAAAAGCCAAAACGCGCATTGCCCGTGCATCTTTACTAGTCTTATTAAATTGACACACTAAACCAACACATCAAAAAGTTTAAACTAATGGGAAGGACAAACAAACAACATGAAATGCAAAATTGTAGTACCCATTAAGGATAATTAGATACTAATTGTAATGTGTTAGAACACTAAGTCTTTTGTTGCGGTGAGCCAAAGACGTGATTCCCTTGATTAGAACATTTAGTGAAATTACAGTTCAAAAAGAAACATTCAGTGAAATAAATAGTTGTGATTAAATAACTTTTGTAAGAAATGAATAATTAAGCCATTAAATAGTTCCTTACTCCTCAGAATTTTAACATTGTGCTTTTTCCCAACATGTTGATGGATTTCCTCCCTTTTCCTAGTGCATGTCACTAAAATAGTGACATTGAATTTTGAAGATGCTCTAATGCGTATGTGCAAAGAAAGATACCAAACCTCCTAGGCACTTATATGTTTGGAATATGATTACATTTATGTGTCGTTGAGAGGATGCATAGAGTTGGTCAATATGGTTACATGAAAATAATAAAAATGCAATTTCTAAAGTTTTAGGATTTACGTGTCGTCATGTTTACACATTGGCTATTGTTTTCTTCGTTCGAGTTTTTTTTTACGACATATGTAGTCGAGGAACTTGGGATAAGTTAACCCACAGTAAAATGTAGACACACATGAACAATACCGTGCACACAAAGATGTCGTCCTAGAGAGGATTGGAGTCAATCATTGAGAAGATATGGTGACACACAAACATCTCCGTCGGCACCTCCCACCAGACGAACAACTATTTTGCTAATTCTCTGCTGACCGAATATTTTGTTAGCGCTCGTGAAGCAAAATGTCCAAGAGGAAATAATAAATGTTATTGTTTATTCTCATATTCACTACTAATATGCTCCAACGTGATGGGATTCACGAGGTATCGAAATACGAGAACAAGAGAGCAAACATGGTAACGAGGATAACTTGGTATTGTGATCAAAGAGTTGCTTCACATGGATACCTACATATCTCACCTCGGGTTTGTTATGTATCACGAAGCAGAATGAAACGTGTATGAAGACAAGATGTTTGCTTGAATCATTCATGTATATACAGGGGGTCACTATGTATGTCTAGATTCCGCTATTGATTATCGACCGGAAAGGAGTTTCAGGATCTTGTCCGCATATTACCAAACCTACAAGACATACGCTTAAGTGTCTTCAATCCGATGAGTGTTTGTTGCATAATTATATGAGATTTTTTATGTTGGAATATGTTCAAGACCATCAAAATAAGTTTCAGAGTGAAATCTGAATTTGATTCAGAGTTCAGAAGAGGTTCGAAAGCGTTTCAAAGGCACATACAAAAAGTCCAATTATTTAGGGAATTAATTTTTTCCATATTTTTTACTAGTTATTGAAAATAATAAAAGGACCCATGTGGGAAGCCCACATGATCCATGCGCCATAGGAGGGGCAACCCATGAAGCCAACCCCCTTGATTGGGCGGCAAGATGGTGGAAGGGGGGCAAACCCTGGTCGGCGCCTACGCATGGCCTAGCCGCCGACTAGAAGGGGGCTCTATGGCACCCCTCCGTCTCCCCTATTCCTATATAAAGGAGAGGGGGTGCATCCCTAGAGCATGCAATTTCTCTCTTGGTGGCTACAACTCTCCTCTCCCAAGTTTCTCTCTCTCTCTCTCTCTCTCTCTCTCTCTCTCTCTCTCTCTCTCTCATGTACGAAAGTCGAAAGGCTGCATGAACCTGTAATATTTCTTCTCCGTCGACGAAGAAGCTCTGTTGGATTGGAGGTGACGTACACATGGATACTTGTAGAGGAATCATACTTATGATTCTCCATCAAGATCTGCACCAACGAACGAATCTCCACTGCGTCATTGGTAGGAACTAGATCCAATATATATGTTTTTTCTTCATAGTTTGATATTGGCCAAAAATTTTCTCTACGCGAATCCCTATATCTTAGGTCGATCAGTTAGTGATCAATTTGTTGTCTATATTTCTATTTGGGATGCTTCTTGTTTGGTCGGTCGTTTGTGTGAAACTGTTTTTTGACAAAGTTACGTACTTGTTGTTTTGGCAGGCCTTGTTTTCTTGCTGTTTTTTTAATCTTTTTATGGGCTTTGTATTTGCATGTTTCTTGTTGTAATTTTTTTTGGCAAAGGATGACCACAGAAGTGCAGCTAAAACCTCCATTGGAAACCCGTGGCATTTTTTATAGGTGCAATTGCATATAGATGGGCAATATGTGCAACTGCATATATGTTTAAATGAATGTATCTCCACATGTTATTCACAGAAAAATCTATACAATTTTATGCACAGGAGAAATCTATGCATATTTTTGCTCGTCGACGCACAATTGCACATTGATATGTAATTCCATCCATATATATATTTAGATTTATTTTTGTGCAATTGCATTGTTTCCCATCCTTTTGTGATTGCAATTGTCAAACATGCTTTTTTCCTTATTACAAAAAGGCTATTTTTGTGGCCCTGGCACAATAAAGGAGGGGTAAGTGGATATACGATTAAAAAATGTCCCATGAAGTCGGTCGATTGAGCCTAGCCGCTCTCAAAGAATAATTCACCCAACCGAGACACCAAGAAATTAAAATTAAAGTTCAACTATGGATGGGTTTAGAGAACTGTGAAACTTACCACCTGATTAATGGTTGATCCTCATGGTTTGTAAGCTCTTCGCGTGGCAGGACGCTCTTTAGGGCTTTGTTTGGTAGTAGAGTCTTTTAGGAAAAATTAGAGGGGATAATAATCTCTAAGGGGATTTGATTAAACCCTTACTTTTATCCAAACTCCTCTAATATCCTCATAAAACTCCAATCCCTAATCCACTAGGTAAAGATAGTGCATTGAATATTAGAAAATATGCAATAGAATTTGTGAAGAAGTGGGATTAAACTAGCCTAATACTTGAGAAGGAAACATAGTTTTAGCAATAAGTGGGGATCTGTGGTTTGGTGGGGATATCTTCTCTAATCCCCGCAAAAAACTCCAGTACTAAGGTCTTAATTTTTTTTGATTTGGTTGTATCGACCCGTAAGAGCATCTCCACTAGGCTACCCAGGACGCCTTGAAAATAGATCCGACGAAATTTAAGCGTACTCCAGAAATCTGTTTTCGTCCGGATTTGGACCAATTTTGGTCCGGACTACCCAGGCCATATCCAGGATCCTGGGTACGCCCTGGGAACGCCGGACGAAGCGAATTCGGCGAGTGGACCCACCCAGTCAGCATATATTCGCCCTTATTCATCCAAAGTTCACCTAAAGTTCGCCTATATTCGCCCATATTCGCCCAAAGTTCGCCAATATAGACCATATTCGTCCAAAGTTCGTCCATATAGACCATATTCGCCCAAAGTTCGCCCAAAATTCGGGCATATTCGCCCATATTCGTCCAAATTTCGCCTAAAGTTCGTCCATATAGACTAGATTCGCCTAAAGTCCGCCCAAAATTCGGGCATATTCGCCCAAAGTTGGTCTGTATCGACCATATTCGCCCAAATTTCGCCCATATAGACCATATTCGTCCAAAGTTCGCCCAAAATTCGGTCATATTCGCTCAAAGTTCGTCTATATCGCAAATATTCGCCCATAGTTCGTCCATATTCGCCCAAAGTTTGTCCGTATCGACCATATTCGCCCAAAGTTCGTCCAAAACCGCTTATATTCGCCTAAAGTTCGGCCAAAGTTTGCCAAAATTTATTAAATTTTAGCCAAACGCGGAAACTCTCGTGGATACGCGAGTGGGAAACTGGCGTACCCAGGCCGAAGTCAAGTTCCGTCCGGCCAAAAAAGTCCGGATTTTGATCTGGGTTGGCCCAACGAGTAGAGATAGCCTTTAGAGATGTAACTGCATATATGGTGAAAGCTAACTAATGTTGCCTGTACGGGAAATAAAATGGTCCACGTGCTAATCATGCAAACTGCAACAGTGCAAAGCTAGCACTTGCGCTGTAACATTCTCAGCCATAACATGATTAATCATAGGTTCTCAAGCGCCAAAATCAGTCCTAATAGTCCATGTTGCCTCTACGGGAAATAACATTTGGTTGCCAACCAATCTCAAACACGAGGACACTAAGAGCCCTTCAGATATTACATTACCCGAAGTGCAACAAGCAGTTCTGCCACGGAAGGCTCGACACCTGCCAACTTCCCGCCGTTTTCTCATCCTAGAACACAGCTGTTAGCTAGGTTCCCTGCATTCCAATCCATGCGATGCTCCCTAACATCATATAAAAACTTTGAAGAGTGCTTGGGATATGTCAATTCGAGATCGGGAAGCTCAGATACATACCACGAGCTGAACTGCTGTCCGCTGAATATGGCGGCTTCCATCTCGGGAGTGCGCGCTTGCTAATGCTACCTTAGCGTCACACTCAACCACCATCGTTGCACATCCAAGAACTCTTTTGCACCTCCTCTGCCGGCGTCAAGGGTGCCGTTGTCGACGTCGCTGGTCGGCGAGCAGTGGGCTGAGCTCCAGGGTGCCCGCGACTGGGACGGACTCCTGAGCCTGCTCGATGACGCGCTCCGTGGCGAGCTCGTCCGGTACGGGGAGTTCGTTCGGGCCGCCTACGCAAGTTTCGATTTTCAGGGCCGCGGCGCCCCGACGTCCTACGGGTCCTGCCGGTCCCGGTCCCTGCTGCGCCCGTCCGTCATCCTGGAGACCGGCTAGGCGGTCACCGGCCTCCTCCAAGCGGCGTCTACCTCAGCGCCAAGATGGCTGTCGTCGTCGTGCACGTGCAGCTCGAGCTACATCGGCTACGTGGCGGTGTGCGTTGACGAGGGAGAGATCGAGCGGCTTGGGCGCCACGACGTCGTCATCGCATATCGTGGCACGGCTACATGCAACGAGTGGCTGGACAACTTCCACTCCACTCTCACTTGCCTTCCGACCATCACTGCTCCACTCTCACTTGCCTTCCGACCATCACTGCGCCGCGATTGGCTGACATCGCTGGCGAGGAGGAGCCGATGGTGGAGAGCGGATTCTGGAGGCTCTTCACCACCCCCGGCCAGGCGCACGGCAGCTTGCAGCACCAGGTGCGCGGCGAGGTGCAGAGGATCTTCCGCGAGTACGGCGGCGGCAAGGGCATGCCGCGGCTCAGTATCATAGTCACCAGCCACAGCCTCGGCGCGGCGCTCGCTGTGCTCACCGCCTACGAGATCGCGACTACCACCGCAGTCACGCGAGACGTCGACGCCGTGGCGCCGATGGTCACGGCCGTGTCCTTCGGTTGCCCGCGCGTGGGCGACGCGGAGTTCCGGCGCAGGCTGGAGGCGAGTGGCGGCAAGGTGCTCCGCGTGGTGAACTCGAACGACCTCGTGACCAAGGTGCCGGGGTTATCGGCCGACGACTACGGGTCGGTGAAGAGGTGGATGGCCTCGAAGATTGGGTGGGCATACAGCGACGTCGGCCGGGAGCTGCTGCTCGGCAGCCAGGATTTGCCGCGTAACATGGTTGTGTCCCATGACCTCGATTTGTACCTCAAGCTTGTGTCTGCATGCACAGATTAAGTGCTAAAGCCCTAATAAACTAACAAAGTGCTGATTCCCTTTTGTACACGGAAATATCAAAGAAGACATTAGTGAAAAAAAGTCAATCTATTTTGCATCAAGTTGCCATGTGGTAACTTTAGGACAAATATAGTTGTACCTTTGAAGACAAAAGATTGAAGACATTAGTGGTAGCTTCGAAGACAAAAGATTGAAGGAAAAGATTCCCCTCATTTTCTCTCTCCTCATCTCACCCTCTTCCTTCTATAGTTCTTAACGCAAAGGTTGTCACCCACACTACTTGGAACCAGTAGCCACGGAGGATGCAGTCGCTCGGAGCAGGACGCCATGGGGAGCCACGTCGAGATATGCCGGTGAAGGAAGCCGTTCTGTCGGAGGACTCTCCCGTGGGAGCTGTCGCCATGATGTCAGTCAGGGTCGCGTTGCCGGGCATGAGGAGTCGTGCCGGAATGCTCTCATTGGTGCCGCCACAAGGTCTAGGGAGTTGTGCCTTCCGCCCTCTAGTCAGGGCACCACACTGAGCAATACCACGCCAAGAGGCTATGGACGTGGGTGTCGTCGCACCACAAGGATGTGATTCATGTGCCACGAGCATGGAAGGCGCCGTCGTGATGCGCCACGCCAAAGGGCACACTGTGCGCTAGAGATCACCGATTGCATCAAGTCGTCTGCCGTTGGACACCGTAGTAGGTTGTGCCACTGGTGTGACAAGGAGACACTAGGGCCAGCTCCGCCAATGGCCATAGAGGAGTTTGTGTCATGCTGGAGTACGTCAACTAGCAGCACTCCTTGGATGTCATTGTCGATAGCGGGCGTCGTGCTGGACGACGAGAAGCGGAGGTTGTGGGGGATGATGGCCATTGTTGTCGTCGTGCATCGATGGCACCGGTGTTGCTCGCATTGGAGCAGGTCGGCATGGAACGATGAAGATGAGTTGACGATGGCCACCATCCGTACTAGTGTGTCGATTCCTTCATTGAAGGAAAACAAGAACCGCAAAGATGATCAAAGGCTAATAAGCAATCCTCACCTTTTCTTCCCGGGCATTGGTTATAGGAGGTTGAAAGAACAATTCCCAGCTTAATTGTTTTGGGTGTTTGTTAATAACACAAATGATATCTAACCATGTTCTTAAGTGTGTCAGGTGCAATCTTATACATCACTAGATGATCATCGACCCGCCAAAAGTGGAAGAAGCTTTGGGAGAGCCGAAATGTTTTTTGGACAGAAATATGCTCGAGGGGGGGGGGGGGGCGTACTCCGTCCCTAGGGGACGGATATTCCGCCCCACCAAACAAATTTATAGGGTATAGACATTTTTATAATATTTGCCCCTCGAAATTTCGCTAAGGAAAAATGGTGCAACTCTCTGTTTGCGGGCTAGAAATTTCCAGGGTAGAAGAATTTTTGGGGCTAGGGGAACGGAATTTCTGCCCCAGGCCAGAATTTCCAGGGTGAGTGACTAGGAACAGTCACATTTTGGAGGGGTGTATAAATACCCCTCCACCTATCTTGTAGAGGTTGCTTCGACCAGATCTTCTCTTCCCTCCATTAATACAAGCTTTGAAGCCCTAGATCTCCTCCGCTAGCCAACCAAACATGATTCCCTTCTAGGGTTTGAGAGAGAAGATCTAGATCTATGTTCTCACCAAAGGAATTTGTCTTTCCTATTGTTTTCACTATGGAATTTGTTGCTCTTGTGTTTTGGGAACCCTAGGAGTGTTTGGGGGCAATTGGAGCCAAGACTTGGTGCTGTAAAGATCTAAGGTCACGTTGGGAGTTGTGGAGTTTGCCGCAACCTTATTGTAAAGATTTTGGTCGTTGCCTTCAAGGTCACTACATAGTGGAGGGTGAACTCGCCTTTGTGGCCAGATCATTGGAGAATAGGGTGAGGCCTTTGTGGCATTGGTGTACTTTGTGGCTCTGCCACAACCCTCCAACATAGACAAACTTCTCTTAACAAGGAAGGAACAATGGGAATACATCCTCGTGTATTCACTTCGGTTATCTCATTTCCTTACCTTTACTTGTGTCATTTACTTGATTGCTTGTACTTTGCCATATGTGATTATCCACAAAGTTGCATATCAAGACAATATATATTCTTATCAAGCCTAAATTGCAAAAGAAGATAAAAAATGTTAGTCGCCTATTCTCCCCCTCCCCTGTAGTTGACCATACTGATCATTTCAATTAGTATGAGAGACTCATATCTTATATTGGGATTAACTGCCTAAGAGATTATGGCCGACAAAGAGGTGGAAGGTGGAGATTCCATCTATAAAGATGGGACCACTATGGATGATCTCAAGAAATTGAAATCATCCATGATGTACAAATCATATGAAATGATGGCTATTCTTTCCAACCTAACTAAACATAATCCCATTGCCCAAGCCAATGATCCTTCCATGGTGGATCACAATGCTACCACCACTCTCCCGAGGTTTGTTCTTCAAAAGGATAAGCCTCTTGGTAAAAGTGAGGAGGGTCATGGTGATTCATCTTCCAAAAATGAGGATGGGACGGGTTCCTACTCGGCGGTTCCCCCAATACCACGGTTTACCTCGGATCCACCCATTCATATGCCTTATATAATTCCACAAGGCCCCACCCATGATGGATGCGTCAAGTTTTGCTAATTGGCAATTTCTAATGAAGTCTCATCTTAGCAGCTATTCATCGAGTCGATGAGGATTTTAGAAGAAGGATACTTGCTGGTTGATCCAAGGAACTTAATGCGATGATAGGTGGTGGAAAAGTAACTCAACGCCACCGCCATGTACATGATTCAAAAGGAATTGACCCCTAAGGACTTCGCGCTCACATTTGTGTACTCTCCACCACCAAAGAAGTCTAGGATTACCTTGTCGAGATCCTTGTGGGGAATTCAAGAACTCAACAATCCAAGTTCGAAGAGATTAATAATGAGTCTGATGGTTTTTCTTTGCTTGAGGGTGAGACTCTTGAAGACATGTTTCGATGGCTCAAGGCCCTACATGTCTCCATGGTGCACCTCGGGGCTACTTTTTTTTATGTAAATTTCATGAAGATAAAGTTTGTTCAAGCTCTCTTGCCATATGAAAATAAAGTTGAACCCCATCAAGTGAAGATTGAACTATAACTCCATGGAATCAAATGATATTCTAAGCAAGGTCATTGCCTTGACCATCTCCAAGAAGAGTGTGGACACGACTCTTGCTTGTTCCCAAGGAGTCCAAAAGATGAATCTTGCTTTGAAGGCCAAGGTGGTAGATCTAGATGAAGAAGGAAGGGGAGAAGAGGAGCATGTTGAATGGGTTCCCTAGGATGTCAAGTTTGCTCTTCATGATCACTTGGTATTAGCAATAAGAGAATTTTGGAGTGGTCAAGGCAAGAGCTCAAGTCCAAGGGATAACTCAAGGTTCAACTCTAAAAGCAAGATCATGCTACTGTTGTAATGTCAAGGGTCACTTTGTTGCCAAATTCCCATATGAGATAAGAGAATACCATGGTGGAAGCCTTATCCTCAAGGACAAATCCAATAGCCCCATGAAGAACTACCACAACAAGAACTTCCCCAATAAAATAAATCCAAGAGTGTTGGTGGTTCAAGAGGAGTATTCCTTTGATTACGAAGATAATGAACACGAAGGCGAGGTAGTGAGAGTGGCCACAATAGACACCACCTCCACCCCCTCCATATCCCTCTTCCACTCCCCCCAACAAGAACATCACATGCAACCAAAAGTGTCTCATGGGAAAATCCATCGAGGTAACATCTTCATCCAAGCCCATCTCCAATGTACTGTTGATGAATGATGTTGAGGGTCTAGAGGTAAGGAAGGAGATTGTTTTTGTGGTTGACTTTATGGATAACATGCATGGTAAGACCAAAACCTACTTCAAGGCTCTCATGACCCAACTAGGTCAAGCTCAAGATCTTATAGAGGAGAAATAATAACTCATTGAGTTTTTGGGTAAGAATGGAGGGAGGTCGCTGATGAAATTGATTATGTTTCTCAAATTCTTGACGATGTGAAAATTTTGACGGTAACTCTCGAAGAGAGTGTCTATAATATTGAAGAGTATCATAATTTGTCTATCTCCCATCTCACTCAAGAACGTGACCATGCTCTTGCATTGGTTAAAGTGCTTAACAATCAAAAGGTTGAGTTTGGTGTTGGTCATGTGTCAACACCCGGATTTTTAATCCTAGATGCTTGTTATGCCATACATCGCAATCCCAGGATTACCATTTTTGCGAGACATAACAGAATTGGATACCACAGTACATCATCCATTACAAACCATACATAAGGTCTTACACAAATAAGGATCTCATGATCCAGTTCTTAATACAACTCAAGCAGCGGAATACGTAATAATAACGGTAGCGTAGCGAAGCTCCATCTTCGGGGTCACAGGAAGTGCTGACGATGGGAGATGATCCTAGTTGTCGTAACCTTCCTGGGGTCCATCTTCCAAGTACTCCTATTCATAGTTTGGCCAGGGGAATAGCCAGGGACAAAGCCATGAGTACTCTTTAAGTACTCGCAAACTAATACTAACAAGAAAAAGGGTTTTTGGATAATAGGACACTAGGCTCTAGGGTTGTTTTGCAAAGGCCAGATTTATCTCTACTAGGTTCAGAAGCAAGAGAGCTAGTTGAAGTTTATTACACCTAAGTGGGAACTTGTATCTCATGCCACAACCCTGTTGTGGTCAAGTCAAAGTCTCAATTCATTTCACAAGTCATTTTGGAAAAGTCTGACGGGGGAACAGTATGGCCACTCCAACTGTCCATAACCGCGGACGCGGCTATTCGAATAGTTTGACACTCTGCAGAGATTGTACACTTTCACCACAACATTCGATACATCCGTCAGGAACAAATCCTGAATTCACCATACTCAGTATGCGGATAATCAATCCTAACCTTTCAATTACACGCCCTAGTATAAGCACCTCTCCTGTGAGTTTGGCCTCCCAACCATGACCAACTGTCATCTTGGATACTGCACAGGTGGACAATCTTCACAAGGTAGCCTCAGCTCAGACCTTGGCCGTGAGGGAACTAATACTAAGGTATATAAGTTTCCAGTCAAGCCCTACCCAATCTTCGGGTATTATGGTTGTATGATAAAATTGGAATGGTATCGCATCCAGACAACTATCAGTTTTATAAAGGGCTAAGGCTCATGCCTCAACATTTTCATCACCAAAATCATATGGTGTTCAGAAACACATGTCAAAAACTTCTCAGTAGAATGATCCATCATTCTAAGGTTTTCATAACCATTTTCACCAAGTATTCCCATCTAAAGTTGATCAAGTTTTATGCTTAGCACTAGCATCTACAAGTGGGGGTAAGTACTAATGAGGGGTGGTAACTAGTGGAGTTTCAACTAAGTACAACCTTATATCTTAGGATGATATCAAGGTTCCTAACTTAGGCCAAATTTTATGCTCTTTATGCAACCTTCAACTATATCTTTCTAGAATCTACAAGTCACTTGAGTACTCTCTAGGGAAGTAGCTTTGATAAGGAAATAAAATAGAAAGCTTGCAAATAAAACTAGGATTGGGTTATCAAGTGGGTAATATCAAATATGCTCAAGGCATATAGTGGGCATGGTAACAAGTAAGGGTTTGTTTGCCTCAGTAGAATATCTTGCAAGAGTTAGCTTGCACATTCACTAGTAGTATTAGGCTTGCACAATATCAGTGTAAGATTGCTAAATTGCAAGTGTTAGCTTTCCTTGTGCAGAGCAGTGGTTGAAGTTCTCCTCGGCTTCTTCTTCGTAGTATCCTCCTTCCTCCTCGTATCCTTGGTCGGTACTAGCGTCTATAAATAAATACGATGTACACAATCACCAAACAATACTTAACTACTTGCAATCATCACACAAAGGGTCCTATAGATGATCTAGCATCATCACTAACATTACAAGATTAAAGCTTGGTTTAATCCCTTTTATTTTTAGAAAAGTAATTTCTACTCACTGAAAAACTACTTAAGATTTAATATTCTCCAAACCAAATATGGGATCATGTTGACACATGTCATCACCACATATTTTAGTCCATGGGAATGTGATTTAAAGTGGTGTCACAATTTAATAAGGTTTTACCCTTTTATTTTAATTAATTAAAGTGGCTAGAAATGCCTATGTGGCATTATTTTATTACTTGGTCATTATTTCTGTAAGTAAACCTATATATTTTTATATATTCTGAAAGGTATGGTTAAATGTGATTTTTGAGAGTTGGAATCAACTCAAAAGCTATTGTGGTTTAAGTTTGAAAAATGTTTGAATGCAGAAAAGCTTCTGCCTTGTTATTTTTGCCAAGGGTGATCTACAGATCCAAATGACTTGAATCCAATGGGCTTGGATTCAGCATTTCCAGACCTTTCTAACAAAATTGGTTTCATTCAATTTGGTGCACTGAATCGGTCTGGGTTGATTTTTGAATCTGGGTACAGAAGTGTGTTTGAAATAAAATGGAAAAGGTTTAATTCAAATAACTGGGCTGCGCGGGAAGTGATACTGGGCCGGCCTGCTAAGCACAGCGCTTCCGCAGGCTGTTTAAGTGGCTGTCCCCACACGTCAATGAGACAGGGGGGTGCGAAGCGGTATGGGGCGATGTGGTGTGTTCGATCTGGTTCTAATCCAACGGCTGAGAGTCATCGTCGACGTTGGGCAACGCCGGCGAGACAGAAACCTAGCGCGGCCAGTGGGGGTCGTTGGGGGCTCACCGGGGTTCAGGCGAAGGTTGGAGAGGCGGGCGAACGACAAAGTCGACGACGGCGAACCTCCTGGTACTGGCAGCTTCTCCTGGGCGGCTCCAATCGCTGGGTGGAACGATCAGTGAGGAGAGGGGAGTGAGATGGTGTGCTCAATTCGGCTGGGGGTGGCCTCTATTTATAGTCTCGACAACGAGACCGAACGGCATGGGCAGGCGACGGTGGCGACATGGCTACGGGCTGCTAGAGGCATGGCCGACGGTGGTGATCGCTTGGTGGTCTCCTAACAATGCTCTACGGCTTTAATGCGCGCGTAGGGGCGGTGCGGTTTGGTCTGGAACGCGCGATGCTCTGCGCGACAGAGGCGGCGTCTTCGACAACGAGCGGTGGCTGTGCGGCGTGGGACGGTGAACGGGGATGTCTGGCGGTCTCCTGGGTCGATGGCGATCATGTATGCACGCGGCGAGGGCGGCGCATGGTCTGTGGGCATCGGTCGAGGGTGGCGCTCTGGCGCATGCTCGGCACGGTTGCTGGTGAGCTAGGCGCGGTCCGTGCGTGTGGTCCAGGGGTTGGCAAGGTTCGAGCGTTGGACAGGGGGTGGCGGTGGACGGTGGGCTGCCTCCTAGACATGCTGGCTAGGCTTGTTTCTCCTCCTAGCTTGCTGTCTCCACTAGGGTGGCATGGTGAGCTTCGGCTGTTCACCATTGATGTCATTGCCCAGCTTACAGTGAGGCTAGTGCTTGGTTTAACTTGCTAGATGATCTACTGTGATGGTTGTGAGCTAGAGAGGGAACAAGTTAGGCTTCAATCACTGCTCACAATAGTGTTTAGATTTTGCTTGATTTGTGTCTGCCAAGTGTTTGATGAAATGGCCGCAAGAATTCAAGTTTTGAATTTTGAAAAGATTTTTGGTGGGTGTGCTAGGTTGGTGCTGGTGAGTCTGCAGATGCTTGGGTTTTGAAAGTTGAGCTTGTTTGAGTGGTTTTTGAAAAAGTGGGATCTTCCCATATGATAAAGATTCAATTTTGAATTGTCATTTAAATTATGCGTTTGAAAGTTTCTGGATGATCACAAAGTGGGCCTTGATACTTTGTTATGAGTACAATCAAGGGGTGCAAAGATCCAGAAAAGTTTCTGTTAGGTTCTGAAAGTTTGAGACAGCCAAAGTAGGCATGGGAGTTAAATTGGTCAAAATGACCATTCCCTTATTTTATTTGTTTTGATTTACTTGTCTTTGGGAAAAGTGTGGGAAATGTTTAGATGATGTTTATTTCACCTAAGCATCCATTTACAAGCAAAGGAACACACAAACAAGTTGGTTCAAAAGAATTTCAAATGAAGTGCATACACATATGCATGCTTTCATAATTTTATTTAGAAAAGTTTTTGTTAACCCTAATTTTGATGCTTAGAGTTTGATGATCCAAGTTTAGTATTTTTGGGATGTTACAAACCTTCCCCCCTTAAACAAAATCTCGTCCCGAGATTTTAAAAAGGGCGAAAAAGATTACCTAGGATTTGAAGAGATCGGGAAACTCCGTCCTGATGTGATCTTCGCGCTCCCAGGTAACTTCCTCTTCTGTGTGGTTGCTCCACTGAATCTTGAGAAACTTGATGCTTTGGGTTCGGGTAGTTCTGAAAGAGTCTTCCAAAATACGGATGGGTACTTCGGGATAGGTCAGGTCATCGTTGATCTCTATGGTCTGGTGGTCGATGTTCTTGAACACTTCGGTCTTCTCTGGGACTTCGAGACACTTGCGAAGTAACGAGATATGGAACACATTGTGCACTGCTGACATCTCTTCGGGTAGTTCCAATTGATACGACACTTCTCCTCGACGATTCAAAATCTTGAAAGGTACGATATATCTGGGGGCTAACTTTCCTTTGAGTTGGAAACGCTGCATTCCCTTCAATGGCGACACCTTCAGATAAACAAAATCTCCTATGTTGAAGGCGAGGTCTCGACGTCTCTTGTCGGCGTAACTCTTCTGTCTAGACTGGGCAGTCTTGAGGTGCTCACGAATCTTGTGAACCTTCTCTTCTGCTTCTCGTAGGATGTCGGGTCCGAAGATCTGACTCTCTCCTACTTCCGACCAGTTCAAAGGGGTGCGACACTTTCTTCCGTACATGAACTCGAATGGGGCCATTTGCAAACTAGCCTGATAACTGTTGTTGAAAGAAAATTCTGCAAACGACAGACTGTCTTCCCACTTGGATCCATATTCTAACACACAGGCTCTCAACATATCTTCGAGTATTTGATTTACTCGCTCCGTTTGTCCATCGGTCTGAGGGTGATACGCGGTACTGAAATCTAGGCGGGTTCCTAAACCTTCTTGAACTTTCTTCCGAAATCTCGAGGTAAACTGAGTTCCTCGATCCGATACGATGTTCTTGGGGACTCCATGCAAATTGACGATCCTAGCGATGTATAACTCCGCTAGTTTCGAACTCTGATATGTGGTCTTGACGGGTAAGAAATGGGCGACTTTGGACAATTGGTCCACTATGACCCAGATAGAGTCATTTCCCCTACTAGAAGTAGGTAGTCCAGTGATAAAGTCCATTCCAACGGAATACCATTTCCATTCCGGAATCTACAAGGGTTGCAACAATCCAGCGGGTCTTTGATGTCCTGCCTTGACTCGCTGACATATATCACACTTGGCGATATAGCTTCCGATTTCTCTCTTCATCTTATGCCACCAAAATTTCTCCTTCAAATCTTGATACATCTTAGTTCCTCCGGGATGGATAGAATAAAGAGTATCATGAGCCTCCTTCAAAATAACTTCTTTCAACTCAGAATCTGCTGGTACACAAAGGCGTCCTTTGTACCATAGAACTCCTTCTTCATTTTTGGTGAATTTGGGTACCTTGCCTGCACCGATACGACGCTTGATTCTGTCGATACTAGCATTTCCTTTCTGCGCCTCTTTGATCTGGCTGATCAAAGTGGGTTGAAGTTCTATGCTAGCCAAAAATTCTTCACTCACTAATTCCATTCGAAAATCTTCCATCTCCTTGTGCAAGCTTGGTTGCTCCTTCAAGATCATGGAGTTCAAGCGGCACGGCAATCTGCTAAGGGCATCTGCTACCACGTTGGCTTTACCAGGGTGATAGTGAATGTCCAGGTCGTAATCCTTGATTAGCTCAATCCATCTCCTTTGTCTCATATTCAGCTTCTTCTGAGTGAATATATACTTCAGACTCTTGTGATCCGAATAAATCTCACAATGGTTTCCCATCAGGTAATGTCTCCATGTCTTCAGGGCTAGAACTACGGCTGCTAGTTCGAGGTCATGGGTTGGGTAATTTTGCTCATGTTGCTTCAATTGTCGAGATAGATAAGATATAACTTTGCCTTCTTGCATTAGCACACATCTGAGACCGATCTTGGATGCGTCACAATACACATCGAAGGGCTTCGTGATATTCGACATGATCAAGATTGGGGCTGAAATCAATCTCCTCTTGAGTTCTTGAAAACTCGCTTCACACTTGTCGGTCCAGTCAAACTTCTTGTCCTTCTTCAGTAATTGGGTCATGGGTCTGGCGATACTCGAGAATCCTTCTACGAATTTGCGGTAGTATCCCGCCAATCCGAGAAATGCACGAACTTGGGTTTGAGTGGTTGGGGCTTGCCAATCTTGTACATCTTTCACTTTTGCAGGGCCAACGGCAATTCCTCTGGTTGATACAATGTGACCGAGGAATCCTACCTCCTGTAACCAGAATTCACATTTGCTAAAATTTGCATACAGCTGATGCTCTCTAAGGGTTCCAAGAATGGTCCTTAGGTGTAGCTCATGTTCTTCTTCCGATTTGGAATAAATCAGAATGTCATCGATGAAAACAACAACAAACTTATCCAGGAAGTCCATAAAAATCTTATTCATGAGATTCATGAAATAAGCGGGGGAATTGGTTAATCCAAAGGACATAACGGTATACTCGTATAATCCATAACGGGTGGTAAAGGCAGTCTTTGGAATATCCTCTGCGCGAATCTTGAGTTGATGATAGCCAGTCCTAAGATCAATCTTAGAAAACACTCTGGCATCGGTCAACTGATCAAACAAATCTTCTATATTGGGCAAGGGGTACTTGTTCTTGATGGTGACATCATTCAACTTCCGGTAATCCGTACACAAACGGTTACCTCCATCTTTCTTGTCCACAAACAAGACAGGTGATCTCCATGGTGACGCACTTGGTTGAATCAATCCAATTTCCAGCATGGTATCCAGTTGCTTCTTCAGTTCTGCTAGTTCCGACGGGTTCATACTATATGGTCTCTAGGCTATGGGTCCCGTTCCGGGGATTAGTTCGATGATAAAATCGATATCCCGATCTGGGGGCATACCAGGCAAAACATCTGGAAATACATCGGGGTATTCACAGACTATCCGGACTTGGTCAAGGGTAGGTTGGGCTATACTCTTATTGCATTTGAATTGGCGAGGTAAGGTTTCAGATATATGCTCGACTGATATTCCAGCTGTATTGGTCATGGTTATGGCTTTCTTGGCACAGTCAATCAATCCTTTATGTTTGGACATCCAATCCATTCCTAGTACTACTTCCAAACCCTTAGTTCCGAGTACTATCAGATTAGCATAAAAATCTATGTCGTGGATTCGGATAGGGACGACTTTGCAAATTTGCCTAGCCTTGGTGGTTGATCCGGGAATTTGAACAATCATGACATGATTCAATTTGGTTGGTTGGATTTTACTAGTGCATACAAATTCTTCCGTGACAAATGAATGCGATGCACCAGAATCAAACAACACTCTTGCAAGTACTGAATTAACAGAAAACATACCCAGCACGACGTCTGGTGCTTTCTGAGCTTTTTCAGCATGCATGAGAAAAAGACGGCCATTGCGGTTGAGCGAATTCCCTGGGGAAAATCTTCTTTCGGGCTGAACACGACGCTGCTGCTGAGCTGGGACATTGGTATTGGGTGCTGCGGCATTCTTCTTGTTGGGGCACTCGTTAGAATAGTGGCCTTTATTTCCACAGTCATAACAAGTCACTTGCGACTTGTCCTTTGCTGCAACAGGCACAACATTGCTTCCAGTCCTCGGGGCAGTGTTGGTGTTGGTGGCAGCATTGTTGTTGTTGATCTTGGGTGGGGCACGGTTGAAATTGCTAGAGTTGCCGGGGTTGTTGTGATTTCCTCCGGGTCTAGGGTTTCCACGGTTGGGATAGGTCGGACGGTTCATCGGGGGTCTGTTTGTTCTTGGGGAAAATCCGGGAGATGGGTTAGGGCGATATTTTGGGGTCTGATGGGTTCCTGGCTGATGCATCATGCGACGCTTGCGGTTCTCGTTGGCTTGGTTGATCTTTCCTTCCATCTGGATAGCAGAGTCTACAAGGGCTTCAATATCGGCAAAGGGGATATTGACTAACACCGTCTGCATCTCATCGTGCAGACCATTCAAGAATCTCTCCTTCTTCTTGGCTTCGGTGTCAATCTCATCCGGGGCATACCTAGCTAAGGACAAGAATTTGTCACGGTATTCCACTACAGTCATCCTTCCTTGCTTCAGTTCTCTGAACTTGTCTCTCATCCTCTTGATCAAACCCAGTGGCACATGGGTTCTGCTGAACTTGATCTTGAATTCCTCCCAGGTCATCATCTGGCCTCCGGTCATTGCACGAACACTGTTCCACCATGCCCTGGCATCTCCGGCTAGATAGTGGGTGGCGAACAGAACTTTCTCATTCGCTTCTACTCCGGCGACTTCTAGGTTATTTTCCATGGTTTGCAACCAATCATCGGCGTCTAGGGGCTCTTCGAACTTAGTGAAAATAGGTGGGTTGGTATTGTGGAAATTCTTGAGCTTAGATCCATGGTTGTCCTAATTTCCGTGGCCTTGGTTGTTGTGGGCAAGCTGAGCTATCTGTTGCAGGGTGGCTAGGTTGGCTTGACGTTCCGCTCTTTCAGCTTCACGGTCAGAAGTCAACATTTGCAGGATCTGCAACATCGGGTCCGGGGATGAACCACTTCCTCCGCGTGGCATCTGAAGATTGAGATAGATCATGAGCAAAGAGGGAAATTTCTAAGGTTTCGGGGACTTTGAAAAGTTTTTAAAGTTTGACTCAGATTTTTCTAGCAACTTGCTTTTCATTCATTCACTCATAGCACACGATACAACACACACCACAACAAAGAAAAACAGATGGTTTTAAGAACTATTCTGAAAACTACGATATAGTGGGACCGAATACTACTCACTACGCTAGTGCTCAAGTGGTACTACTCCTCGGAATCGGTGGCTTCGTCATCTTCATCATCATCAATGAAGGCGAAATCATCCTCATCGGTGAAGAAATCCATAGCCTGATCCTCCAGAAAATCATCATCATCGCTGAGATAGGAGTAGGGGTCTCCACGAAGGTCCTCCTCGGCATTCTCCCTTTCCTCCAACTGCATGTCTCTCGCGTGGATGGTCTCCTCCAAAGATGAGATGCGGTGGCGAAGACGGACAATGATGCGCTCCCTCTTGTCGAGCTAACGACAGCGAGACTTGCGATCCTTTGCTAGCATGGCGATGGTTTGATCCTTCGTCTTGATGATGGCAGACTTATGGTTGGAGTAGTCACGGCAGTTATCCAACTCCTGCTGACGATCGTACATCATGAAGCTAAGGTGTTCCAATTGAGTCTTCAGCTCGGGGTGGTATGGTGCTTCCAGTGGTTGTCCATTTGGATCACGCCTCGGGCAAAACTCAAAGTGAGTTCCCTTGATTTGATTGATGCTCTGCCCACACAGATGGGAAAGAGCTTCCTGCATGGCCCTGGCAAGTCCATCGAGCCAGTTGTTCTCTCTCAAGGTAAACTAAATTCCCTCAGCAGTGGGAGGTTCAATCTTCCCTCAGAGACTTTCAACAATTAGCCACTGCAGATCTTCTACTCCTTGATCATTGAGCTGAGCTCCGAAGAACTTGGGGTGCGAACGCTCCAGAAGTTCCGAAAGCTGGTCCAAATCTCTCTCAAAGATAAGGTCTCCTCCATTCCCCAACTGATAAAACTTGCTGTACTTCACGTCCATCTATAAGAATATAGGATGAGTCAGTTAGTAGAGTGATCAAGTGTGTCAAAATTTTATGTATTTTGCAAGAGTTTTTGAGGAACATGAATTTTCATGAAAGAATCAAAGGGATAAGAATGAGAATAAGTTTTCGTAAATATTTGCTTCCTTTGGTTTTGAAACTAAGTTTTTGATTCAAACGTCCAGTCTAACTAGGGTCTCCTATAGTCAAGATGGCTCTGATACCAACTTTTCAACACCCGGATTTTTAATCCCAGATGCCTGTTATGCCATACATCGCAATCCCAGGATTACCATTTTTGCGAGACATAACAGAATTGGATACCACAGTACATCATCCATTACAAACCATACATAAGGTCTTACACAAATAAGGATCTCATGATCCAGTTCTTAATACAACTCAAGCAGCGGAATACGTAATAATAACGGTAGCATAGGCGAAGCTCCATCTTCGAGGTCACAGACAATGCTGACGATGGGAGATGATCCTAGTTGTCGTAACCTTCCTGGGGTCCATCTTCCAGGTACTCCTCTTCATAGTCTGGCCACGGGAATAGCCAGGGACAAAGCCATGAGTACTCTTTAAGTACTCGCAAACTAATACTAACAAGAAAAAGGGTTTTTGGATAATAGGACACTAGGCTCTAGGGTTGTTTTGCAGAGGCCAGATTTATCTCTACTAGGTTCAGAAGCAAGATATCTAGTTGAAGTTTATAACACCTAAGTGGGAACTTGTATCTCATGCCACAACCCTATTGTGGTCAAGTCAAAGTCTCAATTCATTTCACAAGTCATTTTGGAAAAGTCTGACGGGGGAACAATATGGACACTCCAACTGTCCATAACCGCGGACGCGGCTATTCGAATAGTTTGACACTCTGCAGAGATTGTACACTTTCACCACAACATTCGATACAACCGTCAGGAACAAATCCTGAATTCACCATACTCGATATGGATAATCAATCCTAACCTTTCAATTACACGCCCTAGTATAAGCACCTCTCCTGTGAGTTTGGCCTCCCAACCATGACCAACTGTCATCTTGGGTACTGCACAGGTGGACAATCTTCACAAGGTAGCCTCAGCTCAGATCTTGGCCGTGAGGGAACTAATACTAAGGTATATAAGTTTCCAGTCAAGCCCTACCCAATCTTCGGGTATTATGGTTGTATGATAAAATTGGAATGGTATCGCATCCAGACAACTATCAGTTTTATAAAGGGCTAAGGCTCATGCCTCAACATTTTCATCACCAAAATCATCTGGTGTTCAGAAACACATGTCAAAAACTTCTCAGTAGAATGATCCATCATTCTAAGGTTTTCATAACCATTTTCACCAAGTATTCCCATCTAAAGTTGATCAAGTTTTATGCTTAGCACTAGCATCTACAAGTGAGGGTAAGTACTAATGAGGGGTGGTAACTAGTGGAGTTTCAACTAAGTACAACCTTATATCTTAGGATGATATCAAGGTTCCTAACTTAGGCCAAATTTTATGCTCTTTATGCAACCTTCAACTATATCTTTCTAGAATCTACAAGTCACTTGAGTACTCTCTAGGGAAGTAGCTTTGATAAGGAAATAAATTAGAAAGATTGCAAATAAAACTAGGATTGGGTTATCAAGTGGGTAATATCACATATGCTCAAGGCATATAGTGGGCATGGTAACAAGTAAGGGTTTGTTTGCCTCAGTAGAATATCTTGCAAGGGTTAGCTTGCACATTCACTAGTAGTATTTGGCTTGCACAATATCAGTATAAGCTTGCTAAATTGCAAGTGTTAGCTTGCCTTGTGCAGAGCAGTGGTTGAAGTTCTCCTCGGCTTCTTCTTCGTAGTATCCTCCTTCCTCCTCGTATCCTTGGTCGGTACTAGCGTCTATAAATAAATACGATGTACACAATCACCAAACAATACTTAACTACTTGCAATCATCACACAAAGGGTCCTATAGATGATCTAGCATCATCACTAACATTACAAGATTAAAGCTTGGTTTACCTCCCTTTTATTTTTAGAAAAGTAATTTCTACTCATTAAAAAACTACTTAAGATTTAATATTCTCCAAACCAAATATGGGATCATGTTGACACATGTCATCACCACATATTTTAGTCCATGGGAATGTGATTTAAAGTGGTGTCACAATTTAATAAGGTTTTACCCTTTTATTTTAATTAATTAAAGTGGTTAGAAATGCCCATGTGGCATTCTTTTATTACTTGGTCATTATTTCTGTAAGTAAACCTATATATTTTTATATATTCTGAAAGGTATGGTTAAATGTGATTTTTGAGAGTTGGAATCAACTCAAAAGCTATTGTGGTTTAAGTTTGAAAAATGTTTGAATGCAGAAAAGCTTCTGCCTTGTTATTTTTGCCAAGGGTGATCTACAGATCCAAATAACTTGAATCCAACGGGCTTGGATTTAGCATTTCCAGACCTTTCTAACAAAATTGGTTTCATTCAATTTGGTGCACTGAATCGATCTGGGTTGATTTTTGAAACTGGGTACAGAAGTGTGTTTGAAATAAAATGGAAAAGGTTTAATTCAAATAACTGGGCTGCGCGGGAAGTGATACTGGGCCGGCCTGCTAAGCGCAGCGGTTCCGCGGGCTGTTTAATTGGCTACACGTTAGTGAGACAGGGGGTGCGAAGCGGTATGGGGCGATGTGGTGCGTTCGATCTGGTTCTAATCCAACGGCTGAGAGTCATCGTCGACATTGGGCAACGCCGGCGAGACAGAAACCTAGCGCGGCCAGTGGGGGTCGTTGGGGGCTCACCGGGGTTTAGGCGAGGGTCGACAAGGCGGGCAAACAACGAAGTCGACGACGGCGAACCTCCTGGTACCGGCAGCTTCTCCTGGGGCGGCTCCAATCGCTGGCCCCCTTCTTCTCCAGAGGCGGCGGGCTCCGGTGAAATTCCGGTGAAGTGCTGCTCGCCTTGCTCCGGGAACGGGATGGAACGATTAGTGAGGACAGGGGAGTGAGATGATGTGCTCAATTCGGATGGGGGTGTCCTCTATTTATAGTCTCTACGACGAGACCGAACGGCATGGGCAGGCGATGGTGGCGACATGGCTACGGGTTGCTAGAGGCATGGACGGAGGTGGCGATCGCTTGGTGGTCTCCTGGCGATGCTCTACGGCTTTAATGCGCGCGTAGGGGCGGTGCGGTTTGGTCTGGAACGCGCAATGCTCTGCGCGGCAGAGGCGGCGTCTTTGAAGGCGAGCGGTGGCTGTGTGGCATAGGGCAGCGAACGGGGATGTTTGGTGGTCTCCTGGGTCGGTGGCGATCATGTATGCACGCGGCGAGGGCGGCGCGCGGTCTGTGGGCGTCGGTCGAGGGTGGCGCTCTGGCGCATGCTCGGCACGGTTGCTGGCGAGCTGGGCGCGGTCCGTGCGTGTGGTCCAGGGGTTGGAAAGGTTCGAGCGTTGGACAAGGGGTGGCGGTGGACGGTGGGCTTCCTCCTAGACATGCTGGCTAGGCTTGTTTCTCCTCCTAGCTTGCTGTCTCCACTAGGGTGGCATGGTGAGATTTGGCTGTTCACCATTGATGTCATTGCTGTAACACCCTCAGAATCGGCCCTATGCAAGTTTCAGCGCTTCCCGCCAAACCCGCATAGAAACGATTCAAAGGTGCCCACCAGGCACTTGCGTGCGGGTGGAAAACGAAGTAATATCATTACACAATAGTCCTCGATGGAACCCACAAAACATATATATACAACAACGACTCAAAGAGTCAAGAATACAGATTTACAGTACAAATATCCAAATCACCTTGAAAACGATACAGCGTCCGAGTACGGACAAGATGCAAATTGAGCTAAGAGCCCTGAAGAATAACCAATGGCGTCCATAACCCTGCCCAGGCCAAGCCGGAAGGGTAACCCTGCTAACGATGTCGATCTCAAAACCTACTAAAAACAAAAGGGGTGCCGACAAAGGGCAAAGGAAAAAGAGAGCGGTCAGTACTAAGGCCAGTACACGGCGAGACTAGAATTCGGCGGTCCTCGCCTACATAGGTATGGTGGACTGAAGCGGCAGCGCGGCATGCACTAAATAACCTATAGAGACTCGATATAACTAGCGGCTATCACAGAGGGGTAAGAAAAACCTATTCGGAACCAACCTGATTCTACCACCAAACATACCCATCCTGGTATTTCCCCCTCGAGACCAAACGAGAAAGGTCAACCGAGGAACTCACACAGTTGGCAGTTTTATCCATTCTGCTATAGTTGCGGCAATTACTAGTCAGATATAGATAGCATGAGTCATCCTGATATAATAAGAAGTGGGCAGTTTTAGTTAACCATTCCGTTGTAGTTACAATACTTACTAGTCAGATACATATAGCATGAGATATCCCAAAACCAAGTAGTTGTTGGTACTTTTATTTAGCCATTCCGTTATAGTTGCAATACTTACTAGTCATATACAATGGTAGCAGGCGACAACCCAAACAAGCAATTGTTGGCACTTTTATTTAGCCATTCCATTATAGTGAAGCTGATTACTAGTCATTATAAAGTCAAATTTATAGCACTACTTTAGTTATAGTTGTCTATGATCGAGATACTGTGCTCCAAGTCGTCCATAACCGCGGACACGGCTTTCAGAAAGTTTTACCCTGCAGGCGGGCACAAATAGCAACACACGCATGATCAACCTCGAGAAAAACCAATAAAAACCCAACGAGGCATCACGACAGAGCAATTGCAAGATTCATATAAATTTCAGGGGGCCACCCCACCAAGCTACCCGCGACGAAGTTGGCTGGCTCCGAGATGGACTCAGAGGTTTGTGCCAATGGCTGTAAACGACAGGGAACCCGAAAGTGTGACTGGGCTTGTCGATACCGCGAAAACATTCCACATTTGTTCCTAACAAAGACAGCGCCCACGCGCAATCGTAAATAAGCAGTAAAGCATGGCATAAGTACAGGATAGTAATAAAGTCCCAAACTACTTTGTGGCCCCAAGAAATAAATATGACTCAAGCTCTGGCTAGGGGGATTCATGGTCCCACATGCGGATAGTGCGAATATTCAAAGAACAGGTATCAAGTACTCGAGGTCCTACGGGACACAAGTGGACGGTTAAAAACCAAATAACATCTATTGCCCACCTGTGCCTCTACATTATTTACTTACTTCAATTTTAGTTATTAGACGATAATTAAAGTCATGATCATCTCCAACATAAAGCATATGGCAGTCTTCCAACAACTGTGGTGCTTGACGACACGCAACAACACTTGAGCAAGCGACTACTACACGCAAGTCCAACTATCTACCAAACAACAGGTAATAGGATGTGTCCAAGGCAATATGAGGCTGCAAGGGATATCACGGGTACGGAAACTAGAGCACCGCAACACAGATAGCAATAGATCAACAGGAGGGAATAAATACTATGAAAGTAAGATAGGTAGAAAGGGGGAGATTGCTCGCCTGAAAACATTGCCGAAGGTTTATCCGAAGATCGGGTCGACTCTCGCATCAACTCATCAGCCTAATCCGTGAAGAAGCAAACACTAGAACAAACACCAGATGCACTATTTAATACTACGGCAAAAGATCGAGCATGATGCATGTATGATGTATGGCATGGCAAAGATGCGATGCAATTAGGCCATATTAAGCGAAACCGGGGTCCCGGCAATTAATTAGTAGGTTTATGTTGCTTAGATACCCCGCAATTTAAATGTTGTCTTATCAAGACAAAACATGGCATTGGTTCGCTATGCAAATTTAAATGGAGCCCATATTAGACTAGATTCGCCCGCATATGGTCTCCATACTTAATTGTGAGGTGAATCGGCATAAGGCCCCCAAACCAAATGATATGAGTGCAAGCATGTACAATTTGATATGCAACAATGTATATGTCATATATTATAAAAATATTGGTCTCGGAAAAGGGGTCACACTTGGTGGTTCGACGATCTTGGGGTTGCCGAGGGTTCGGGTTCAGGATCGCCGGGACCGGTATTTGCATCTAGGATCGGTCTTCGGATCCGGGTGGAAGAGCATTGCGGTCTTGGCGTCTGTGAAGGAGAACTTGAGGATCCGGCGTCATTGCCTTCGGTTCCATGCGGAAGGTCTTGTCGTGTCGAGGGCTCGGCGTCGATGGTTCATCGGTTTTGGTATGGTCTTCGGGTACAACATCGAGACGTCGGTTCCAAGATCTTGCGATGGAAGATGAAGACGGCCTTGGGGAAACTTGCGTCGGCCCATGAGTACACGGGCACGGCAACAACAACAAAGGTCTTTCGTGTCTTGGTCTATTGTAAAACGACATGGAGGATTTCAGATACAAACAAGTCAAAGCACCAGATGTGAGGTCGCTGGTTACTGTTGCAGAGGCAACACTGATAAACTGCAAAGGCATACGCCTTGCAAGCGCACCAGGGAACAGAGGAAAGCTCACAAAGGGGCGGTACTAGGGTGCGGCCCGGGGACTTCAGCGGCGCGGACGACGGATAGCAGGTCCGGAGCTTGCGAGAGGGCGACGAGAGGCCGGGGAAGACGGAGACCGCGTGGCAGAGTACCAGGCTGGAGGAGGCACGTCGTGGACGAGCGACGTCGCGTGGCCGGCGACAGCAGGGAGGAGGCGCCCGAGGCAAAGTGGAGGATGCCGGTGAGGGGGCCGCAAGGCAGGCGAGGTAGACGGCGGAGGGGAGCCTTGCAGCGGTCGAGTGCCCGGCGGGGAGGTCGGCGCAGGGGCGGACCCACGCGGGGCCAGGAGGAGGGAGGCACCAGGGAGAGGAGAGGTGGGTGAACTCAGGGCAGCGGTGGCGTTCAGGAAGAGAGGAGGCGGCGGACGGGGGCAAGAGAAGCAGAGACCAAGCGGTGGCGGGGTGAGGTTGATGCGAGAGGGGAAGAAGGGAGCGTGTTTCCGTGTCGCTAGCGACGGGGGAGGAGCGGGAGTGGGACCAAGGGTGGGACCAGGGTGGGTGCGGGCGTGTTGGGGGAGTGGATGCACGCGGGTGTGTGCTGGGTGCGTCGCGTATGTGCGTGGTGGTGTGTGTGTGTGGTGTTGATCGGGGTGGGGTGGGTTCTGGCAGCGGGGTGGGGTGGTTTGGGGTAGGGATAGATTAGGGTTTGGGGTAAGGGTGGGTTTGGTTTCACCAGCTGGGCCTTTTGGGCCTGGCCGGTTTAGGTTTAGGTTTTGTTTTTATTTATATAAATCATTTTTCTTGTCTTTTGTTTTATTTTAAAAACTTTTAGCAAATAGTTTTGAGGCCAATAATTTGACAATTAAGGATACTTTGAAATAAAGGGCAGAAGTAGTGTAGGAAACAAAATAGGGTTTCGCAAAAAAAAAATACTTTTATGAACACACGTGCAAGATGATGCAAAACAAAAAGATGAAGCGATTTCTAGTAGTGGTTTTACCCGGGGTGCTACAATTCGACACCACTAACAATGGATCTCGCCCTCGAGATCCGCCTCATGGTACGGGGAAGAAGGCCAGCGATCTGAATCTTCTCGCTTCATGTAGATCGTCACGACACCACTTACAAAGGTTCTTGTTACATTTTGAAATCGGCGACACCACCAACAAGAGGTCGTTGATCATGTTCGTCGAGAGAACACTCTGGATAAACCACGGACGAAGTTAAAGGTAAGGCCACCTCTAACTTCCATGGAAGGAGTAAGAATTGCATCGATCCACCATTCAATATACAAAAGAGAATGATAAGAGTAGTGGTATGGTCGCGACTCCATCCCGCACTCAAAGCATTACTCTGTACACGAACAGACGGATTATGCAACCAACCCTCAGAATTTAGACTGGAGATCTCGACAAACGAGGTCCGGAAGCAAAGAAGTGATGTAGAGTCTTTATCGGATCTGATGGATATGAGGTCGTCGCATTGGAAACACCGGAAGATACAAAGAATTTTTTTTAGTGATTTTTGGTCCACTGAAAGGTACAACAAATGAAAATTCATCAGATAGCATGAAGGTCGGATGTTGAAGCACCGTTACAAGAGGATGGAAGCGAAACCCTGAAGGTACGACGGAAACCCAACCACGAGAATTCCTGGACTCAAAGAAAAGGTAAGAGAGTAGATTCAAACACGTAGAGGTAAGAGGAGAATAGAAGAGGGTAAGGAGTAAAAGCAGACCTAATCAGATCTATCCAACCGATTTTCAAAATAGTATTGACACTCTACAACGTCCGTTAGCTAGGTTATCCTAGGGGCTGGACCAGTGGGGTATCGTAACTGCTGTGCTCTGATACCACTCTATAACACCCTCCGAATCGGCCCTATGCAAGTTTCGGCGCTTCCCGCCAAACCCGCATAGAAACGATTCAAAGGTGCCCACCAGGCACTTGCGTGCGGGTGGAAAACGAAGTAATATCATTACACAATAGTCCTCGATGGAACCCACAAAACATATATATACAACAGCGACTCAAAGAGTCAAGAATACAGATTCATACAAATATCCAAATCACCTTGAAAATACAGCGTCCGATGCGGACAAGATGCAAATTGAGCTAAGAGCCCTGAAGAATAACCAATGGCGTCCATAACCCTGCCAAGCGGAAGGGTAACCACGCTAACGACGCCGATCTCAAAACCTACTAAAACAAAAAAGGGTGCCGAAAGGGCAAAGGAAAAGAGAGTGGTCGATCGAGGCCAAGACACGGCGAGACTAGAATTCGGCGGTCCTCGCCTACATAGGTATGGTGGACTGAAGCGGCAGCGCGGCATGCACTAAATAACCTATAGAGACTCGATATAACTAGCGGCTATCAGAGAGGGGTAAGAAAAACCTATTCGGAACCAACCTGATTCAACCACCAAACATACCCATCCTGGTATTTCCCCCTCGAGACCAAACGAGAAAGGTCAACCAAGGAACTCACACAGTTGGCAGTTTTATCCATTCTGTTATAGTTGCGGCAATTACTAGTCAGATATATATAGCATGAGTCATCCTGATATAATAAGAAGTGGGCAGTTTTAGTTAACCATTCCGTTGTAGTTACAATACTTACTAGTCAGATACATATAGCATGAGATATCCCAAAACCAAGCAGTTGTTGGTACTTTTATTTAGCCATTCCGTTATAGTTGCAATACTTACTAGTCAGATACAATGGTAGCAGGCGACAACCCAAACAAGCAATTGTTGGCACTTTTATTTAGCCATTCCATTATAGTGAAGCTGATTACTAGTCATTATAAAGTCAAATTTATAGCACTACTTTAGTTATAGTTGTCTATGATCGAGATACTGTGCTCCAAGTCGTCCATAACCGCGGACACGGCTTTCAGAAAGTTTTACCTGCAGGGGGCACAAATAGCAACACACACATGATCAACCTCGAGAAAAACCAATAAAAACCCAACGAGGCATCACGACAGAGCAATTGCAAGATTCATATAAATTTCAGGGGGCCACCCCACCAAGCTACCAGACGAAGTTGGCGGCTCGAGATGGACTCAGAGGTTTGTGCCAATGGTCAAACGAGGGAACCGAAAGTGTGATGGGCTTGTCGATACGAAAACATTCCACATTTGTTCCTAACAGTCTGAGCGCCCACGCAATCATAAATAAGCAGTAAAGCATGGCATAAGTACAGGATAGTAATAAAGTCCCAAACTACTTTGTGGCCCCAAGAAATAAATATGACTCAAGCTCTGGCTAGGGGGATTCATGGTCCCACATGCGGATAGTGCGAATATTCAAAGAACAAGTATCAAGTACTCGAGGTCCTACGGGACACAAGTGGACGGTTAAAAACCAAATAACATCTATTGCCCACCTGTGCCTCTGCATTATTTACTTACTTCAATTTTAGTTATTAAACGATAATTAAAGTCATGATCATCTCCAACATAAAGCATATGGCAGTCTTCCAACAACTATGGTGCTTGACGACACGCAACAACACTTGAGCAAGCGACTACTACACGCAAGTCCAACTATCTACCAAACAACAGGTAATAGGATGTGTCCAAGGCAATATGAGGCTGCAAGGGATATCACGGGTACGGAAACTAGAGCACCGCAACACAGATAGCAATAGATCAACAGGAGGGAATAAATACTATGAAAGTAAGATAGGTAGAAAGGGGGAGATTGCTCGCCTGAAAACATTGCCGAAGGTTTATCCGAAGATCGGGTCGACTCTCGCATCATCTCATCAGCCTAATCCGTGAAGAAGCAAACACTAGAACAAACACCAGATGCACTATTTAATACTACGACAAAAGATCGAGCATGATGCATGTATGATGTATGGCATGGCAAAGATGCGATGCAATTAGGCCATATTAAGCGAAACCGGGGTCCCGGCAATTAATTAGTAGGTTTATGTTGCTTAGACACCCCGCAATTTAAATGTTGTCTTATCAAGACAAAACATGGCATTGGTTCGCTATGCAAATTTAAATGGAGCCCATATTAGACTAGATTCGCCCGCATATGGTCTCCATACTTAATTGTGAGGTGAATCGGCATAAGGCCCCCAAACCAAATGATATGAGTTCAAGCATGTACAATTTGATATGCAACAATGTATATGTCATATATTATAAAAATATTGGTCTCGGAAAAGGGGTCACACTTGGTGGTTCGACGATCTTGGGGTTGCCGAGGGTTCGGGTTCAGGATCGCCGGGATCGGTATTTGCATCTAGGATCGGTCTTCGGATCCGGGTGGAAGAGCATTGCGGTCTTGGCATCTGTGAAGGAGAACTTGAGGATCCGGCGTCATTGCCTTCGGTTCCATGCGGAAGGTCTTGTCGTGTCGAGGGCTCGGCGTCGATGGTTCATCGATTTTGGTATGGTCTTCGGGTACGACATCGAGACGTCGGTTCCAAGATCTTGCGATGGAAGATGAAGACGGCCTTGGGGAAACTTGCGTCGGCCCATGAGTACACGGGCACGGCAACAACAACAAAGGTCTTTCGGGTCTTGGTCTATTGTAAAACGACATGGAGGATTTCAGATACAAACAAGTCAAAGCACCAGATGTGAGGTCGCTGGTTACTGTTGCAGAGGCAACACAGATAAACTGCAAAGGCATACGCCTTGCAAGCGCACCAGGGAACAGAGGAAAGCTCACAAAGGGGCGGTACTAGGGTGCGGCCCGGGGACTTCAGCGGCGCGGACGACGGATAGCAGGGCCGGAGCTTGCGAGAGGGCGACGAGAGGCCGGGGAAGACGGAGACCGCGTGGCAGAGTACCAGGCTGGAGGAGGCACGTCGTGGACGAGCGACGTCGCGTGGCCGGCGACAGCAGGGAGGAGGCGCCCGAGGCGAAGCGGAGGACGCCGGTGAGGGGGCCGCAAGGCAGGCGAGGTAGACGGCGGAGGGGAGCCTTGCAGCGGTCGAGTGCCCGGCGGGGAGGTCGGCGCAGGGCGGACCCACACGGGGCCAGGAGGAGGGAGGCACCAGGGAGAGGAGAGGTGGGTGAACTCGGGGCAGCGGTGGCGTTCAGGAAGAGAGGAGGCGGCGGACGGGGGCAAGAGAAGCAGAGGCCAAGCGGCGGCGGGGTGAGGTTGATGCGAGAGGGGAAGAAGGGAGCGTGTTTCCGTGTCGCTAGCGACGGGGGAGGAGCGGGAGTGGGACCAAGGGTGGGACCAGGGTGGGTGCGGGAGTGTTGGGGGAGTGGATGCACGCGGGTGTGTGCTGGGTGCGTCGCGTATGTGCGTGGTGGTGTGTGTGTGGTGTTGATCGGGGTGGGGTAGGTTCTGGCGGCGGGGTGGGGTGGTTTGGGGTAGGGATAGATTAGGGTTTGGGGTAAGGGTGGGTTTGGTTTCACCAGCTGGGCCTTTTGGGCCTGGCCGGTTTAGGTTTAGGTTTTGTTTTTATTTTAAAAACTTTTAGCAAATAGTTTTGAGGCCAATAATTTGACAATTAAGGATACTTTGAAATAAAGGGCAGAAGTAGTGTAGGAAACAAAATAGGGGTGTTTTAAGTCAAAAAACATCATGTCGGCACGCACGTGCGCTCTAAGACCTAAGACAAACACATGTAATAAGAAAACAAGCCAAGAAAGATAATTTCCCTTAGATAAAAGGGGTGTTTTAAGTCAAAAAACATTAATGAGTAATTACCATCGAAAAGATTAAATGGATGGATTGTTGTGCATGTCTGAGTTTTGAGGCTTGTTGAAGAAGTGCTATCAAGACTCCCTGAAAAAGCATATCAAAAATTAGTAGAGATGTGCATGCACTATTTAGATATGTATATATATATAATAAACTAAAGCTTACTTGATTTTTGATCGACTTTAAGGTTGGTGGCCACGAGAACAGCACTATCCTATTCAGCCAGCAGCAGAGTATTGCCATAGGCATAAGCAGATTCACCAAAAACACGTATAAAGCTGATGTTGTGGCTGGTATCTATCACAACAATCTCCCTGACGCCACTAGGGGCGCAGAAATCCACTTCATATGGACCAACGTACATGATGATGCCAAACACACCTAAGAACTATTTTAGATTTACTATTTTCTACAATAATCTATGTGAATAATGCGTGTTTAACATATTTTTACTTACTTGTTAGTGCACCATCCGGGAGATGAGAAAAAACATCAACCATAGTGCAGCCCTACAAGTCATGAACAGATCTTCCATATAAAATATAAAAACATCAAATTGTAAGAAGTAAGACATGGGTAGATGGTGTAGTTTTGATAAACTTCAAAGCATCAAAGCAAATATAGAGAATAAATTTGATGAACGCCAAACCTTTGGAATCGTGCTGGATATCGACTGATCTGTTTCAGTAGGCGCGCTGGATAGAGGAAGGCTAGGAGTGCCTTTGAACCTTATGGGGTCGTGCTTATATAGGCGGACCAAATATTTTTTTCAGGAAACATCATAAAATCTGATTGATATTATTCTGTGAATAATAAAAGCTGATTGATGTTCTGAAATATAATGTATCTTTCATAAAAGGAAACATTATAAAACTGTGAGATTTTTTACTTTAAGAATAATAAACAAAATCAGTATGACGACATCTAATTAATTGCAGGAGATCCCTTTGCATTTATATGATACCACCATATGCAAAACAAATCAGGAACTCTTTACTATTAATTGCAGGAGATCCCTTTGCATTTATATGACACCACCATATCGAAAAAAATCAGGAAATCTTTACTATTAATTGCAGGAGATCCCTTTGCATTTATATGACACCACCATATCGAAAAAAAATCATGTAGAGACATAATTAAAAAAGATATGTCTGTTTTACTTTGTTAGATTAGATTAGTGTTGCTTCTTATTTACTGCTGGTATAGCTTTGTATAATCAATCAAAGACATTTTCGTATGATTAGATGGCTGCTTTGTTTTTCAATAAATGATAAAACATAAAGATAGCTAATCATATACATAATCTTTAATAATTAAAAAGATATGTTTGTTTTACTTTGTTAGATGGTTGCTGCTTCTTATTTACTGCTGGTACAACTTTGTATAATCAATCAGAGACATATAGTCCAGGAACTTGAATCAAAGCAGCGAATAGCGAAGCGTTCCATAGGGATGGTGTCCTCTTGCTACAGCTCCATATAGCCCACAACATTGTATGATGTGCCATAACTAATATGCAGAAACACAAATATCCTGGAGCAGTGTAATGCTATCACGGTATAGTAGAAAAAACCCTCCTTAAATTAAAATCATTGGAAAACCATGAAAACTTAGAGTCGATAGTTCATCATGATTGAGACTCAGAGCAGAAGTTCATCACTGGGTAATATGGTAATATTTCTGTAATTATTGGCATCCTTCCGGTGAAAAATAGATATGTGCTTCTTCCTAAAAGGATAGGTTTTTATTTTCCACTGAATATGAAGGACATAACAGTTACTGAAAGTCTGACATTGCAACTAACATAGTGAAGCAGGTCTTGCTCCACTCGCTATATGTACCCAACAGATATAAAGAAAAACATGCATGTATAACAGAAAATACAAACTGAACCAATCGTTTTATTACTTTACAAACTAAGGTTTCAACATCTTCAATTGCTTAGCACTTCCTTGTAGACTATGTTTTTCATTGTTGTTACCGAGTCCTCAGATCTCTTTCGCTTCTTTGAATTCTTGGTTTGGTCCATTACTTTGCCCTTGCCTTTGCCCTTGCCTTTGCCCTTGAGGATCTCCTTGCCTTTGTGTTTTTCCTTGATGGCAAGGATCTTAATGTTAACCTTTGCAGTTGCTCTAGACAATGCAACATACAATTGGCCATGGGAGAACACAGGTTCTGGTAGGTAAACACCAACAATAGGGATGGTCTGCCCTTGTGCCTTGTTGATCGTCATGGCAAAGCAGAGCCTAATCGGGAATTGCTTTCTTTTAAATCTGAATGGGAACATGTCATCATCAGAGGGGCAGAGAGGTATGCGAGGAAGGAACACCCTCTCCCCGGCGTGTTGTCCTAGTACGATTTCCGCGTCGATGGCGTTCCTCTGGAACCCCCGAACAACAAGCCTCGTGTCGTTACATAAACCGTTAGCTGGGTCAATGTTCCTGAGAAGTATAATTGGACAATTTATCTTCAGTTTAAGCTCGTGGGGGGGGGGGGGGTAGCCCATTAGGAGTTAGCGAGTTCAAGAACTCTGGAGCGTAATAGCCATGTGGATCATCCTCTGCACTGTCAAAGCTGTGGTAAATCTTCTCCTCACCACTAAAGCGTTCTATCATGCTCTTGTTTACCATGTCAACATAGTCGTTTTTGGTCGAGAGGATCGCTCGGGAAGTCATGTAATTAGGATCAGACATGTTGTCGCCTAAATACGAAAATACATGCTCGATCAGCTTCTCTAGGTCGTCCTCTTCGTCTGTAGACGGTACACATATATCTTCAGGGAGCTGTATATTACCCTCCTCGTTAGTTTCCTCGGTGTCATTCCCTACCCTCAATAAGTAATCTGCGAACCATTTGTCATTATGTGCCCTCATGTTCTCGACGAGCCTTAGCTGGCGCATGCCATTCTAGAGATATGAACTCCGCAGGGACGCGTCGACTATTTGAGCCCGTGTCCCTTTTCTAACAACCGGAAGCACCTGCCTAAAATCACCACCAAAAACGATTGTCTTTCCACCGAACGGTCGGTCCCGTCGGCCCGTAATGTCACGCATGCTTTTGTCCAACGTCTCAACTTCTTGGCGCTTCGTCATGGTGGCTTCGTCCCATAAGATGAGAGAAGCCATTCTCAGGAGCTTGGCTGTCCCACTCTGCTTTGTGAAGTTGCACGACGACCCATCTTCAGTATTTAGTGGTATCTTAAACCTAGAGTGGGCGGTTTGACCTCCAGGCATGATTGAAGCGGCAACGCCCGACGTCGCCGTTGCAACAACGATATTTCTCTTGTTTCGGACCGTAGCAAGGAGCGCCCTATACAAAAAGGTCTTCCCCATGCCTCCTGGTCCATCAACAAAGAAGACACCTCCATCATCACTGTCAACCGATGATAATATTTGGTCATAGGCAAGCATTTGTAGTCTATTTAGTGAGGATGCTAGATTCTCATCCTTTGGGTCAACCTCGATAGTGCTCTCCTTGATGACCTCCTTGGCCTCACCTCCCGTGTTGTCATACGTCTCGTCCATATCAGGAAGATCGAACGTCTTGATGTCTTTTCCCATGGATTGTAACATGCCACTAATGTCAAGCAACACCATCTGTTCTACTATATTTGAGGCTGCGTGATGTCGCCGAAAGTCATCAGACATTGCATCTAGGTGCCTATCCCACAAACCTCGCACATCACCAGGCTCACAGAATACCAAGATTGTTGCAAAGAGTCTTCTAAGGGAAGCCGGCATCGCGAACTGCTCTGACTCAGTAAGGCACTCGTCGAGGGTGGTGTCTGCCTCGATGAGACCCCTCCTCTCAGCGGCCTCGCGGAAGCTACCACACAACACACCATTGACCGTTTTCAGTGCTTCAAAGGACGTTGGTCCTGTCACATGGTTTAGCAGCACCCTCAGAAAGTATCTCTCTCCCTCGGCTGGATGGGCTGACACGATTCGACCTACTTGATGGCGTTCTTGCCTTGGTTTCCAGTACTTTGCGCCTGATTGCCATGTGAAGCTACCAGGAAAATCTCTGTACAAAATATCTCGAGCCCACTAATGATTTTGGTTAGCAACAAAATATTCTGTTAGCATGGAACTCTCTACATTATCCCGGGCAACAACATCGTTCAGGTCCTCTCCCGCTTTGAACATGACCTTGTGCATATTTGGGAGATGAAGCGGCAGCTGTAGGACAGACGGGGAGTTCCCATAGAGTTTAAAACCAAATATCCTCCACATCGCCTCTGGTGGAGTAACCCACCTTGCATCAACGTATCTCTTGATCTCGTCTATGTTACCATCTTTGTCGGGCTGGTCAATGTTGAATGAAGTCCGGTCGTGGCCCTTGTATATGTACTTATAAAGGTACTTGACGGCCTTGATACTGGAGCACACCTCAACATTGATGTGGCAGTTAAACATCCGTAGAAGGTATGGGTTGTAAGACACAACCCATCTGTTGTCCAGAATCTGACCACGGACCTTAGCTTGAGGTCCGTCTTTCCGTCTACGATAAATAGGATAGGAGTCCTTCCCTTGTACAGTGTTCTCGTTGAAGTCCCGTGGGTATCTGCATCTGCACACTCCCTCTTGCATGCACACGTTGTTGGGCTTGAGAACACCGCATGGGCCGTGCATCATATGCTTTACAACCATGGAATAGAGCTCTGGATGCTTATGCTTGTCAGGGAGCTCAGCAGATATGAGCCTGTCATATTGCTCTGGCACACATAGCTTATATGTTGAATCCATGATCAACAGGAAGTGGGCATGGGGGAGCCCTCTCTTCTGAAATTCAACAACATATACATGCGCTTTCACAACACCAAGGATATGTTTCTTGAGGAGCATGTCTTTCATCATCTCTAGCTTGGCCCTAAACACACGTGCAACAAGATCTGGTCGGTCTTGCGGGGTCTGGCCAGGAAACAACTCATCAACTATCTCCTGCCAGTTCGGATTGCAAGTCATTATTAGGAAGATGTCAGGCTTTCCATATGTTTGCACCAACGCCATGGCATCCATATGTCTCCGCTTCATGTCTCGGTAGCTTCCCTGGAATGTATATGGAAGCACTGTCCTTGTGCCAACAGCGCTCCCTCGAGTTTCTCCTGCACTGATGCTATCAACAATTCCTTTATATAGATCAGCACGTATCTCTGGCTGGTGCTCCTTGATCCAGTTCAACCTGCAACCCTCGACCTTGATGTACATGTCGACTGCAAATTGCTGGAACAATCTTCCTCCATGCAACATAGGGTTGAATATGCCCGGACGCGTCATTAGCCTGTAGCAGTAGTAGTCTCTAACAGAGACACACAACCTGCTATTTCCCTCTGTTGAAAGGTGGAAAATAAATTATTAGACAACCTTTGTCGGAATGATAGGAAGAAAATGTGGAAGCATAAGACAAAAGACGAACCTCCATTGATATCACGGTTTGCTCTTGCTTGTCGCGCCTTGGCATAATCAACTTTATGTTTAGGGATATTAGGATGCCAGCCGAACTCCCCGTTCGGGAAGAAGAGGGGGTACGAGAGAGGGTCATAGCAGCCTTGTGTGGACTGTATACTGTATTTCTCGTTGTTGTTACCATGTAAGATGATGCTGCGTTCCCACTTTCTTGCTAGGCTGCTTCCCTCGATCCAAATAGCAGCCACCTCTTCGGACAAAGGTTTGTTATATGTCCTTTGGTCTAGCTTCTTGTCCATATTCAATTCTATTCGATACTCGTCGAGGTTTTCCTTATGGGCTCCTAGTCTCCTAAACTGTTCAGAATAGGGGTTTTCTTTGAGTATGTCCACTAACATCTTGATGACAGCCTGATCCAAATTCTTGGTGGATTTGGCGCGATGATTTAGGCTTGGATCATCGTCATAGAAATAAAGTTGTAGATGGTCCGGACGAGAACCTGGCCCGAATGAATGCACTTTATGGTACAACATCCCTTGCACCCGAAAGGTGTACACCCCGGACCTCATGTTCGTGTAGTTGTTATCGAGGCTAACACCAAGGATTGTGAAGGAGAAGTGGCTGTTGAAGTAACGGATACTTTCACGGAAATGTCGTGAGTCTGAATCTGATGCAGACCATAGCCTCATCAACTCGGGTATAGGCTCCGGCTCAAGCAACTTGGTATCCCCTTTCAGGCAGCAGAAACTTTCGCTCTCATACTCGTATTTATTGGCCTTGCAGTCGATGCAGTTCACGGCATGCTTTAGTATATGTGTGTTGTCTGGTAGGTTTGAGTATACAAAATCAAAAGGATCACAGTTGATAGAGCCCATGCAGGAGGAATCAGCCAGTTCATCGAGGTACATGCCATCGTTGTCGGAACCTGCATGGTTTGTTGAGTTATATACCATGTAATATCAGTGCGTGCATGTTAGCTATTGGCAATTAGGACACACCAATCAGGCCGGTAGTGTTACCTTCACCAGCATATAGGTAGTACTCATCATCCATGAGATCTCCATGATCGGGGTTCTCCTCCATAAGCCTAGCAAGGTATGCCTCCATCTCACCTACAATATTTCAGAGCCGTTAAGTAATGCTATAATATTTCTGGACATAACAAGAGGGAAAAGATGGGTGCATTACAATCAGTCCTGATGGTGTAAGCTTCTGTGCTACCCCGAGTCGATTCGGGGTGTGAAGTGTGTGCACTTGGTGTAGGGTTGTGCATAGACGATGTAGATGGATCAGGATATGTCAGTGTGATGGACTCGGCACGTGTAGTGTTACTCTTAGCCTCGAAGCGAGCATTAGCATGTTCTATTTGTTCACGCCTCTCCCCGTGTGGTATACTTTGCATGTTTATTCTTCGACGTGCACTATTCTCTTGCATATGTGCATCTTCCAACCATTCTTTTTGAGCCCGCTCCCGAGACCTTCGCTGAGCTCTGTTCTCCTGTCCCTGATTGTGCACTTGATTATGCATGTCATCTGTTTTCTGATCCATGTTTTGTTGCCTGATGTTCAATAGGTCATCAGGGATGTTATCAAAATCCAAGGTTCTGCTAAGGTATTCGCCTACAAAATGGTCGATATGGTAAGCAACTGTTCGATGATGTTAGAGAGACTTGTAGAAAATTTTATTACTTACCATCAGTTTCGTTGGTGTAGTTCCGTGTTGACACGGATGGCTCCACGAAGGGTGATGCATCTAGGATATTTGTTGGGTATGTAGTATCCATAGATACAACATTTGGGCACATCATCGCGATCGATTCAGCACATGGAGTGTTTCTCTTATCCTTAGGATTTGTGTTGCGCTTGGTTAGCATCTTTTGCTTATTTACGGGTGTTAGACTCTGTCTTCTAGATAGCTGGCTAGCATTTCTCTTGTCAGTAGTTAATGCTTGAGCAGATGATCTTCTCTGAGCATTAATGAGTTCTCTCTCATCGGGTGTTAGCATATCCCGTTTTGCTTGCGCACGTTTCCTCCTTGCCATATTTTTTTCAACTTCATGCATCGGAGGTGTATTCTCCTTGTTTTGGATCACAGAAGGTGAAACGCCATCCATAGAAGAAATGTTCACACAACATGCTTGGTCTAATTTCGTGCTCCCTGGTTTGTGAACAGACAAAATTAGTTATTAGGACCCAAAAAAGATGGAGTGTATACTTAGTGTAAAAATGTACTTTTATTACCTATATTGCTAATCTGACTTGATTCATCAGATTTACCAAGGTTTAGAGTTGCATTCTTTTTATGTTTTCGGGCCATCCATAGCTTCCTTAGGTGTTCTTCTTTACTTTCAGCAGACAATCGACTATACCAATTTCCACTGCCTTGTTTAGACTCCAATGTTTCACCTGGGCTTCTGTTTGTCAGATTTTTAAACGGGGTATGATCCCTATGCGAAGATTTAGATGCAGTATCTTGATTTATCATCTGATAAATATAAAAAAGTGATCAAGACAAATAAGATAATCCATAGAAAATTGTTATTTATTTGGTTAGATCCTCCATAGACTACCTGAATCACAGATGGTGAAACTCCGTCCTTAGAACTCGAACCAATGTTATGAGAACATGGATCTTCTGTATATATTTTTTTAGTGTGCTTGATGGTAAACATACATTTGTAGTACAAAAATCTGATATAAATAATTACTGGACTTGATGGTAAACATACATTCCTAGAAGCACTCATTTTGCCATAATCTGTAAGCAGTTACAGAAATATTCATAGAAGCATTATTTCCTGTATTTTTTTCCATCTATATCACAAGCAAAACCATTTTGTCAAGTCATGTATTCTAAGAAGTCGTTGTAACTTTTAGTTGGGTCTAAGTATGTTCAATAAAGGATTGCATCAGGTTAGACCTAGAGATCATGGACTCTCTTACGTAAGGTAATTGAATCGAAGTAGGTACTCTATCATACTGACTATGAATTGTTCACTCATTTGGCAATAACTTGGTTCAGGGATTTAATATGCTATTGCTTTTCTCTAAAAAAATTACTATGAAATGACAAAAAATTCCTTGCATGCGAATGGGTTGTCTTTTTTTACCTTGATCTACAATCTGATTTAGAGCTGCTATTTTTTCCTGTTGTCGGGCTAGCCGTTGTTTCTTTAGGTATTCCTCTTTCTGCTGGGCAGACATTCGATGATACCAACTTGTGGTACTCTTCTCTATTCCACCCATAACCTCATTTGATCCTTTGTTTGTTAGATCCTTAAATGGGGTACGCTCCCCATGCGAAGAAGACGAAGCAATCTTCTGTTTTCTCATCTGGTAGTATCCAACAATAGAAGGCGTGTGAAAGGCAGAGTATGCGGATTGAAGCTGGATTACCGGCGGAAAACGGATGCAGACGTCACAACGATAAACACGACATCGGTTGTAGATCAAGTTTGGCGATTTCCTGTTATAAGATCAATGGCGGCGTCCTGAGAGCGAGCGGGAGGAGGGAGGAGGTAGGAGAAGGATGTGGATTTTTTATTTTTGATTGATGAATTTCCTTGATTGTAGCCTTTGTTGTGAGGGTGTGTGATTAATTGTAAAAATCTGATTGTAGCCTTCCTGTAACGTGTATAAGGGACGATGGGTCCTGGCATTATTTGCCTATTGATTTTCCTTGATTTGATTTTCCTACATTGTGGCTTTCCTGTAACGTGTATAAGGGAATATGGCACCTGGCATTGATTGCCTATTGATGTAAAAATTTGATTGTAGCCTTCATGTAACGTGTATAAGGGACGATGGGTCCTGTCATTGATTGCCTATTGATTTTCTTTGATTTGATTTTCCTTAATTGTAGCTTTCCCTGTGACATGTATAAGGGACTATGGCTCTCGGCATTGATTGCCTATTGATTTTTTTTGATGCACTCTCAGGTAATTCCCTGCAGCGTTGGAAGCATTAGATATAAATTGTATGGTCCAGATTGCTCCAGTGTTTGATGTTTGAGGGCGACCTACGATCACCAACTTCCTTTTAATAGTAAAGAAACGTGTATAAGGGAATATGGCACCTGGCATTGATTGCCTATTGATGTAAAAATTTGATTGTAGCCTTCATGTAACGTGTATAAGGGACGATGGGTCCTGTCATTGATTGCCTATTGATTTTCTTTGATTTGATTTTCCTTAATTGTAGCTTTCCCTGTGACATGTATAAGGGACTATGTCTCTCGGCATTGATTGCCTATTGATTTTTTGATGCACTCTCAGGTAATTCCCTGCAGCGTTGGAAGCATTAGATATAAATTGTATGGTCCAGATTGCTCTGGTGTTTGATGTTTGAGGGCGACCTACGATCACCAACTTCCTTTTAATAGTAAAGATAGGAATAGAGTAGTACTCTACCCCTGTGTACACGTCACATAGGGGGCTCTTTACGATCCTATTTAACACGTACCCGAACCCTCTAACGAGGGTATCGTTCTCCCCACAACAACATGGTATCTAGAGCCCTCTTCTTCCCTTCTAGCCGCCGCCAAGGTTGTTCCAATCTTGCGCCGCCAGGAACCTCTCCGATCTCCGACCTCCTTCTCTGGTCGATGATTCAGGCCCTTTCCTCCCTCCCAAAAAAATAACCTCTGATATCTTCTACCCCAAAACTCATCCAAAAACTACTTCCCACGACCAAGATGACCACATCCTCCAACACATCTACAATGCCTCTCCTTGGAGTACCGCCGTCAACAAAGCTCACCAGGGAGTTGTTAGAATCGTGATTCTACCATGCGATTCTAAGACTTTATGAACCAAATTGAGTGGATCGATTCTATGAACCTACTAAGTAGAATCTATGATTTCACGACTCTAAAAGTTATGATCCCGTGATCTATGACCCTACCATAGAGGTACCGATCTGATTCAGAATCACGATTCTGACAACTTTGCCAGGGACAACTTCCTCTCATGGCAGGCCAGATCATGCCCTCTCTTCGAGACGCCCGAGTCATGGGACCCCTTGAGGGTACCGACCTTGCACTGCCTGATTTCATGGACGCCCTCAACATCAACCAGAAGAAAATCTCGGTACCTAATCCATCCTATGATACTTGGGTCATGAGGGATCAAAACGTTGTAAGTTTTCTGTTTAATTCCCTCTCCGAAGATATCCTTCCCCACACCTATGGTCTTGAACATACTTCTAATGTTTGGACCTCCATTAAAAATATCTACACCACCCAATCCAAGTCTAGGGTATCCACACTCCGTGGTGCTCTCACAAACGCCAAAAAAATTAGACATGACTGCCCAACAATTCCTTACCAAAATGAAAGGCTTTGCTTCTGAGCTTACTGTTGCGGGTAAACCGGTTGATGATGATGAACTCAAAGATTATCTAAAAGGCTATTTTACCCTCTACTATTTTTGGTTGGTAATGACACCGTATTTAGAGCGGACTAATGTTACCTACTAGTGTCTTACACAGGTTTTAGTCCAATGGTGTGATGGAAGATCATCAGAGACCCCCCGAATTTCGATAACAAAGCTTTGCGCCGGAGCTTTACCTTTTTATGTAACTTGAGTCCTTTAGGAACTCCGCACTATTAAGTGGGTTTATCTCGATGAGCTTGTTGGGGATGAATTCCTAAGCCCTATACACATCCCATACACCCACTTGAACCATCACCAAAGAGAGAGGAGAGGTAATTCTATCTGTCAAAGCTTTTCTGCAAAGTCTAGTGTACATGTCGGTTGAACCGGCTCCTAGATCGGGTGGTTCGGTGCCAGCGCCGGAAAACCGAACCTGAATCGGGATTGTCGGTTTACTTATACCGAGTCTATCCGAGACTGGGATCAGTAACCAATCCTGGTTGAGTTCCGGTTTTCTGGCCTGGGAATCGGACCGTCCGGTGTGAGGACCTGCCAACCGAACTTAAAACCGAACTTCGCAGAAATGCTCTAAACGGCTAGTATTCTCCTTGTGGTATAAATATCCTTTCTTCCACCTTGAGTAGGTTAGGTATTCCAATTCATATTCTTTCTTGAAGCTCTCTCTCTCTCTCCATTGTTGAAACACCAAAAGCTTGATGATCTCCCATTCTAGTTAACCAAATCCAAATCCCTTTGGTAGAAAGGAACAGGACGTTCCGATCTATGTTTCCACCAAGCCATAGTTCATCCCCCTTGAGTTCATCGAGTTTGCTTAGAGTACTCACCCTCGAAGATTCCAAAGCGGTTAACGAGAGCAGATTCTCGTGGGTGATGTAGTTGTACACTTGCCGATCTCAAGATCGCGTAGACGATCCTTTCGGTGCTGCGTTTCGGCAGCACTTCCGCAGTCGGTCACACGTTCGGTACTCGATGAAGACCTTCCTCTCCCTTGTTCCAGCAGGCAGCAGAGGTTGTAGTTCTCCCCTCGCGATTCCGACAACACGACGGTATGGTGTTAGAAGTAGAGGGAAGATCTTGCAGGGCTTCGCCTAGGCCAGAGCAGGTTATGGTGGATCTAGGGTTTCCGGCGATCTAGGGTTTAGAGGGCCGGAGAGGAGGAGGCATGGCCATCGACGGCTAGAGCGGCGACAGCGAGCCGGCGGTGGCGCGAGGGGGGTGGCTCGGTGGGGAGGGGCTAGTGTTGTGTCTCCTTGGGGCACTCCCTCCCCTCTATTTATGAGAGGGAGGACTGCTTGGAAGAGGGGAGTTTAAATCCTTCCCCAACTCCCTCTCCTAGTTGGCTTGTGGTGGAGGGAAAAAAGGATTTTTTCCTTCCTCCACTAGGGTACATTGTCCCAGTTTGACTTTTCAAACTTGCCTTTTGCCTTTCAATTTGGAGCTTAATTTCTTTCTTGCAATTGTCCAACCAAGTGACCTAGGACATGATTCGATCACACATTCATGTACCCTTCCCATTTTGGTCTGGTGAATCTTCTAGACCCTTCTAGAACCTCTCTGATGAAAACATCGGAATCATTCCCGAACTCCGGAATTGGACTTTCCTTATATGAATCTTATTCTCTGGACCATTCCGGATCTCCTCATGATATACCGGATCCCATCCGAGACTCCAAACAACATTCTGTCTCTCTACTTACATTCCATATCTACTAAACAACATCTAATCCTTAAGTGTGTCTCCCTACGGTTCGTGAATTTATGCAGACATGACCGAGACTCTTCTCCGATCAATTACCAATAGAGGAATCTGGAAATTTATATGGCTCTCACATATTTCTACAATTACTTTGTGATCGAATGAACCACTTACATACGATACCAATTTCCCTTTGTCTCGTGATATTTTACTTATCCGAGGTCTGATCGTCGGTATCTCTGCATACCTAGTTCAACCTCGTTACGGATAAGTACTCTTTTCTCATTCCCGTGATATGTGATCCCTTGTGAGCCAGTCACATGCTTGCAAGCTAATTGGATGACATTCCACCGAGAGGGCCCAGAGTATATCTATCCGTCATATGGATGGACAAATCCCACTCTTGATCCATGTGCCTCAACACATACTTTCCGAACACTCAATGCCACCTTTATAGCCACCCATTTACGCCGTGATGTTTGATGTCATCAAAATATCCATCCGGTGATGGTGATTAGCATGATCTCATGGTCGAAGGAATTAGGTTACTATGTATCAGAAAGCTGATAACAAGTGAACTATATTAAATGACTTGATCTTTATGCTACGCTTAACTATAGGAGTATGTCCATCACATCATTCTCCTAATGATATGACCTTGTTGTTAATAACATATGAATGTTCATGATCAGGAAACCATGATCATATATTAACCAACAAGCTATTTTAACAAGAGGCTTCACTAGGGACTCTTTTATGTTTACAAATCACACAAGTATTAATGTTTCCGGTTAATACAATTATAGCATGGTATGTAAACATTTATCATAAGCATGAAGATATGATAATAACCACTTTATTATTGCCTGTTGGGCATATCTCCAATAGTCTCCCTTAATTTCTTGCAAATGCAAGCATCTTCATCGTCTCCGATGAAATTAAACTCTTTTAATAGTTTCATCATAGTGAAGATTCCAACTACGTGATGCTTACTTCAACCATTGAAATTTGCATACGCTTTTAGCATCCTTTGAATTAACAAAACCCTTTGGATCATGTCATGCACACGTCCTAGGTAACCATTCTATTAGAAGAACTTGTTCTCTTTATTCAACTATCACATAACAAAATTATATGTAGTAGTTGCTAAATTTATCCATCTAGAGTAAATATCGCTATGAGAGATCAAATCTTGACATAGTCAATTGCTTGAACATTATCGTGAACTCTTTATTGACATGTCGATTATCTCATAGATGTGAAACATCCATGTCTATTTCTTTATAGATCCAAATACGACTTTAAGGTTTATACACCTTTCCTGAGGGTCTTCCAAGTTCAAAGCTTGATTTGTCGTGTATGGAACTATCACGGATTCTATGGCTTCAAGCCATTTGTCGGAGTCAGGGCCCATCATCGCTTCTTTGCATGTAGTCGGATCATCATTTTCAAATAATGATCTAACTCTCAAATCTTGGTATTTGATTGTTTACCCGACCTACTTTGTTCATTAGGAACTTAGACCTCCGTGACCACAACCTTTGAGGCACGTGAGCCATGAGCACTGTTGCTGCCTCCGGAACGCTTTCCGGTGCTGTGCAACTTAGCACATATAGCTAAGGTTCTTTTAACCTCATCAAAGTTCTATTTTCCTCTCACTTAACCTTTTCATGGAAAAATTTCTTATAAAAGAAACTTGACATTCTAAGTGACAAACACTTTTGTCTTTGGTGTTATGGAGGAATACTCAACGGTTATTGAAAATAACATACAAAGAAATAATCATCCGACTTTGGTTGTAAACATCTTCTTCATGCATAGAATACCAATGTTTAAGAAAGGACAACTTGGGTTTTATCCCAAACCATAACTTTATATGGTGTTGTTTCAACGGATCATGACGAAGCTCTTTTCAGTGTAAAAGCGGTAGTCTCTAAAGCTTTTATCTTTAAAATATAATGGCAGTTTTATAAATGACACCTTTGATCTTACCATGTCAAACAAGGTTTTATTACATATCTCGATTATTTCATACTCATATGGTGTTTCGGGAAACGCAAATTCATGGAATGATTCCTCAAATCTTTGGTGTTATGCTAAACTTGTAACTCAAATATCTTCCTTTATGATCCTATCATAAATTCTTTATTTTCTTGTTACATTGATTTTGCACTTCATCTTGAAAGTCTTTGAATTATTTTAAATTTTTCACACTTCATCCTCATTAAGTAAATATTCATATATTCACTTAAATTTTTAGAAAAATCATATAAAGTTGAAATCCATCACTCTATACTTCACATAATGGACTTCATACATCTATATGTACAAGTTCCAATAAGCTAGTCATCAGTTCACTTTTGTCCTATGAACAGAGTTTTAATTATCTCTAGGAAAGCTTCACAAGTGTCATTTGATCAATAATCAAAAGACTCCAAAATTCCATCCACATGGAGTTTCTTCATGTTTTCTTTCCAACATAATTTAAACGGCGATGTCACTCCCTAAGTGATCTTTTCTATCAATTGTCTTTCGACATTTTTAGCGCTAGTTTTATGGTTGTGATTTATCCAACGAGATTTGTAAATCATCCATCTTTTATGGATTACGGCAATTATTTGAACAACCCTTTTATTCTCATAATACCTGATAAAATAAATCTTGAAGGCAAGCTTTGATGTCAGCGAGAAAGATATAAACACTTTATTTGTTCTCGATGAACATCATCACATATTCTCTTGCTAGTTATTTAGACCATTGTAGTTCATGAATTGTGTTGTTTCATATGACGATTCACACCAACAAATTCAGTATCCAATACTTAAGAACCACATTGTTTAACAAGAAAATAATACATCCATAACACGTATATCCTTTATATACCTAAGCTGAACAATTCTAATCTTTTCTTTTCTGCCATATATTTCTAAGATTCTCTTTTAGTATTTCCTTTTCTGTTTGAAAGAATCTATCAACATCAATAGTGGAGCCATACACATGACACATAGTCCAAAGCATGTATAGTTGAATACCAATGTCTTTGGACTTGCACTTTGAAGTAGATCACCATCATCAAATACTTGGTGTTCTTTCAAATTCCATTCTTTAGTAATATTTTAGTGTAGTAAACATTTACCTACATCAAATATTCATCCTTATCATGGAACTATTCATGATCAAGCTCCTTTATCTTATAACGGTGAATTGCGAGTATAATATTGCTCTCCAAAACCTTTTGAAGGATTAGGACGACAAGCGTCTCCAACCTTTTGCAAATTCTCATCAAATATGAGAACATAAACTTTGCCATATTATAATCTCTCATGTTGCAACCAAAACATTGTTTCAGATATCACAATATCTTCCACACATCATGGTTTCTGAAACAACTCTTTCATCTCCTAGATAACCTTGATATTAGAACAATCTTTTGAATATCAATAATCATGGAGACAAACATGATACTTATATACTAACACTAGAATTTGTCACTGTTGATTTAATACCAATTATTAAACTTCACGGAGTAACCATAACTTATTGAAAGTTTGCAATAAGACTTTTAAACTTTAGATTAACACTTCAAAACAATACGATACCAGTTTGTAAAGTAACTAACTAGAATTCTATAGTTCTATTATATCAATTATAACTAAGCGCAAGGTGGTAAACGGATGCCAATGACTACAACAACTATGCAAATTCACTTTGATTTAGTTTATGATAAATATTGTCCAAGTTTTAATCATATTACTGTTGAACTCCCACTCAAAACAATATCCCTCAAATTTTTTTAGTGATCACACAAACCAAATCCACTACACCAAGTCCGATCATCACGAGACATGATGTAGTTTCAAAGGCAAACAATAATCATGTTCATCATATCATATATATGACTCATGCTTTACCTTTCGGTATTCCGTGTTCGGAGACCATGTATGTACATGCTAGGCTCGTCAAGATTTAACCTTAGTTTCCGCATGAGCAAATATGTCTTGCTCCCGTGTATACACTCGCAGAATCTAACACACCCGATCATCACATGGTTCTTCTAAACAATGTGTCTTGGCAACGGTGCCTACTAAGGACGAACACTTTATAACTTGATATTTTGTGATAGGGATCATCTTATAATGCTACCGTCACGATATAAGCAATACAAGATGCATAAAAGGATTAACATCACATGCAATTCATAATATGTGATATGATATGGCCTTTGTTCTTGTGCTTCCGATCTCCATCTTCAAGCACGAACATGATTTCCATCATCACCGGCGTGGCATCAAGGTCAATGGCACCGGTCCATGGTTTTTGTCCACCAGCATCAACTATTACAACTACTTTGAATAATAGACACACATGTCTTAACGAAATTAAAAGACAACCATAAGGCTCCTGCTGGTTGCCGACTTACAATAAGGAACATTGCATACATCATATATGATCACAATCATGGCCATATCACATCACATCACATCCCTGCAAAACAAAGTTAGACTCCTCTAATTTTTGTTGCATATTTTACGTGGTTTGGGGCTTTCAATAAGTGTCATTCTAAATTACGAACAAGAACCACAACATTGATGCTTGAACTATCAAGTGTCGGTTGTAAATTGAATCTATACTATGATGGGAGAGACATACACCCGCAAAGCCACTTATGCAATACAAGTTGCATGTTGAGCGTGGAGCAAGTTTCATGAACGATGTCATGTAAGGTTAGCTCGGGCCGCTTCATCCATCATACCGCAAGATGCAAAGTACACAAAAAGCAATTGATAATAAAAGCACCACCACCCATAATGACCATTGTGTTCTACTCGTGCAACAGATCTACATATAGACACGGATCTGATACCACTGTAGGGGTTCGTAGCATGGAAAACAAAAAATTCTACCGCATGCACACAAACAAGCCAAGATCTATCTACTAGATTGTAGCAACGAGTCGATTAGAGTACTCACCCTCGAAGATTCCAAAGCGGTTAACGAGAGCATATTCTCGTGGGTGATGTAGTCGTATACTTGCCAATCTCAAGATCGCGTAGACGATCCTTCCGGCGCTGCGTTTTGGCAGTGCTTCCGCAGCCGGTCACACGTTCGGTACTCGATGAAGACCTTCCTCTCCCTTGTTCCACGAGGCAGCGGAGGTTGTAGTTCTCCCCTCGCGATTCCGGCAGCACGACGACGTGGTGTCGGAAGTAGAGGGAAGATCCCGTAGGGCTTCGCCTAAGCCGGAGCAGGTTATGGTGGATCTAGGGTTTAGAGGGCCGGAGAGGAGGAGGCGTGGCCAGCGGCGGAGTGGTAGCAGCGCTAGGTGGCGACGCGGCGGCGCTGGCGCGGTGGCTCGGTGGGAAGGGGCTGGTGTTGTGTCTCCTTGGGGCACCCCTCCCCTCTATTTATGTGAGGGAGGGCATCTTGGAAGAGGGGAGTTTGAATCCTTCCCCAAATCCCTCTCCTAGTTGGCTTCTGGTGGAGGGAAATAATGATACTTTCCTTCCTCCACTAGGATACATTGTCCCAGTTTGACTTTTCAAACTTGCCTTTTGACTTTCAATTTGGAGCTTAATTTCTTTCTTGCAATTGCCCAACCAAGTGACCTAGGACATGATTCAATCATTCCACTTATCCATGACACATTCATGTACCCTTCCCATTTTGGTCCGGTGAATCTTCTATACCCTTCTAGAACCTCTCCGATGAAAACATCGGAATCATTCCCGAACTCCGGAATTGGACTTTCCATATATGAATCTTATTCTCCGGACCATTATAGATCTCCTCGTGATATACCGGATCCCATCCAAGAATCAGAACAACATTCGCTCTCCCTACTTACATTCCATATCTACTAAACAACATCGAATCCTTAAGTGTGTCTCCCTACGGTTCGTGAATTTTGCAGACATGACCGAGACTCTTCTCCGATCAATAACCAATAGAGGAATCTGGATATTCATATGGCTCCCACATATTTCTATGATTACTTTGAGATCGAATTAAACACTTACATACGATACCAATTTCCCTTTGTCTAGCGATATTTTACTTATTCGAGGTATGATCGTCGGTATCTCTGCATACCTAGTTCAACCTCATTACCGATAAGTACTCTTTTCTTGTTCCTGTGACATGTGATCCCTTGTGAGCCAGTCACATGATTGCAAGTTAATTGGATGACATTCCACCGAGAGGGCCTAGAGTATATCTATCCGTCATATGGATGGACAAATCCCACTCTTGATCCATGTGCCTCAACACATACTTTCCGAACACTCAATGCCACCTTTATAGCCACCCAGTTACGACGTGGTGTTTGATGTCATCAAAGTATCCATTCGGTGATGGTGATTAGCATGATCTTATGGTCCAAGGAATTAGGTTACTATGTATCAAAAAGCTTATAGCAAGTGAACTATATTAAATAACTTGATCTTTATGCTACGCTTAACTATCTTTGAATTGGGTACATAGATCATCTGGCAATTCTCCCTTAGTAAGGCCATTCACATAAACCTTGCGGCTTAAAGCGTCCGCTACAACGTTTGATTTACCGAGATGGTATTGCAAACTCAAGTCATAGTCCTTGATGAGCTCTGGCCATCTTCTTTGTCTCATATTGAGTTCCTTCTGGGTGAAGATATATTTCAAACTCTTGTAATCCATGAACACTTCACAACGCTTTCCCAAAAGGTAGTGTCTCCATGTTTTGAGTGCATGGACAAACGAAGCTAACTCTAAATCATGAGTAGGATAATTCACTTCATGAGTTTTGAGTTGTCTCGAGGCATAAGCCACAACTTTCCCTTCTTGCATCAAAACTCCACCCAATACTTGGTGAGATGCATCACAATAGACTTGGAAATCCTTCTCCAAATTTGGCAGACATAAGACCGGTACTGATACTAGTCTCTTCTTTAATTCTTGGAAACTTATTTCACAACCTTCAGTCCGATCAAAATTCTTCTCTTTCTTAAGTAACTCCGCACTGGGTTAGCTACCTTTGAGAAATTTTCAATGAACCTTCTATAGTATCCTGCCAAGCCTAGGAAACTGCGAACTTCTTTAACTGACTTTGGAGATTCCCAGTCAGTTATAGCTGACACCTTGACGGGATCGACAGCTATACCATCTCCTGACACAATATGTCCGAGAAATCCAACTTCACTCAACCAGAATTCACACTTGCTAAACTTGGCATATAGCTTGTGCTCCCTGAGCTTCTCAAGTATAAAACACTAATGTTCTTCATGCTCTTCTTTGCTCTTGGAATAGATAAAAATGTCATCGATGAATACAACAACAAACTTGTCAAGAAACTCCATGAACACCTTATTCATCATGTTGATGAAATAGGCTGGTGCATTTGTCAATCCAAATGGCATCACGGTATACTCATACAATCCATACCTAGTGGTAAAAGCAGTCTTAAGTATGTCTTACTCTCGAATCTTTAGCTAAAAATAGCCTGATCGGAGATCAATCTTTGAGAACACATGGGCTCCTTCTAGCTGATCAAATAGATCATTGATTCTAGGCAAAGGGTACTTGTTCTTTATAGTCACCTCATTGAGTGAATGATGATCTATGAATAGCCTTTGACTTCTATCCTTCTTCTCAACAAACAGAACTGGTGCACCCCAAGACGAAGAACTTGGTTGAATAAATCCTTTCTGCAACTATTCTCCAAGTTGTTTCTTGAGTTCTTTCAACTCATCCACTGACATCTTGTAGGGTCTCTTTGCTATTGGTCTAGATCCTGGTAGTAAGTCAATCAGAAACTCCACATCTCTATCTGGTGGCATTCCTGGTAACTCCTCCAGAAACACATCCAGGTATTCCTTCACCACTGGTACACTGTCTATGCTAACCCCCTTAAGAGAATTTAGCTTACTCCCTTTAGATTCAAAGTTAGACTTGAACCTAATCCGTTTCTTATCCGGGGTTGTGAGTGTAACAGTATGGTTGGCACAATCTAATACTCCTTCATACTTAGTCATCCAATCCATGCCCAAAATTACATCCAATCCTTGGGAATCTAGGATTATCAGACTAACAGGAAACTTATACTTTCCAAATTCTATCACTAGATCATGACATCCAAAATTCACTATCATCTCTCCGCGGGGAGAGCTTACTTTAATAGGACATCCAATAGTTTCAGTTGGAAGTCCATTTTATCAACAAATGCTCTTGATATGAATGAATGCGATGCGCCGGTATTAAAAAGAACAAGTGCTAGAAAAGAATTAAGCTTGAACTTACCAGCCACAACATTAGACTCTTCATAAATTTCCTCCACATTGATGTGGTTCACTTGACCCTTCTGAAATGGGTTTGGCTTGTTGGCTCCCTCGGCCTTCTTTTCTAGGCATTCATTTGCACAGTGCCTAGTTTTCTTGCACTTGAAGCACTCAACCTGACTAATGTCTCTTTTAACAGGCTGACTTCCATTGCCATTCCCACTGTCATGGCTCTTGTGTCCACTCTTGTGGTTCTTATATTTATCATTGTCGTGACTGCGGTGATGCTTGTTGTCATGGTGACGGTTACTGTTGTGGTGGCTGTTGTACTTCCCATGCTTGTGGGACCTAGAACCTCCACTATCATCACCATGGGAACGCTTGTGTAACGATCCCGAGCTGTGCTTGTCAAAGTGATGCTTCCTCTTCCTATTCTCCACCTGTTTCATCTTGATTTCCAAGATGGTGGCCTTGTCACACAGTGATTGATAAGTTGGGACATATGCAACAGATAGCTGCATGTTCATCTCATCATTCAGCCCTTCCAGAAAATTTCCTTTCCCTTAGAATCAGTGTCAACTTCATCCGGTGCATAGCGTGCCAGATTGTTGAACTCCTCAATATATTCTGCCACACTGCGGTGACGGTGCTTAAGATTATGGAATTCTTTCTTCTTCAAATTCATCACTCCTGATGATATATGGGCAGTGCGGAAACCATCCTCAAATATTGCCCAAGTTACATCCTCAATAGGAGTGGTGATCTGGAAGTTATCCCACCATGTGGCTGCTGGTCCTTCAAGCAGATGTGTTGCAAATCTGACCTTTTCTTCATCTGTGCAGCCTACAGTGACCAAGTCCTTATTCACAGAACGTAGATAGTCATTGGCTACCATGGGATCAGTGGTTCCCGAGAACTTGGCAGGCCTCAACCTCAAAAACCTTGTAAGCATGTCAAAGGCTAGTGGGTTGTTTTGGTTGTTGTTGTTATTGTTGTTGTTTTGATTCGAATTTGCCATGAACTGGGTCATCATCTGCATCAACTGAGTTTGAGCTATCATCAGCTGCTGCATCTCGTTACCATTGTTGTTTGTGTTGGGGTTGGCACGACAGGGAGGCATCTGTGGTTTCAATAAGGATAAGTAATGAGATATAACCCATAGATGCTAACATGCGCAATACATCACATAGCAACAAACACCAATAAACAAGCATAAGATAAACATAGAGTTTAAAAAACGTAAACAACAAGTTTTGGAAAGATAAACACACTAGCAGAGCCATCCACATGTTGGATGATCATTGCGACTTGATAAATGAAAGGATGATAGATAAATATATAGTCGAGTAGTCAACACTACTCCTCCATGTCAACCTCCTCATCCACTAGAGTAAGTTTAGCTGTCTCCATGGCTGTCTTGTACTCCTCCAACTTGGTGGTCAAGGCCTCAATCTTTGCACGAAGGGCTCTCTTATGCGAGCACAGTCTCTCTATCACTCCCTGCTGGGTCTCTAGCTCATGGTCCTTGAGCTCTAACTCGGCTCTCATGTCCTTGATCTTCTTGTTCCTATCCTGCACTCTCTTCTCTTGATTCTTGAACTTCTTGTCTTGGCTCTTGAATCTAGCTTCCATCTCCTTGATGATCTCGTCCTGCTCCGCGAAGAGCTTGTCCTTCTCCCTCAACTGAACCTGAAGCTCATCATTGCTAAGCATGACGTTGGTCCTATAGGTGTCGAGGTGTCTAACAAGACTCTCTAGGTCCTGGAGATACAGACGCACCAGCTCGATAGTCTCTCTAGTAGTGTCATCATACACTACTGCCTCTCCCTGCTCGTCACGTCTCCCGAATGGGTGGAAGTAGAGTCCCTTGAGCTTGGTGGAGTGACGTCCAACAAGGCGTCCAAGTAGATCCTGCATGAAAACGTCGAGTCCCTTCTCCTTGTCATCATGCATCAACTTGAAGGCAATCTCCTCGGTGGGTGGCTCCGACTAGCGTCCAGGCCGTGAGACTCTAAAGCCCCAAAGATCCTTCCTCTCGAACTTCGTAAGCTGAAGTACCTTAATGCTAGGGAGGGGGAGATTGAGCACACTAGTGAGCTCCACGATACGAGAACCAAAACGAGTTCCCTTGAACTCCTCGGCGATGCTGATAACAAAGCTAGGCATCTATTGCATAAGATAGAGAAAAATTAGGAACCACACAAGTAGAGAAAAACATAAGGTAGTAAAACAAAAGCCAAAAATATGCATTCAACAATAAAACACACAAGTCATGGCATACAATATTCTAGCACACACACTAAGGTTCAATCATAACTTAGACAAAACTTGCCATACCACATAGGTTGGTATGATCAAATTATTAATGCGAGAAAAACGAAAAGTGTGGTGGTCCAACTATCGAAGTACGTTACAATTCTCACTCATATGCTAAGTCTATGATATCTTCCCTTAGACATTTTATGGCGGTCTCTAAGTCTTGGGTATACTTCTTCTCCTCACCAAGGTTACTTTGAGTATTGAGCATTCTACACTTGAGTCTTTCACAAGCTCCTTGACAGCATTCCAAGCTGCATTTCTTGCAGAGTCAAAGAATGAAATATACATTTCTGAGTTGGTGATCATGCAGAATCTTGACTCCTTGTGGTTGTCTCCCTTGTTTTTGTACAAGTGAAGTTGCACCCACCAATACTCTTCTCCTTCATCCATTACTGGAAATCCTTTGTACAGGGCCTCACCATGTATTCCCAAGCTAACCATGAGGTTTTTGAGTGCCTTGGGAAACTCCGTCTCACATTCCAAGGTCATGGTCATGAGTGGTCCCTTCTTGACGGCTTCGTTGATGGAGGCCATCTAAAAATAGAGGTGAGAAAGAATATTAGGAGAAGTTTACGAGAAGAAAAAGACAAGTGTGGAATTTGCAAAGAGTTGCGTTTTTTTCATAGTGGTTTCCTTAGTCTAATACAACTTAGGGTCATAATCCTACATGCAACACAGTGCTATGATACCATCTGTAATACCCCACCTTTTAAAGGTAAAGGCCCCTGTGATTGCAATGCTAGTCCCTGGATCAAATGCTAGCATCCACAGTTTAAGATGAAGTACACATATACAAAGGTCATTATCACATTGTCATTCCAGAGATAACATAGTATTTACAACTCAATAGCCCAAGGCTAGTACATAGAGTTCATATCATAAAGTAAATAACTATAAGTCTTCATCTTCATGTGCCACAGGCAAACATGTTGAGTGTAGACTCACAACCCTAATCTCCATCAGAGTAACCTGTAACATCATAAGTTACAGCCACAGTGGGTCAATACATTTGGAATTGTATTGGCAAGTGATACCATAGTAATAGTAGTATCTAACATCTATATGAATTTGTCTAAGTGTAGCTTAGGCTTGCTTTGCTAAAAATAAGGTTTTCCTTATAAGTTGAAAACACTAAGTTTTTGTTTGATAAAGTCACCCAAGGAACCACCAATAGACATTGGTGAACCTTTACCCTTGTTCAACCACAAGCTTTTAACTTTGAAATTGGGATGAGGAGATCCTTGATGGCTTCAATGTCTTTGAGGCTCAAATTGTCTGTTGCCGAGGACACGGCTAAGTACTTAGGTTTTATCCTCTCGAGAGGTGGTGAACTTTCCCCACAAGACTCGACATGCATCGAGACGAGACTTTTCAGAAGAATTACCTTAGACCATCATGGACCCGTTCCATACTATCACCCTACCACGAACTGTCCATCTGGCTAAGTTCTTGCAACCTATTTGGTCAAGGCAGAGCCCATATGCCATGTGGTTGCACTAGAAGCTTCTCCACACTAAACATCTCAAATCCCTTTGTTCCTGGGTGGCAATCCACAAGTGTTATACACAAGGTAAACCATAGACATCGGCCTTGTGTAACCACTCAACATAAACCAACCATACCATTCCACCCAGGTGATTCATTCACTTAGTTGTTTTATTAATCAAAACACAAGTCATAGACTTAGCAATATTTCATAGCATGAAGAATCCACCCTTGTTTTCTACTAGCTAGGCTAAGCATGATAACATAACAAGTTTTCTTAACTTAGGGAAAAATCTACCAAGACTACAACTACTAGGATTTCCCAAGGCATAGCATAGTATATAAACTTAGAAAAATTTCCATGCAAGTCCTACTCAAAATATCACTAATGCATAGTCAAAATAATAGGACAAAATATGTAGCACCACTTGCCTTGGTAGTTGGGATATGTAACATCCCAAAAATATTGAACAATGATTATCAAATTCCAATCACCAAAATTAGGGTTAACAAAAAGCTTTTGTTAGTCAAATCAATATGAATGCATGTCTGTATGTGATGATTGTATGAATGCATGAATGTACTTGTGTGATTGTTCTAAATATCAAGGAATGGTTTAAAGATGAAAACAACATCATCTAAAACATTTCCAAGAAGAAACATATCAAGAGAAAATCAAAAACAAATCAAATAAAGCAAATGGTCATTTTGCCAATCTTGCTCACTAGACCACTTTGAGTGTTTCTAGTATAAGATTTCAAACAGAAACAATTCCATTTCTTTTCACCCCTTGCTAGACCAAGTAAAAGTGAACCCAAGCCCACCTTTCAAACTTACATAAACATTTGGCAACTTGATTCAAATGACAATTCAAAATTGAATATTTAACATATGGGAAGATCACCCATTTTCAAAAACCAACCAAACCAGTACCCCTTGACCTTTCCAGCTAACTAGAGACTCCCTAGTATGTAACTAACACACCCACATAGTTTGAATCAAAAATTCAAATTTGAATCTCTTTTGGCCATTTCATCAAACACCTTGCAGACACAAAACAAACAAACATCAAACCATATAGTGAGCAGTGATTGTGGCCTAACTTGTTCCCTCTCTGATTCACAACAAGCTATTAGTAGATCATATAGCACATTTAACAAGCTTTAGAACCACTATGAGCATGCCATATCCATCAATGGTGACCATGCCGATCTCAACTTGCCACACCTCTGTCGATAGCAAGCTAGGAGCCTCACTAGCCTCGCCAACCTTGTCTATCAGGCACTCCACCGTCCACCGCCACCCCATGTCCAAGCCTCGAGCGCAGCCAGCCCCTGGACCACCCAGCCCAAGCGTGCCAAGCCTCTCTGCGAGCGTGCCGAGAGCGCGCAAGAGCGCCACCCACGACACACGCCCACAGACCGCCCGCCGCCCTCGCCGCGTGCAAGCAGGGTCGCCACCATCCCAGGAGACCGCCAAACAAGCCTGTTCACCACCGCGCGACCAGGAGAGCCCGTGCGCCATTAAAACTTCCGTCGGACCCGCTCAAAGCACTGCGACGTTCCGACCATCTCGCACCGCCCCACGCCACGTGACCATGCCGTTAACTTAGCAAGCCTATACTTGCAACTTTGCAAGATAACACTTGCAAATGTGAAAACTATATAATCTATGCAATGCATTAGGCATGCCTTGATTATGCAAATTGATGATACACAATCCTAGTTTTACTTGCAAGCTTAGTTATTTTATTTCTTTATCAAAGCCTTCTTTTGGAGTTTACTTAGTGACTTGTAGATTTTAGAAAGATATTTAAAGGTAGATAAAGAGCATAAAACTTGGTCTAAGTTAGATAAATCTTGATGTCATCCTGAGGCATGAGATCGAACTTAGATAAGATACACTTATTTACCACCCCTCCTTAGTATTTACCCCCACTTGTAGATGCTAGTGCTAAGCATAAAATTTGATCAACTTTAGATGGGAATACTTGGTGAAAATGGTTATGAAAACCTTAGAATGATGAGTCATTCTACTGAAATGTTTTGACATGTGTTTTTGAACACCAGATGATTTTGATGATGAAAATGTTAAGGCATGAGCCTTAGCCCTTTATAAAACTGATGGTTGTCTGGATGCGATACCATTCCAATTTTACCGTACAACCATAATACCCAAAATTTGGGTAGGGCTTGACTGGAAGTTTATATACCTTAGTATGGGTTCCCTTGCGGCCAAGGTTTGAGCTGAGGCTACCTTGTGAAGATTGTCCACCTGTGCAGTTCCCAATATGATAGTTGGTCATGGTTGGGAGGCCAAACTCACAGGAGAGGTGCCTATACTAGGGCGTGTAATTGAAAGGTTAGGATTGATTATCCGCATACTGAGTATGGTGAATTCAGGATTGTTCCTAATGGATATATCGAATGTTGTGGTGAAAGTGTACCACCTCTATAGAGTGTCAAACTATTCGAATAGCCGCGTCCGTGGTTATGGACAGTTGGAGTGGCCATATTGTTCCGTCGTCAGATGTTTTCAAAATGACTTATGAAATGAATCATGACTTTGACTTGACCACAACAGGGTTGTGATATGAAGTTCAAGTCCCACTTAGGTGTTATACAACTTTCAACTAGCTTTGTTTGCTTCTGAACTCAGTAGAGATAAATCTGGCTTTTTGCAAAACAACCTAGAGCTTAGTATTTCCTATTCAAAAACCACTTCACTTGTTAGTATTAGTTTGTGAGTACTTAAAGAGTACTCATGCCTTTATCCCTGGCTATTCCCGTGGCCAGACTATGAAGAGGACTATCAGGAGGATGGACAGCAGGAAGCTTACGAAAACTAGGATCATCTCCCATCGTCAGCATTGCCTATGACCCTGAAGATGGAGCTTTGCCTACGCTATTGTTACTATTATGTTATTCCGCTGCTTGAATTGTATTAAGACTAGATCATGAGATCTATCGTGGGAATGACCACGACAGATGTTGCAATCAGCAGCGAGTAGTAGAACATGGGGCAAGGGCGGCCAGCCATCTGCGATGTGAGATGAGGGCTGAGACACAAGGATTTACCCAGGTTCGCCCCCCGGAGGGTAAAGACCTACTCCTGCTAGATTGTATTATGGTGAGAGTACAATGGGGCGAGCTCGGCGGCTAGGCAGCGAGTCGCTTGGGTGTATGATGGAATGTATCCTCTACGCGCCCTCTAGGGAGGTTTATATAGACTCACCTCCCTAGGGTTTACAGATCTCAACCGAATCAGTTAAGGTTTCAGCGATTCTTTAACCTAATCCTACTGGGCCTATCTATGCTTCTAGGCCTTCAGCTTCTAGTCGCTTGAGTCCACACCAGATCTTGATCCAGTCGCCGTCCTGCAGGCCCACTCGCTGGCACCTGGGCCAGTAGGAAACGTCCTGCTGGGTATACCCCGGTAGGCATATCCCCATCAGTAGTCCCCAAGGCCGTCGTTGATTAGTCACAAGTGTTCGCTGGCAGTCGGAGTATACGGTTCCAATGCGGACGCCCAGTCGAATCGGCGGCGGGCTCCTGAATAAAGGAAAAACTAGTTATTCCAGTCACAATAATGGCGACCAATCGGGTCGCAGCTCGGCGATCGGGTCGGCGAATACTCAGTAACTGTTATAGTGATCGGGTCGGCGAATACTCAGTCACTGTTATAGTGATTGGGTCGGCGAGTCGTCGAGTCGCGCGGAGCGACGAGTCGAATGGATGAAGTTGGACCGTCAAGTGGGGCTCAAACTAGCCGTTGGGGTAATCCAACGGTAACTTTGGCGTAATTACCGCGCAGTAACGGCTCCCGAAATTGGCGGGTAGCAACCGCTATATTAGGAGAATGACAAGCGAACGGGGAAACACTTCTTCGCCCTTCCTCCGATCTCGCCCATCTTCGTTTTCCACTCCGCATCGCGATCCAACCAATCCAGAGAGCCCCGACCTCCGCGAACTTCCAACCAATGGCCCCCTCCACCAAACCATGGGGCAGATCCGAGTGTACCAGGGCGCTACTGGCGTCCTTCGAGGAGGCCGGGATCCTGCGCGCCGGCAGATGGCGTATCCCCGCGGCCGGAGAAGTGACTCCGGACCCGCACGAGGGAGAATTCATCTGCTTCACCAGCCACCTGGAGCGGGGGCTGGGGTTTCCCACTTCTCTCTTCTTCCGGCGCTTCTGCGCCTACTACGGGATCCAGCCATTGGACCTAGGCCCGCATAGCATCGAGCAGCTCGCCATTTTCGTGGCGTTCTGCGAGTGCTATCTGGGATGTAGGCCCTACTTCCCCTTGTGGCAAGATCTGTTCCACGGGAGGATCAACCGCGAAGAATCAGGCGGCCCGATGCTGACTGCAGGTGGCCTGACGTTCCAGCTGAAGTCGAAGGCGTCATTCTTCGACCTGATGCTGCCCGCCAAGACGGCAAACGAATGGAAGAAATCCTGGTTCTACGTCACCGAGTCGACTCCAGACGGTGAGGTGGCGCTTCCAAGGTATTCTGCCGACCGGCCCGAACCGCGTCGGCTCCAGGTCGGCAAGATCCTGCTGGATCAGCGGATGGTTGTCGACGAAATGTTGCAAACCATCCGCGGTCTGAAGAAGAAGGGCCTACAAAGCATTAAACTCTACAATTGCTGGTTCGAGCGGCGGCTCGTGCCTTTGGCCCGCCGCGACCATTACATGTACGAGTATACGGGTAAGGACGACCCGACGAAGTCCTGCCTCGCTAAGTGGAGGCTCGAAGATTACACCCTGGCCCTAAAGAAGATCACCCAGGCGACGTACCTGGACGCGAAGGCCGGTGTCGCCCCCTATACCGCAAGGCGCCCAGATCCGACGGTAAGTTGCCATTCTCGCCACCACTCGCAGTCGCAGATGATGCATTCGCGGTTGTGCTGACATTGTCTCATGTTTGTTGTAGTTGTTCCAAGTGGTGGAAGGCTAGCTCCTACCCGCATACGATGAAAACTCTAGCTCGTCCGTCCAGGACGGGAGCGAGTCGCTGTCCGCCAAAGGCGACGTCGGGAGCGACGATGGCGATGATGACGACGACGACAAAGACGATCCCGTGGAAGACGTCGCCCCAACAGTTCGTAAGACTCGCGGGCAACACCAGCGCGAGCTCGAAGCGAGTAGAAGCCTCGAGCCTCACGATGATGATGGCGACGAGCTTCCCGAGCACACCTCACATCATGAGGCCACGCCGTCGAAGAAGAAGAAGAAGGAGAAGAAGGAGAAGAAGGAGGCGAAGGCTGCACCGAAGAGAAAGACGAAGCCGGCAAAGCCGACGTCTCCGCCCCGATCCGCGACCAGTTTTGACGCCACCAGCTCGGCTAAGGGCGAGGCGACACGCATGACCGTGGCGCCAGACTCTGCAGCCCCCCTGGACGAGGTACCTCTGGCGTCGCTTCCACCCCCATTCGCCCCGGTCTCTGGGTTGGGGGCCACTCCAGCCGCAGCAGCTTCGCCTCCCAGGAAAGCTCCCGCAGCTGTCATCATGGAGGCTCCTGCCGCGGCCTCGTCTTCGAAGAGGCCCTCTATGTCTTGGGCACACGCTGTGTTCAAGATGGGCCTCAGTCGGAAGTTGGGGCCTGAGCTGGAGAAGCCGGCCAGCATCCGCACCGGTCTGCGGTTCATACCAGTCGCCAAGTAAGTCTTGTTCACCTGATTGCCTTCCGTTGTAATCGGACAGTTTTACTCATATCGTTGTTTCACAGGACTGGAGTTAAAAAGATCGGCCATCCTTCCATGGCCAAGGATCCGCCAGTCGTCACCGAGGAGGACCCCTCACGGAAAAGGATATCTAACGATGTCGCTGCTCCCGCAGACGGTATGAAGAGGGCAAAAGGCGACGACGTCGTCACGGTCTCTGATGACACGACAGTTGCTCTGAGCGAACCTCCGACTGCGGCGGAAGTGGCCTCGAAGACCAAGGAGGCTGTTGCCTCGCCCGAAGTGGCCGAGCCAGCTCCTAGTGGCGCCGCGGCGTCCGCTGCGACTTTCCCCCGCTTCATGGCCAAGGCGGCCACAGCGAGTGGCGCGGCGCCAACGAGCCAGACGCCTAGGGTCGCCGAGACGGAGGTCGAGCAACGTCGCGGACACACTCCGGTCATGCTTGCTTCTGTGGACGCGCTGCAGCTTCACGATATGCTGGGCGCAGCCATCCAGGTATGTCCAGTCCCCGAGGATTGGGCCACTAAAATTCAGTGGTCGGATTCTTTATATTTTTGTAACGTCCAGTCCCCGAGTGCTTAGTCGCTGAATTTCAGCGGGTGGACACTTAGAATTTTTGATCTCCTGTCCCCGAGTGCCTAGTCGCTGAATTTCAGCGAGTGGGCACTTAGGATTTTTGATCTCGAGTCCCCGAGTGCCTAGTCGCTGAATTTCAGCGGGTAGGCACTTAGGATTTCAGTGTTGTTGACGGTTTAGTTTGTACGCAGGGCCTGCAGCGTGAATCGGCCGATCGGTTCGCAGCAAAGTGTCGCATCGAAAAGGAACTCGTTGCCGTCCAGGAGACGAACAAGGGGCTCCAAGCGATTGCGGCCGAGGCGGAGGAGGTCCGCCGGGGCCTTGTCCCGGCGGGTGACCTGACGATGGCTCAATCTGCTTTGAGTACGGCCGAGCAGCGGATCGCTGACCTGGAGCGTGAGCTCAAGGAAGCGAAGGCGGAGGCGAGCTTGGCGGAGGGGCGAGCGAAAGCTGCTGTGACGGCTGCCGCTGAAGAGCGGAAGGTGTCTGACGCACTCGTTGTTGGGCTGCAGAACGACTTTTCCTCGCTTCAAAGCTTCATCACGGGCCTCTGCCGTCCTCTAATTGGTAAACCTTTCTTCCTCTGCCTGCAACAGATACATTGTGGAATCGTTGGTATACTCACTGCCGGCTTCTGTCCACAGGCCGGATTATTGACAGCTCGGAGGAGGCGCAGTCATACGACGCGCGACAGTGTGTGAGCACTCTGGTCGACTCAGCCGCGTTGTCCGCGGCTTGCATTCGAGCGTATCTTCAAGAGATATCGCCCACGGAAGTGATTCCTAGCAACCTCGTCGATGTATGGCGTTATCTGGAGAAGGCTCCGGCAGTCGTCGAATTCATGACACGGTCGGCGTTCCGGCGTGGGGCGGCGACGACGCTCAGCCTTGGGCTTGCCCATTTCCCGGAGGACTTCGACCTTGATGATGTGACTAGTGGCTACCCCTCATCGACGGGCTCTGTGGAGATCGCCGAGGTGTTGAAGCTGACGGACCGGGCCGCTGTGTATTTCGATCGCGTTTGGGCGATGGACGACCTCCTCCCTTATCTGGAGACGACTGTCGCGCCCAACGATCCCGAGCCGAAGCACCGGGACTTCAAAGTCGAGCAGCCGTTCCGTGCTGCGATGGCGGGTGAGTTGACGACGCACTGCCGAACCCGTGACGCGTTCTTCATTCGCAACCGCAGGGGTGGCGGCGAGTCGGCATCGAAACCTGCGGAGTAGAAGCTTTGTGCCCTGGGGCGTTAGTAACAAATAGCCATTAGAATTATCTTGTATTTTGGAACGACTTTGTTATGCTGTAATGAAAATTTGTGTTGTTTTGTGAATTGTTTCGCGATTTTGAATACTGATTGGACGAGTCCCCGAGCGCGTCCGCCCTTTTTATGGGGCTTACCTCGTTTGTTATGTGTTTGCGATTTTGAGTGTTTTGTCAATTGTTTCGCTATTGAGGTCGACTCGCCAGAGCTCGGAGAGCCAGTCGCTGGGCGACTCCCGTGGGTGCTCTTTACTTGACCGTTTTCCCATGCGCGAACGAGGTCGGGTAGCCAAGTCCCCAAGCGTGGTACTTGGTGGTTCTAGTCGCAGCTCCAAGGTAGGTGAGGACTAAGCGCGTTAGAGTGAGCGCGTCACTCCTGCCTGACCCGAAGGATCAGTCGCATGGCGAGTCCTGGGCATGCTCTCGTACTGGGCGTTTTTCCCTAGCCGCTCGTATTTAACTGGACGTTAGTCCCCGAGCGTGGTACTTGGCTGTTCGAGTCGCTGTGCCGAGGATGCGGGTGACTTTGATTGCTGTGAGGAGCGAGGGCAGTTGTCTTGGCTCGGTAAGCCAGTCGGGCTAGGCGACTCCAATGGGGCTCCGGGTTGGCGTTTTTTGTGGACGTTACAAGGCCTGGGGTCTCCCAGTGCCCTTGTACCGCACTACTTGGCCGTGCCGGTCGCTATACCAAAGGTTGACTTCTGCGAACAACTTAACATTGTTATTACGAGTGTGAGTGGCACAAGGCATGGAGAGTAGACGCAATTTGTGGTAACCGATCTGTTTTATTTCATAGCAGGTGGAGGGTACATGTATGGAGTTCTAGGAGTAGAACTTTCGTAGGAGGTTTACATTCCACGGTCGCTTGACGTCGAGTTGCCCGTCTCCTCGAACGTCGGTGAGGTAGTAGGCGTCGTTGCCTAGGACTCGCCCGATGGCGAATGGTCCCTCCCAGGGGGGAGAGCTTGTGCATGCCCTTGTTGTCCTGGATGAGGCGTAGTACCAGGTCGCCTTCCTGGAAAGTGCGAGTCCTTACTCGTTGGCTATGGTAGCGGTAGAGCCCTTGCTGGTAGATGGCGGTGCGGGAGCAAGCTAGGTCACGTGCCTCGTCAAGCTAGTCGACTCCATCTTGGCGTGCGAGTTCGTTTGCAGCCTCCGTGTAGTTGACCACCCTTGGCGAGTCGTGCTCGAGGTCGGTGGGCATGACTGCCTCGGCGCCATACACCATGAAGAAGGGTGTAAATCCTGTCGACCTGTTGACGGAGGTGCGAATGCCCCAAATGACGAAGGGTAACTCCTCAACCCAGCACCCGGCGGTGCGCTCGAGTGGTACTTGGAGTCGTGGCTTCAGGCCATGGAGGATGCTCTGGTTGGCTCGTTCCGCCTGGCCGTTGGACTCCGGGTGGGCGACTGAGGCGAGGTCGAGTCGGATGTGATGTTCCTCGCAGAACTCGGCCATGGCTCCTTTGGCGAAGTTGGTGCCGTTGTCCGTGATGATGCTGTTTGGGAACCCGTAGCGATAGATGAGCTCGCGTAGGAACTTGGTGGCGGTCTTCCCATCGCATTTGCGGACTGGCTTGGCCTCCACCCATTTTGTGAATTTGTCGACTATGACTAGGAGGTGGGTGAAGCCGGAGGGGGCCTTTTTGAAAGGTCCTACCATGTCCATGCCCCATACGGAGAACGGCTAGGTGATGGGGATTGTCTTGAGCGCCGAGCTCAGCACGTGGGTCTGGTTGGCGTACTTCTGGCATCCGACGCACCGCTGGACAATGTCGACAACGTTTGCGTGTGCGGTGGGCCAGTAGAACCCGTCTCACATAGCCTTTGCGACCAGAGAGCGGGCGCCGGCGTGGTGGCCGCAGTCGCCGGAGTGGATGTCTTGGAGGATTTTGCGTCCTTCAGCGGGTTGAACGCAACGTTGGAACACGCCGGTCACGCTACGCTTGTGGAGCTCGCCATTGATGATGACGAAGGATTTGCAGCGGCATACTATCATCCGGGCATCCGTTTCATCCGCTGGCAGGGTGCCTCCCTCCAAGTAGGCAGTGTACGGCGCGGTCCAGTCGTTCGGCTCGGCGATAAGCGCGACCAGGGCTGCCTCTGGTTGCAGCAGGACTCCAATGTCGATCTCCCTTGGGGGAGAGACAGAAGGCTTGGTGATGGTGTCGAGGAAGACGCCGGCGGGTGGTGCGAGTCGAGCCGAGCCGATGCGAGAGAGTGCGTCGGCCTCCTCGTTCTTCCGCCTGTCAATCCACTCGACGGAGTAGCCTGCGAAGTGTCCACCCAGCTTGTCCACTGCTTGGCGGTATGCCGCCATGGTGGGGGAGACGGCGCGAGGTGCCATGACTGTTTGGCCGACGAGGTCGGAGTCTCCGTAGCAGCGCAAGCAGTTGACGTTCATTTCCTTGGCAGCTCGCATGTTGTGGAGTAGCGCCTCATACTCGGCCATGTTGTTGGTGCAGGGGGTGAAGTCGAGGCAGAGGACGTAGCGGAGCTTGTCGCCCTTTGGAGAAGTTAGCACGATCCCTGCTCCTGCGCCGTCCGCGTTCTTGGAGCCGTCGAAGTGTAAGCTCCAGTAATGGAGGTATGGCAGCTTTTCTGGCTGCTGGGCCTCTTCCCAGTCGGCGATGAAGTCCGCGAGAGCCTGCGACTTAATCGCTTTGCGCGGCTCGTACTTGATGTTGTGGACGCCGATCTCGACGGCCCACTTGGCGACTCACCCGGTCGCCTCACGGTTGCGGATGATGTCCTGCAACGGTGCTGAGGAGACGACTGTTATCGGGTGCTCCTGGAAGTAGTGTGGCAGTCGCCGCTGTGCTCTGAAGACCGCGTATACCAGTTTCTGGTATTGCGGGTAGCGCTGGCGCGACTCGGTGAGGACTTCGCTGATGTAGTACACTGGTCGCTGCACCGGGCGCTCCTTTCCTTCCTCTGGTCGCTCGACGACCATGACGGCGCTGACAACGCGCTCAGAAGCCGCGATGTAGACCAGCATGGGTTCCTTGTCGACAGGTGCGGCGAGTAGCGGTGCTGCGAGTAGCACCTTCTTGAGGTCGCGGAGCGCATCGTCCGCCTCCTTGTCCCACTAGAAGGTGGGATTCTTGCGCATCAGGCGGTAGAGGGGCATCGCCTTTTCACCCAATCGAGGGATGAAGCGACTGAGAGCCGCGACTCGCCCGACCAGCTTCTGGACGTCGCGCAGGCACTCGGGTTTGCCGAATCGAGCGATCGTGTCGATCTTGGTGGGGTTCGCCTCGATCCCGTGCTTGGAGACGACGTATCCCGGTAGCTGCCCTGCTGGTACACCGAAGGTGCATTGCCTGGGTTTAGCTTTATCTTGTACTTTCATAGGTTGGCGAATGTTTCCGCCAGGTCAGCGAGTAGGTCGCTCTGGCGAGCGTACTTCACCACCACGTTGTCGATGTAGACGTGGATATTGCGGCCAATTTGGCTCGCAAGGCACCCCTGCATACACCGCTGGTAGGTCGCCCCGGCGTTCTTGAGGCCGAAGGTCATGGCAGTGTAGCAGAAGGCTCCGAATGGCATGATGAACGCCGTCTTATCTTCGTCCTCAACGGCCATTTTGATCTGGTTGTACCCAGAGTAGGCGTCGAGGAAGCATAGAGACTCCGAACCCGCGGTGGAGTCGATTATTTGGTCGATCCGCGGGAGGACGAATTGCTCCGTTGGGCAGGCACTGTTTAAGTTTGTGTAATCGATACACATCCTCCAGGTCCCATTTTTCTTCTCGACCAGGACTGGGTTTGCCAGCCACTTGGAGTACTTGATTGGCCGGATGAAGCGTGCAGCGAGTAGACGCTGCACTTCCTCGGCGATGGCCCGGCGGCGCTCTTCATTGAAGGGCCGCAGCGACTGCTTGACGGGTCGCACTTTGGGGTCGGCGTTGAGTTTGTGCTCAGCGAGTTCCCTAGGGACACCAGGCATGTCAGAGGGCTTCCATGCGAAGATGTCCCTGTTCTCACGGAGGAACTCGATGAGCGCGCCTTCCTATGCTGGGCTCATGCCCGTCCCGATTGTCACCGTCTGGCTGGAGTCGCCTAGGACCAGCTCGATGGTGCGGGTATGCGTCATTGCCTCGAAGGCTGAGGTGTTGCCGCCCTCCGAGTTGGGCTTCTTGAGTATGGTGGGGTCGTCGTTGTTGACCCCGCTCGCATACTTGGCGAGCTCGTCGGCGTGGTTGGCCTCTTCCGCGATGACGGCGTCGGCGAGTTCAGCTCCTTTGGCCTCGCACTCGGCGGCCATGTCGGGGTCGCCGTGGATGGTGATGACGCCTTGGGTCCGGGAGCTTCATCGCCAGACGCGTAGGGGCGCCGCCATGAACTTGGTGAACGCCTGGCGCCCCAGGACGCAGTGGTAGGGGCTGTCGAAGGGAACCAGCTCGAAGACTATCCGCTCGGTGCGGAAGTTTGCCGGTGTGCCGAAGGTGACTGGCAGCATGACCTTGCCGACCGGGTACGCCTTCCGACCGGGGACGATGTCGTGGAACGTGGTGTAGGTAGTCTCGACCATTGACTGCGGGAGCCGCAGTCGCCTGAAGGTGTCCAGGTATAGGATGTTGATGGAGCTGCCGCCGTCCATCAATGTCTTGGGGAGCCAGTAGTCTCCCACCTTGGGCTTGACCACCAGGGCGACTCGGCCTGGGTACTCCATTCGTGGCGAATGGTCCTGGCGGCTCCAAGTGATTGGTTGCTCAGACCAGTTGAGGAACTGGGGGACATCCACCTGGGCCACCGCGTTGACGGCGACGGCGCGGGAGATGACCTTCTTCTCGCGCTTTGTGTTGAAGCCTGTGAAAGTGTGGAGTGATCCGGCCACGATGCCGAATTTTCCGCCGTTTGGCGGGTTGTTGTCGGGGTCTTCCCGCGCGCGCCGTGCCTTCTCGATCTCCTTGAGAGAATGGCAGTCGGCGGTCGTGTGCGTGGCGGGCTTTCCTTCCCTGCTGTGAAATACACAAGGTTGGTTAAGAAGGGCCGCGGGGTCGAACCTCGGCTTCGCCTTTACCACGTCGCGGCGTTGCGTCTGGCGTCACGCATTCGCCGCGCGGAAGCTCATGGGCTCGCGCTGCGTGTATCCAGTGTTGGCGACGAAGTCGACTCGCCCGTCACTGCGGCGCTTGCCGGTGAGGCGAGTGTTGCTGTAGCGTAGGTCGGATCGTCTTCCGTTGTCGTTGCCGCTCGTGCGGCGTTGTCCTCCCGACTCGTCGTCGGTTTCTTGGTTTGGGTCTTCCTCCGCGTACCTTTTGGCGATCTCCAGGAGATCCGGTATGTTGTCGAGTCTGCGGTACGCTCGTTTGAGCTTGGCGACCAGGGGCTCGTAGCGGCACGAGGTCTTGAAGCAGTGGATCGAGGTGTCTGGGTGGATACCGACCGCGTTGTACCACAGTTCTTGCCACCGTTGGACCCAGCTGCGGGTCGACTCGCGAGGTCCCTGGACGCATTGTTCCAGGTCCTCGATGGTGGTGGCGCGGGTGTATGAACCCTCGAAGTGCCTGACGAAGGCATCGCGCATCTCTTCCCAGGAGTCGATGCTATCCGCGGGGAGAGTGTTGATCCACTGCCTGCACGCTCCCTCCATCATTAGGGGAAGGTAGCAGGCGGTTAGTAGATCGGTGTGGCCAGCGATTCCCATCGCCATGAGGTAGGTATCCAACCACATGGAGGGATCGTACGAGGGGTCGTACTTCTCTATTTCCTTCGGCGCTTTGAAGTTCGCCGGGTATCTCTCACCTCGGATCATCGGTCCGAAGCACCGGGGCCCGAGTCGTCTTAGAGACCCCCTCGGCTCATCGTCGTGGCGGTTGGTGAGGGTATGCCGCAGGTCATCGGGCTGGCGTGCGTGCCACCTCTGGTTGTTGATGATGTGGGTGCGGGCATCGACGGGTTGACCGTTGGCGGGGACGAAGTTGGTCGCCGACCGGGGGTCGTTGGTGGAGAGTGCCGCGTTCGCGGGTCGGTGTTGGAGCTGTAGTGGTTCGGGTGGTGGGCAGTTGAGGGTGTTTGCCGCCATGGGGTGGCCGCTTGAGGCCGCTCTGCTGCCCGAGGAACGCGAGTACATCCGACCCTGTGAGTCGACGCCTACGTTTTGTTGCTCGACCGCCTTTGCGAGCAGGGCCTTGGCGTACTGGATCTGCAGGGTGCCTTCACCAGTTGCTATGATGTTGTCGACTACTGCTCGGCCCGCGACGAGGTTGTCCATTGGGGTGGAGAACAGCGGTAGGCCGTTCGCGTCTCACTCCCGTGAGGAGACCACGATCCGCGGCTGGTCCCTGGGGGGTGCGCGGTTGGGTGGTGGCGGGGCGCCATTGGCCGTTTACCCTGGTGGGGGCCAAGTGCTTCCTCCTGGTGGCGCGTTCTCGCAGATCGCACGCTCGGCCGTGTGGGCCGGGTCGTTCTCGTCGTCGAAATTCAGGGCGCTACCGACAAGGGGGTTCAGCGCGACCTGATTTGAGCTGGTGGTAGCGCGACAGCCTCTGCCGTTACTCGCCGAGGCGAATTTTTCGGCCGCTTGTTCCTGCGGATCGCTTCCGCCAGTCTCAGCGGAGTTCTCGACCTCCGCTGCCGCCGCGTTGGGGGATCGGCATGGAGAATGGATCTTCCGCGGTCGGGCGCCAGCCGCCATGTAGGTCACGGGCGTGGCGGCGGTTCACAGAGGTCGGCGGAGTTCTCCGACCCGGAGTCGAAGTCGAAGATCCCAAGGATAGAGGGATCCTCGAAGTCTCCGACGTTGGAGACCTGGGTGATGGAGCCCGCGGGTGACGCGGCGACAATGGACCCGGCGAGTGACGCCGGGGTCGCCGAATCGGCGTCGTCGTTGAGGGCCGCGTCTTCCGTGGCCGCGGTGGTTTCGGCCGCGTTGCTGTGGGCCGAGTCGTACTCGGAGGCGAGGTGGTGGATCGTGCGGACCTGGCTCTCAGAGATCCAGTTGCGTGGCGGCGACTCGCGGATGCGAGCCGAGTCATCCGAGACGACGACGTCGGTGAGGCCGACGAAGAGGCTGATCGTGCCGACCGGAAGGATCATGCTACGCGTGATGGGTCGCGCCGCCGGGACGTAGCTGCTCGGCAAGATCTGGAGCATCTCGCCGATCGCAATCATGTGGCCGGTGGCGATCGTCTCGTTGATGGGCAGATTGGATCTCGCCGCAGAACACCGGCATGACCGGCCAGGCCCCATGGTGGGCGCCACTGTCGTGGGAATGACCACGGCAGAAGCTGCAATCGGCAGCGAGTAGTAGAACATGGGGCAAGGGCGGCCAGCCATCTGCGGTGTGAGATGAGGGCTGAGACACAAGGATTTACCCAGGTTCGGCTCCCGGAGGGCAAAGACCTACTCCTGCTAGATTGTATTACGGTGAGAGTACAATGGGGCGAGCTCGGCGGCTAGGCAGCGAGTTGCTTGGGTGTATGATGGAACGTATCCTCTATGCGCCCTCTAGGGAGGTTTATATAGACTCACCTCCCTAGGGTTTACAGATCTCAACCGAATCAGTTAAGGTTTCAGCGATTCTTTAACCTAATCCGACTGGCTATTCACGCTCGGCCTTCAGCTTCCAAATGCTTGAGTCCACACCAGATCTTGATCGATCGCGGCTCCACTCACCGCACTGGCCAGTAGGAAACGTCATGCTGGGTATACCCCGGTAGGCATATCCCCATCAAGATCCTTTATTTGTTGTAAGACCTTATGTATGGTTTGTAATGGATGATGTACTGTGATATAAAATCTGTTATGTCTCGCAAAAATGGTAATCTTGGGATTGCGATGTATGGCATAACAGGCATCTGGGATTAAAAATTCGGGTGTTGACAAGTTGGTATCAGAGCCATCTTGACCATAGGAGAACCTAGTTTAGAATGGACGTTTGAATCAAAAACTTAGTTTCAAAACCAAGGAAATGAGAATTTATGAAAACCTATTCTCATTCTTATCACTTAGACTCTTTCATGAAAATTCATGTTCCTCAAGAATTCTTGCAAACTTACATAAAATTTGACACACTTGATCACTCTACTAACTTACTCATCCTATATTCTTATAGATGGACGTGAAGTATAGCAAGTTCTATCAGTTGGGGAATGGAGGAGACCTCATATTTGAGCGTGACTTGGACCAGCTGTCGGAGATGCTGGAGCGTCCGCACCCCGAGTTCTTTGGAGCTCAGCTCAACGATCAGGAAGGAGAGGAGTTGCAATGGATAGTTGTTGCAAGTATCCGAGGAAAGATTGAAGCCCCCACCTCAGAGGGAATTCAGTTCACCTTGAGAGAGAACAACTGGCTTGATGGACTTGCCAGGGCCATGCAGGAAGCTCTTACCCGTCTGTGTGGGCAGAGTATCAATCAGATCAACGGTACCCTCTTTGAGTTCTATCCAAGGTGTGATGTTATGGGACAACCACTGGAGGTCCCATATCACCATGAGCTGAAGACTCAGTTGGACCACCTCAGCTTCATGATGTATGACCGTCAGAAGGAGTTAGATAATGCCCGCTCCTACGCCAACCACAAGTATGCCATCGCCGCCAAGAAGGATCAGACCATTGCCATTCTAGTGAAGGATCGCCAGTCTCGCCGCCGTCATCTCGACAAGAAGGAGCGCATCATTGCCCGTCTTCGCCACAAGATCACTGAGTTAGAGGAGACGGGATATGCATCTTGAGGTGAGGGAGAATGCAGGGGAAGACCTTTGTGGAGACTCCTACTCCTATCCCAGTGATGAAGATGATGACCTTCTCGAGGATCAGGCCATGGACTTCTTCACCGATGAGGATGACTTTTCCTTCATTGATGATGATGATGATGAGGACACCGACTCCAAGGAGTAGTAGCACTTGAGGACTAGCGTTAGTGAGTTGTATTCGGTCCCACTGTATCGTAGTTTCACAGAATGGTTCTTAAAACCATCTGTTTTCCTTTGTTGTGGTGTGTGTTTGTATCGTGTTCTATGAATGAATGAATGAAAAGCAAGTTGCTAGAAAAACCTGAAGCAAACTTTGAAATCTTTCCAAACACAAAACCCTGAACCTTAGAAATTTCCCCCTTTTCTCATAATCTATCTCAATCTTCAGATGCCTCGAGGAGGAAGCACTTCATCCCCGGACCTGATGTTGCAAATCTTGCAAATGTTGGTTTCTGACCGCGAAGCTGAAAGAGCTGAACGTCAAGCCAACCTTCAACAGATAGCTCAGATGGCCAACAACAATCAAGGTCATGGAAATCAGGACAACCATGGGTCCAAGCTCAGGAATTTCCAGAACACCAATCCACCCATTTTCACTAAGTTCGAAGAGCCCCTTGATGCAGATGATTGGCCACAAACCATGGAGAACAACCTAGAATTTGCCGGAGTGGAAGCCAACGAGAAGGTACGCCACCCACTATTTGGCTGGAGATGCAAGAGCATGGTGGAACAACGTTTGTGCCATGAATGGAGGTCAGATGATGACTTGGGAAGAGTTCAAAATCAAGTTCAGTAGAACCCTTGTGCCACCGGGTTTGATCAAGAGGATAAGAGATGAATTCAGGGAACTGAAGCAAGGGAGAATGACAGTAGTTGTGTACCGTGACAAATTTTTGTCATTGGCTAGGTATGCACCTGATGAGATTGACACTGAAGCCAAGAAGAAGGAGATATTCCTGAATGGTCTGCATGATGAGATGCAGACAGTGTTAGTCAATATCCCCTTTGCTGATATTGAAGACTTAGTGGATTCTGCCATTCAGATGGAAGGCAAGATCAACCAAGCTAATGAGAACCGCAAGCATCGCATGATGCATCAACCATGAACCCATCATACACCTAAGTATTGCCCCAACCCATCTCCCGGATTCGCCCCAAGAACCAATAGACCCCCGATGAACCGTCCAACCTATCCCAACCGTGGAAACCCAAGGCCCGGAGGAAATCACAACAACAACCCCGGGAACCCCAGCAATTTCGATCGTGTTCCGCCTAAGTTCAACAACAACAATGCCACCACCAACACCAACACTGCCCCAAGGACTGGAAGCAATGTTGTGGCTGTTGCAGCGAAGGACAAGTCCCAAATGACTTGTTATGAATGTGGAACAAAGGGTCACTATTCCAATGAGTGCCCCAAGAATATTGCCGCAACCCCCAATGCCAATGCCCTAGCTCAGCAACAACGCCGTGTTCAGCCTGGAAGAAGGTTTGCCCCAGGGAACTCACTCAAGCGCAACAGCCGTCTATTTCTCATGCATGCTGAAGAATGCCAAGAAGCGCCAGATGTCGTGCTGGGTATGTTTTCTATTAACTCAGTACTTGCAAGAGTGTTGTTTGATTCGGGAGCATCACACTTGTTTCTTACTGAAGAATTTGCATGCACTAGTAAGATTCAACCCAAAAAATTGAAGCATGTTATGATAGTTCAAATACCTGGTTCAACCACCAAAGCTAGACAGATTTGCAAAGCCGTACCTATCCGAATCCATGGCATAAACTTTTATGCCAATCTAATAGTACTCGGAACTAAAGGTTTGGAAGTAGTACTAGGAATGGATTGGATGTCAAAACATAAAGGATTAATCGACTGTGCCAAGAAAGCCATAACCATGACTAGTACCACTAGAGTATTAGTAGAGCATGTATCTGAGACTTTGCCCCGTCAATTTAAGTGCAACAAGAGTCTAGCCCAACCAACCATTGACCAAGTCAGGATGGTCTATGAATTCCCCGATGTATTTATAGATGTTTTGCCCGGTATGCCCCTAGATTGGGATATCAATTTTATCATTGAACTAATCCCTGGAACCGAACCCATAGCCCAGAGACCATATAGTATGAACCCGTCTAAATTAGTGGAGCTGAAGAAGCAACTGGATGCTATGCTGGAGATATGATTGATTCAACCAAGTGCGTCGCCATGGAGATCCCCTATCTTGTTTGTGGACAAGAAAGATGGAGGTAACCGTTTGTGTACGGATTATCAGAAGTTGAATGATGTCACCATCAAGAACAAGTACCCACTACCAAAAAATAGAAGACCTGTTTGACCAGTTGACCGGTGCCAAAGTGTTTTCTAAGATTGATCTTAGAACTGGTTATCACCAACTCAAGATTCACGCAGAGGATATTCCCAAGACTGCCTTTACCACCAGATATGGACTGTATGAGTACACTGTCATGTCTTTTGGATTAACCAGTGCCCCCGCTTATTTCATGAACCTCATGAATAAGATTTTTATGGACTTCCTAGATAAGTTTGTCGTTGTTTTCATCGATGACATTCTAATCTATTCCAAATCAGAAGAAGAACATGAGCTACACCTAAGGACCATCCTTGGAACCCTTAGGGAGCATCAGTTATATGCCAAGTTTAGCAAATGTTAATTCTGGTTACAAGAGGTAGGATTCCTCGGACATATCGTCTCAGCCAGAGGAATTGTCGTTGACTCTGCAAAGGTGAAGGATGTTGAAGATTGGCAAGCCCCAACCACTCAAACCCAAGTTCGTGCATTTCTTGGATTAGCGGGATATTACGCAAGTTCGTAGAAGAATTTTCAAGTATCGCCAGACCCATGACCCAATTGTTGAAGAAAGATAAGAAGTTCGAATGGACGGACAAATGTGAAGCGAGTTTTCAAGAACTTAAGAGGATATTGGTTTCAGCCCCAATCTTGATCATGCCAGATATCACAAAGACATTTGATATGTATTGTGACGCATCCAAGATTGGTCTCGGATGTGTGTTGATGCAAGAAGACAAAGTTATATCTTATCTATCTCGACAACTGAAGCAGCATGAACAGAATTACCCTACCCATGACCTTGAACTAGCAGCTGTAGTTCTAGCCCTGAAGACATAGAGGCATTATCTTATGGGAAATCGTTGTGAGATTTATTCGAATCACAAGAGCCTGAAGTATATATTCACTCAGAAGGAGCTGAATATGAGGCAGAGAAGATGGATTGAGCTAATCAAGGACTATGATCTGGACATTCACTATCACCCCGGTAAAGCCAACGTGCTAGCAGATGCCCTTAGTAGATTGCCGTGCCGTTTGAACTCCATGATTCTGAAGGAGCATCCAAGTTTGCACAAGGAGTTTGAAGATTTTAGAATGGAATTAGTGAGTGAAGGATTTTTGGCTAGCATAGAACTTCAACCCACTTTGATCAGTCATATCAAGGAGGCCCAGAAAGGGAATGCTAGTATCGACGGAATCAAACGTCGTATCGGTACAGGCAAAGTACCCGGATTCACCGAAGATGAAGAAGCAGTGTTGTGGTACAAAGGACGTCTCTGTGTACCACCAGATTCAGAATGGAAGGAAACTATTTTGAAAGAGGCCCATGATACTCTTTATTCTATCCACCCCGGAGGAATGAAGATGTATCAGGATCTGAAGGAGCAATTTTGGTGGCAGATTCCAGAATGGAAATGGGATTCAGTTGGAATGGACTTTATCACCGGATTGCCTACTTCTAGTAGGGGAAATGACTCTATTTGGGTCATAGTTGATAGACTGTCCAAGGTATCCCATTTCTTACCAGTCAAGACCACTTACTAGAGTTCTATACATTGCTAGAATCATCAGTTTGCATGGATTACCCAAGAACATCGTGTCAGATCGAGGAACTCAGTTTACCTCGAGATTTTGGAAGAAAGTCCAAGAAGGATTGGTAACCCGGCTGGATTTCAACACAACTTATCACCCTCAGACGGATGGACAAACGGAGCGAGTAAATCAAATACTCGAAGATTTGTTGAGAGCATGTGTGCTAGAGTATGGATCTAAATGGGAAGACTGTCTGCCTTTCGCAGAATTTTCATACAACAACAGTTATCAAGCTAGTTTGCAAATGGCCCCATTTGAGTTCATGTATAGAAGGAAGTGTCGTACCCCTTTGAATTGGTCGGAAGTAGGAGAGAATCAGATTTTCGGACCCAACATCCTATGAGAAGCAGAAGAGAAAGTTCACAAGATTCGTGAGCACCTCAAGACCGCCCAGTCTAGACAGAAGAGTTATGCCGACAAAAGACGTCGAGACCTCACTTTCAATATCGGAGATTTTGTGTATCTCAAAGTGTCGCCTTTGAAGGGAATGCAGCGTTTCTAGCTCAAAGGAAAGTTAGCCCCCAGATATATCGGACCTTTCAAGATTCTGAATTGTCGAGGAGAAGTATCGTATCAACTGGAACTGCTAGAGGAGATGTCAGCAGTGCATAATGTGTTCCATATATCGTTACTTCCCAAATGCCTACAAGTCTCGGAGAAGACTGAAGTCTTCAAGAACATTGATCAGCACACCATAGAGATCAACGATGACCTGACGTATCCCGAAGTACCCATCCGTATTTTGGAGGAAGCTTTCAGGACTACTAGGACCCGAAGCATCAAGTTTCTCAAGATTCAGTGGAGTAACCACACTGAAGAAGAAGCTACCTGGGAACGAGAAGATCACATCAAGACGGAGTTTCCTGATCTTTTTAAATCCTAGTTTTCTTCTTTCTTCTTTCTTAAATCTCGGGATGAGATTTTGTTTAAGGAGGGAAGGTTTGTAACATCCCAAAAATATTGAACAATGATTATCAAATTCCAATCACCAAAATTAGGGTTAACAAAAAAACTTTCGTTAATCAAATCAATATGAATGCATGTGTGTATGTGATGATTGTATGAATGCATGAATGGACTTATGTGATTGTTCTAAATAGCAAGGAATGGTTTAAAGATGAAAACAAGATCATCTAAAACATTTCCAAGCATAAACAAATCAAGAGAAAATCAAAAACAAATCAAATAAAGCAAATGGTCATTTTTTCCAATCTTGCTCACTAGGCCACTTTGAGTGTTTCTAGTCCAAGATTTCAAATAGAAACAATTCCATTTCTTTTCACCCCTTGCTAGACCAAGTAAAAGTGAACCCAAGCCCACCTTTCAAACTTACAGAAACATTTGGCAACTTGATTCAAATGACAATTCAAAATTGAATCTTTAACATGTGGGAAGATCACCCATTTTCAAAAACCAACCAAAGCAGTACCCCTTGACCTTTCCAGCTAACCAGAGACTCCCTAGTATGTAACTAACACACCCGCAAAGTTTGAATCAAAAATTCAAATTTGAATCTCTTTCGGCCATTTCATCAAACACCTTGCAGACACAAAACAAACAAACATCAAACACTATAGTGAGCAGTGATTGTGTCCTAACTTGTTCCCTCTCTGGTTCACAACAAGTTATTAGTAGATCATATAGCCCATTTAACAAGATTTAGCACCACTGTGAGCTTGCCATAGCCATCTATGGTGACCATGCTGAGCTCAACTTGCCACCCCTCTATCGATAGCAAGCTAGGATCCTCACTAGCCTCGCCAACCTTGTATAGAAGGCATCACCGTCCATCGCCACCCCCTGTCCAAGCCTCGAGCGTAGCCAACCCCTGGACCACCTAGCCCAAGCATGCCCAGCCTCTCTTTGAGCGTGCCAAGAGCGCGCCAGAGCGCCACCCACGACATACACCCACAGACAGCGCGCCGCCCTTGCCGAGTGCAAGCATGATCGCCACCATCTCAGGAGACCTCCAGACAACCCCGTTCGCCCCTGCACAACCAGGAGAGCCCGTGCGCCATTAAAACTTCCGTCGGACCCGCTCAGAGCACCGTGACGTTCCGACCATCTCGACCGCCCCACGCCGCGTGACCATGTTGTTGAGATTTGCTAGGGAGCACAGCACCGCCCCTACCGTCGCCCATGCCTTTAGCTTGTTGTGCCAACGACACCGACGAGCTCAGTCCGCGCCCTTCGGTCCCCTCGCTCCACTATAAATAGAGGCCACCCCAGCTCAATTTCTTCACACCATCTCACTCCCCTCTCTCTCAGAAGCACCCCACCTCACCCCCGGAGCAAGGCGAGCAACACACCACCGGAATTTGGCCGGAGTCTGCCATGGAGGAGGAAGAAAGGAGCCGTTGATTGGGGCCGCCCCAGGAGAAGCCTCCGGTACCAAGAGGTTCGCCGTCGTCCACTTAGTCGTTCACCCCCGTCGCCGACCCTCGCCTGAGCCCCGGTGAGCCCACGTAGACCCCCACTGGCCGTGCTAGGGTTTTGTCTCGCCGGCGTTGCCCGACGGAGATGATAGGTCTCAGCCGTTGGATTAGAGTTTGATCGCACGGTCTAGATCACCCTGTACCGCTTCACACCCCCTGTCTCGCTGACTGGTGGGGTCATTCCCATAAATTCAACCGCGCATGCGCTGTGCACCATGGGCCGGCCCAGTTAACATCCTACGTGACCCAGTAATTCAAATTTAGGTTTATTCTTTTAGTTTCAAACTCAGTTCTGTACCTATATTCAAAATCAACCTAGGTCGATTCACTGAACCAAAATGCATGAAACCAATTTGGTACTGGAATTCTTAATCCAAGCCCGTTTGATTCAATTCATTTGGAATTGTAGATCACCTATAGTAAAAATAACAAGGCAGAAGCTTTTCTGCATTCAAACATTTTTCAAAATTCAACCACAAAAGCTTTTTAGTTGATTCCAAATAATGGTCAAGAAATAAAAGAATATATAAAAATACATAAAAATATATAAAAATTCAAAAATCACATTTAACTAGACATTTCTGAATATATAAAAATATCTAGGTTTACTTGCAGAAATAATGGTCAAGAAATAAAAGAATGCCTCATAGGCATTTCTAGTCACTTTATTTAATTCAAATAAAAAGGTTAAACCTTATTAAATTGTGACACCACTTTAAATCACATTCCCAAGTACCGAAATATGTGGTGATGACATGTGTCAATATGATCCCATGTTTTAGTTGGAGAATATTAAATCTTAAAGTAGTTTTTCAATGAGTATAAATTACTTCTCTAAAATAAAGGAAATAAAACTATTGCCTTTAATCTTTGTGATAATAGTGATGAGGCTAGATCATCTAGTGTGAACTTTTGTGTGATAAATAAAAGTAGTTAAGTATTGTTTGGTGATTGTGTACCTCGTATTTATTTATAGACGCTAGTACCAACCAAGGATACGAGGAGGATGGAGAATACTACGAGGAAGAAGCCGAGGAGAACTTCAACCACTGCTCTGCACAAGGAAAGCTATCTAAGAAAGTTATACTTGCAATTATGCAAGCCTAATACTACCAGTTGACTTAGCAAGCCTGTACTTGCAACTTTGCAAGCTAACACTTGCAACTGTGAAAACTATATAATCTATGCAATTCATTAGGCATGCCTTGATTATGCAAATTGATGATACACAATCCTAGTTTTACTTGCAAGCTTAGTTATTTTATTTCTTTATCAAAGCCTTGTTTTGGAGTTTACTTAGTGACTTGTAGATTTTAGAAAGATATTTAAAGGTAGCATAAAGAGCATAAAACTTGGTCTAAGTTAGATAAATCTTGATGTCATCCTGGGGCATGAGATTGAACTTAGATAAGATACACTTGTTTACCACCCCTCCTTGGTATTTACCCCCACTTGTAGATGCTAGTGCTAAGCATAAAATTTGATCAACTTTAGATTGGAATACTTGGTGAAAATGGTTATGAAAACCTTAGAATGATGAGTCATTCTACTAAAATGTTTTGACATGTGTTTTTGAACACTAGATAATTTTGATGATGAAAATGTTAAGGCATGAGCCTTAGCCCTTTATAAAACTGATGGTTGTCTGGATGCGATACCATTCCAATTTTACCGTACAACCATAATACCCGAAATTTGGGTAGGGCTTGACTGGAAGTTTATATACCTTAGTATGGGTTCCCTTGCGGCCAAGGTTTGAGCTGAGGCTACCTTGTGAAGATTGTCCACCTGTGCAGTTCCCAATATGATAGTTGGTCATGGTTGGGAGGCCAAACTCATAGGAGAGGTGCCTATACTAGGGCGTGTAATTGAAAGGTTAGGATTTATTATCCGCATACTGAGTATGGTGAATTCAGGATTGTTCCTAACGGATATATCGAATGTTGTGGTGAAAGTGTACCACCACTATAGAGTGTCAAACTATTCGAATAGCCACGTCCGTGGTTATGGACAGTTGGAGTGGCCATATTGTTCCGTCGTCAGATGTTTTCAAAATGACTTATGAAATGAATCATGACTTTGACTTTATCACAACAGGGTTGTGATGAAATTCAAGTCCCACTTAGGTGTTATACAACTTCCAACTAGCTTTGTTTGCTTCTGAAGTCAGTAGAGATAAATTTGGCTTTTTGCAAAACAACCTAGAGCTTAGTATTTCCTATTCAAAAACCACTTCACTTGTTAGTATTAGTTTGCGAGTACTTAAAGAGTACTCATGGCTTTGTCCCTGGCTATTCCCGTGGCCAGACTATGAAGAGGACTATCAGGAGGATGGACAGCAGGAAGGTTACGACAACTAGGATCATCCCCCATCGTCAGCATTGCCTGTGACCATGAAGATGGAGCTTCACCTACACTATCATTACTATTACGGTATTCCGCTGCTTGAATTGTATTAAGACTGGATCATGAGATCCTTTATTTGTTGTAACACCTTATGTATGGTTTGTAATGGATGATGTACTGTGATATCAAATCTGTTATGTCATGCAAAAATGGTAATCCTGGGATTGCGATGTATGGCATAACAGGCATCTGGGATTAAAAATCCAGGTGTTGACAGGAGAGTAGCAACAGTTCTCACAATACAATCACCACAATCTACACATAAAATCATAACACTAAAATCACATTCAAATATTCACGCAAAAATATATATGAATGCATGCAAATGCAATAGGATTATTTTCTACACTAAAAAAGTCAAACCAAACAGTACTGAACACAAGATAAACTTTCTAAGGTTCACACAAAACAAGTTTCACTCTAAAACAATTTTTAAAACATTTTATATTGACAAAATAAGCCTATAATTGGTTCTGCAAATAATCCTAATTTTACAGAATAAAATGGACAAACCAAGGACATGGATGTGTAGGGTTTAATTTTCTGAATCCATTGATATATTATTTGCAAAATTTGGACAAACAGAACTAAAGTTATGAATTTTACAAGTTAAATCAACTAATAGATTCAAAAACAGATTTTAAATCAAACAACCAGACATGTGGACCCATCTGATTGGTTGATAACGCTTCGTGTAGATCACTTTTCCGTGCTGTTGGATCAAGTCAGATCCAACGCGCCGTTCTAAACTTACCGGTTCGCTCATGATCTAATCTATAGCGCATGATTCAGATCTAATGGCTCCAGATCAAATGACCAAACGCGGGCGGCGCTGGTGGCTACCGCGGCGGCGAAGGCACTGCCGGCGATGTTCTGGCGAACCTAGAGGTTTACCTGACTCGCGTGAACACGAGGATGCTCAAGGTAGTCTTGGTTTGGACGGGGGCAAGATGTTGCGGCTGTGGGGGTTTGTCGGAGTTGCTGCGAGCATCGGGCTGTTGCAAACATCGACAGAGGCGACGACCTAGGTCACCATAGCACAAACAAAGGGCATCAGTAGGTGCACAAGGCCACGGCGCACAAGTTACTTTGAATTCATAGGTCAAGGGGCATGCAGAACTAGACGGAATTACTCGCCTGAGTCGTGGACGGCGTCGGGTGCTTGCAGGGTGATACGTCCAATTTGAATCACCATTCTATATCATAATTTGCCTCTATTCATTGATATATATCTTATTATGAGGTATTACTTAGGTATTTTCCTCTGTTTTTGCATGTTGGATGATTCTTGGAGGATGAACTGCCGGAATCAAATTTCTGATGGAAAAAAGAGGTGTTTTGATGCAATTTCGCGAAGATCAAAAAAATACAAGAAAAATATCGGAAAATTATATTTTTCCCAGAAGACAGAGGAAACCAGAAGGGGAGGCATAGCCGGGACACAGGGGGCCCACACCCCCTAGCCGCAGGCCCACCTTGCCCCACGCCTAGGACAGGTGTGGCCTACCTGGCCAGCTCCTGACTCCGCCCTCTCGCCTATATCTTCCTCACGGAACTCTAATAACAGGGGATGTACCATAGAAAGATTTCCGCTGCCTCTGCGAGGCGGAAAACACCGAGAGAGAAAGAGCTCTCTGGCAGACAGATTTCTGCCAGGGAAATCCCTTCCCGGAGAGGGGAGATCATCGCCATCAACACCCTCATCAAGCTAGGCTTCATTGGGATCATTATCATCATCATCCACACCATCATCTCCACCAGCACCATCATCACCACTCCATCCCGCTGTAACAATCATGTTGGATCTTGCATTAGTTCTTAGGGGAAAATTTCCTAGTGTTAATTACTATTGTAGTTGATGCTTGTGAGTGGAACCATTGGATTATTGTTTAGGTCAGATTGTTATCCATCACAATATCATATTTTATCTTGATCCATATGATGTCTTGTGAGTAGTTCGTTTAGTTCTTGAGGACATGGGAGAAGTCTTGTTGTTAGTAGTGAATTTGTGTTGAGTTATTATTCAACGGTTTAGTATTTAAGTTGTGGTGATATTCTTCTAGTGGTGTCATGTGAATGTTGACAACATAATACTTCACCATTTATGGTCATAGGGGAATGCATTGTGTATTTGGCTACTAATCGTGTGTTGGGATATGCTATATGGGTATCCTTATAGCATGTCTCTTATCCGGCTAACCCGGGTGGCCCATAGTCGATAGCATGGCCTATGGCCTGCTGGGCGGCCCAGTTAGATGGATCCAGAAGGGAGGCCCATGCCGGATAAAGGAAGTCTACGGTGGATTCACCAACGTTCCCGGAGCCTTGGAGTGCAAGATACACAAGACTAGTAATAGACAGTGTAGGACTCTGTAACCTGTCGGGCTAGGACTTTTCCCTGTAACCCTAGGACCTGGTGACTATATAAGTCGGGCCTATGGGAGCCTTTAGGGCACAATCTGATACGATCATAGACACCTTCATCCAACCTCGCATAGCGAACCTATCTCTATAACTCGGTGTATTGCCCTTATAGTGATTTATAGCAGGAGTAGAATTTCGCCACCGTTGTGGGATCTGAACCAGGGTAAGCTGTGTTACCTCGTACCCGTCAACCGTCCGCCTTACCCCACGTCTCTAAACACGCACTGTGAGGACCCCTCCATGGCGTACTCGTCGGCAATACCACGACAGTTGGCGCCCACCGTGGGGCAAGAGGTGCTTCAGGCTCTTCAGCGGGCGAGGACCAAGATCTTCACGGGAATCGGCGAAACAGTAGCCATCGGTCGCGTTCTCTTCTCCGGCAATGTTCCGATCGCCCCTCCGGACGAGTTCTGGATCCCGGCGAAGACGAACCCTACGCGGTGCTTGATCGTTCCTATCGGAGACATCCACCTCTTCATCGGTGAAACTGACTCGGGCACTAGTTCCCTAGGAGTCGGAGGAGCATCAAGACCCGCACGGACCGCCTACGGGCTGGATACGCTCACAGAAGGATCGATGTCGGATCTCTCTTCGGAGTTTGCCGGCAAAGATCAGAAAGCACCAAGGCCCGCACGTACGGCATACGGGCAGGATACGTTTGCGGAAGGATTGATGTCAGATCTCTCCTCAGAGTTTGCCGGCAAAGATCGGAAAAATTCAAGGCCCACCCAAACCGCCCCTGTGCAGGATATAAAGGTGGAAGATCACTGGAAATCCGCCGGCTTCGTCCGTGCGTCTGGACAACAGAGATCCAAGTTCGACGGTGTGGTTACCATCTTCGATCTAGGGCGCTGCGTTCAGAGAGAGGGTGAAACCCCCCGCGATTACCTGGCCAGGTGGCTCCATATACGGGCCGATCTGGCCCACTACCCCAATGATGATGCTATCTATCACTTTGTGGAAGGACTGAACCACGGCACGCTTCTCCAACATTCTCTAAGACGGCAGCAGGAGTCAGGACGCCTTACCTTCGAAGGCATGGTGAACACCGTCAACAACTTCTGTGAGGTCAAGCGGTAGCTCGAGGCAAGCATTGCGCTCATTGTGAGCCCCGATTCAGCCACCGCCACCACCGCCTCCGGCCACCATCGTCACAACAGCACCACCACCTCCAGTCATCGTCGAGGCCATTGCACCTCCACCGCCCGTCATCAAGGAAGTCCTGGCACCCTCCGACTCTGTCATTGATGCGCTTTATGCTTATTTCAGTGCAAATTTAGAGGAGATAGACTTCAGTCCGGAAGAGCTAGACTCTACTATGTAGGAGATGGAGGAGGAGTACTCGTGCGACGAGCAAGCCAACAACACTGTCACGTCCCGAGGGGTGTTCGTCACCATTGGGACGGCGATGGATGAAGATCAACCCGGACAAGCTCCGCCTACAGCGCTGGACAAGGGGAAGGGGCCACTCATTGCTGCTGACGTTGATCGCGCAAAGGTCATGCCTCCTCCGCCTAACCCAGTGCAACAGCCGCAGGAACTCGGCACCGGCCAGAGCAACAATAACACCGCAAACTTGCCGCCTCCAGCATCTACGTCTGCAGCAGCCCAAGTCACTCCAGCTGATAGAGTGATGTATGGCAATCTCCTCGTCGAGCCACTAACCATCGCTCATATCCAGAACGTGAACCAGCTTGACGAGAAGCGCCAGCAGCTGCTGGAGGAAGCACAGACCATCGCGGAGCAAGGCGCTAAACTAGATCGATGTAAGATCCCTCCTTTATAAAGGAAAAGGATCCCTGTGATTGCAATGCTAGTCCCTGGATCAATGCTAGCATCCACAGTTTAAGATGAAGTACACAGAAACAAAGGTCATTATTACAGTCATTCCAGAGACAACATAGTCTTTACAACTCCATGGCCACATGCCTATTACAAGAGTTTAAATAAGTAATAGATAAAAGTCTTCATCTTCATGTGCCACAGGCAAACATGTTGAGTGTAGACTCATGACTCCTAATCCTCATCAGAGTAACCTGCAACATCACAAGTTACAGCCATAGTGGGTCAATACATTGGAATAGTATTGGCAAGTGATACCTTAGTATAATTTTTTGGTGGACTAGATACTATATGCAATTTGGCTAAGTGTAGCTTAGGCTTGCTTTGCTCAAAATAGGTTTTGCCTATTAGTTGAAATCACTAAGTTTTTCTTTGTCAAAAACTTTTCCCAAGGAACCACCAATAGACATTGAGGTCCTTCACCCTTGTTCAACCACAAGTTTTACTTAGAAATTGGGATGAGGAGATTCTTGATAGCTTCCATGTCTTGATGCTCAAGTTGTCCTTTTCCAGGGACATGGCTAAGTACTTATATTCTTCCATCTGCAGAGGTTGTGCACTTTCCCCACTAGACTTGATTTTCACCAAGACAGGACCTTTCAGAAGCATTCCCTTAGACCAAATGGACGCGCTCCATCCTATCATTCCCACTACCACCAACTGTCCAAATGGCTAAGTTCTTGCAACCTATATGGTCCAGGCAGAGCCCATATTGCCAAGTGGCTGCACTAGAAGCTTCTAAACATTTGGCCTCTAAAATCTCTTTGTTCCTGGGTGGCTTTCCACAAGTGAGATACACAAGGTCAACCATAGAAATGGGCCTTGTGTAACCACTCAACATAAACCATTCCTTCCATTCCACCCAGGTGTTTCATTTACTTAGTTGTTTTATTAGGCAAAACACAAGTCCAAAGACTTAGAATTATTTTTATCATAGCATGTATATTTCACCACCCTTGGTTGCTACTAGCTAGGCTAAGCATGGCATATATAAGCATCTTAAATTAGAAACTTCCTAGTAATTCTACAACTACTAGGATATCCCAACATGGCATATAAGCAAAATATAACATGCAAGACTAGCAAAATATTTCTAATGCTTAGTAGAAAACATAGGGATAAAAATATCATGAAGCACCACTTGCCTTGTTAGTTTGGAGAGTAGTTACACTCCTCACAATCACAATCACTATTGGCACCAAAATCTACACATAAAATCATAGCAACAAATCACATACAAAATATATACAAACAAAAATATATGGATGCATGCAATATGGTATGTGATGATTTTCTAAACACAACAAGACAAGTGCACAGTACTGGTTCATAAACAAGTTCAAAACTTGCCAAACAACATTTATTTAAACACTAAAACATTTCTCAAACAATTTATATACACAAAATAGGCCTACACATGTTTCTGTAAATAAAATCATTTTAACAGAAGCAAAACATTAAACACATTGCATATTTAGAAAGGGCTTGTTCTCCTGATTCCATTGATATAAAATTTGTCAAATTTGAACATGGGGATCAAAAGTTATGGCTAAAACAAAATCAAACATCTAATAGATTCAAATTCTGATTTTAAATCTAATCTCTAGCCACGCGTCACGTTCTGATTGGCGCGTACCGGTTCGCTCAGGATCAGACACACAGGCCGTTAGATCTACTTAATTTGCACGGCCCAGATCTACTCTTACCGTTTCGTTAAGTGATCTATTTATACGCGCTGGATCTAGATCCAACGGTCATCGACCAAGCGACCACAGATGGGCGGCGCTGGCGGTGGTATCTGGCGGCGGCGGCTCTGTCTACGGCGACGCGGCGGCTACAGGGGGTTCTAGGGTCGTCGGAGGTGCTTACCAGGCTCGTAGCGATGCACTGATGCTCAACGTGGCGATGGCTTGGCATGGGGCGCACGGACACGGCTGCACGGGCTCGTCAGAGTTGCTGACAGCGTCGTGCTCGGGTGGACGGCGACGTTGGCGACACTCCTGGTCACCCTAGCACGAACAAAGGCATAAGGGGGTGCGCAAGACTACGGCGAACACGCTCGTGTGAATCAGAAGTGAAGGGGAACACGGAGCTCACCGAATTTAATCGCCGGAGTTGGTGACGTCGTCGGGGGCTTGCAGAGCTTGATGAAGACGATGACCTGGGGCAGTATAGGACGAACCAAATACATCAGGAGGAGCGCAAAGAGATTGTGAAGCTGTTCGTATGAACCAGAGGATAAGGGGCGCACGGGGCTCACCGGGATTGGTCGCCGGAGTGAGCTCTGTCTGTGGCGGTGCAAGGGCGATTGCGGGCAGCCTGGGGGCGTTTCTGTCTGGCTTTGTTGGGGGAAATGGCCACGAGGGGGAGGTGGTCTTATAGCCAGAGCGGGGGCGAGGATCACGCGCGGTATCAATGGCAATTAAGCGCGGAATCAACGCGGCAGTGAATGGCGGAGGGAACGGCCGGCGACGTGGTCGTGGGCGCGATTTGGGGACGAAGGGTGACGCAGCAGTGAGGCCTAGTTGTCAGCGAGAGAAACAGAGAGGGGGTGGGGTCCTGGCGTCAGTCACTCGGTGGGTTCGTCTACGAGTGAGAGAGAGAGGGAACCCGGGTGGGCTTAGTGGGCTGAATCCGTCGTTGGGCTAGATAGGTGGAGCTGGCCCTTTTCTAATTCTTTTCTCCTTTTCTTTTTCTGTTTTCAATTTCAGAAATCAAATTCAAATGATTTCAAAATCTATTTGAATTCAAATATTTTCAGGATTTTTGCAGTGTGCAACAATCACACTTCTGGGCATAAAACCAAGTGGTCACTTTGAATTGGCCTGATCACTTGGAATAAAATAAAATAAGCAGTGACATAGCACTAGTTTTATATAGGTTTTGAAATTGGTTTTCAAATTATATTTGCTTTGAAAACTTGGGTTTAAATCTTAGCAATCTAGCAATACATTCTGAAAGCAATAAGACACAAGGTTTGGTTCACTGAACACCTATCTCACATTGGAGATTTGTATTTGTTTTAAATGTTGATCACATAAAATAATGAGCTCATATGCTCCTGTTTTTGAATTGATTTGTTTGAAATGAACTCTATATGATGATGGATGCATGGATGATATGCATGAGTTTGAAACATGATTTTAGGGATGTTACAATCGAGATTTGGTCAACGCGTAGAAGTCCATAGAGAAAGCTAGAGCAATGGAGGCCGAGTACAAGACTTTGCTATATCAGCAGAAGGCTAAAAAAGCTCTGGATCGCGTCATCAACGATCCTGGTGTATGGCGCAACCTAGGATGGGCTCCCTCGAAGCCGGCACAGGCCAAGGCATACATTGACAGTGAAGGCAAGCAGGTGATGCCCACCCCACTCCTTAACCTCGCCGTCGCCAAAACCCTTCTGGAGCAGGATAGATCGCCTGAGGCAGTGGAACAGGTCTATGACCTAGTGGCCAAGGCGGTGAAGCAGCAGGAAAAGGCCACCTCTCAGAGGCTAGAGTCTGACTCTGCACTCTGCCGATCTAGCCAGTACAAGCCGCCAAGGGACAGGTCTCCTCTTGATGTCGGGTCCCAGACGGGTTCATCAGAACAAAGACAGAGGGATGCACGCAACAGGAAGGATGCCATCCCCATATCCTCCGACCATGGAGGAAAGGCCTGACCTCGTCGCCCATCGCCACCACCCCGGTCTCCCCGACATCGCGAAGATTACAAGGCTCACCATCGTACGGATATGCCCCCACCAAAGCAGTGCGGCATCGTCATCCGCGACAACACGGAGCAGGCCTGTCATGACGGAGAGTGCAACCAAGGACACATGAGCAGGTCACGCCATGACCCTCCACGTCCGGCAATCAACCGTGACAGGCGTGAGGCGTCGCAGGAGGGTAACAGCAAGAAAGCTAACCCACCGCCACCTCCGCCTCCGTCACCACCAAGCAGTCACCATGGCGGAAGAGGCCCGCGTCGTTCACGCAGCCCATCCCCTGTTGACAAAAAGAAGAACCCAGGAGCCGTACGATGCACGTTTGCGGATCGACAAGATCCACGAGGCCCGGGAAGGACCGTACCTAGGACCACGTTGTTGGACCTGCAATAAGGTCCACAACTTACCCCAAAGGTTTCCGGATTTACAAGACCATCAAGCCCTATGACGACACCGCAAGCCAGCCACATGGTTGCAGGACTACGGCAACACGGTGGAGATTGCCGGAGGCAACCCCAACATCACCGTCAAGTACCTCCCGTTAATGTTGGCGGGCACGGCCCGTCAATGGATCGACTACTTGCCGGAGAAATATATCTACAACTGGCTCGACATGCAAGAAGCGTTCACCAAGAACTTTGAGGGTACATACAAGCGTCCTGGCACTGTGGGCGATCTACAGCGATGCGTGCAAGAAAAAGACGAGACATCTCGCGCCTACCTCTCCCGATGGCTGGATATGAAGAATTCCTGTGCAGGAGTGCACGCTCAGACCGCCATGGCCGCCTTCATCGATGGGTTCGAAAGGGGCACGCTGCTCCGACATAAGCTGAAGCGCTTGCAGGACAATCACCAGCTTGACTTGAATCAGATGATTCAGTTGGCTAGTGAGTTCGCAGCTGCCGCCGACGATGCTCGTGGCTCTTTGCCGGCAACGGCCGTTCCAACTCAAGCTCGGAGGAACAACAGTACAAAGCATAAAACTGCTCCAGAAGAAAAGCAATCTACCGACATGGTCACTATGACTTTTGCAGGACGAGGAGAAGGCGGATAACGTGGCCGAGGAAGGGGAGCTGGTCGTGGGCAGCAACAAGGAAGTGAAACCACCTCGGTGCCGCTCCGCGTTCCCTGAACCTACGAAGAGTACCACGATATGCCGTGCCTCATACACCTCGATGCCAACGGCAAGGCCACCCATACCAATCGACACTGCAAGTTCGTCAACAACCTCAAGGAAGACCTGGAGTCCGGCTACAAGTGAAGTCGGAAGAACAGACCTCGAGGCAAGGGCAAGGGGAAGAAGAAGGAGGAGGAGTCCAAGGATTCAAGTGACATGGATGAAGACGTTGACCCCCAAGCACGCCGCCAAGAGCGACGATAAGGGCAAGAACCCCTTCGCAAAGAAGGCACCAGTCTACCACACTTTCCTTGGCACCCCCACCATCCGACAATAGAAGACCTCTCTGAGGATCCTGATGGCCACTCTCCCCCAGTCCCCCAGTACCTGCGCTGGTCGGAGGTTCCAATAACTTGGGACAGGACGGACCACCCAGACCTTGTGCCCACGGAGAACGGGTATGCCATGGTCATCAACCCCCTGATTGACGGCGTAGAGTTCACCAAGTGCATGGTGGATAGTGGAAGCAGCATCAACATCATGTACCTGGATACACTGCATAAGATGAACTTGACGGAGGCAAACCTAAGGCGGACCAACACCATCTTCCACGACGTAGTTCCTGGTCGGGAGGCTCGGTCCCTTGGGTGCATTACACTTCAGGTTGCCTTTGGCGATGTTAATAATTACCGCCAAGAGCGCATGACCTTCGAGGTGGTCCCCTTCAAGAGCGTGTACCATGTCATATTCGGCCGCGACATATTCCACACGTTCATGGCCAAGCCATGCTTCGTCTACAACAAACTCAAGATACCCGGACCAAATGGTGTCATCAACGTATCCGGGAGCTTTACCAAGGCAAGGGACTGCGAGATCAACGAAGCAGCCGTTGTAGAAGCTGTCCTCTACAGCGAAGAATTCAAAGAGATCCAGAGCAAGGTCAATGACTCGGAGATGCCCGCGTCGAAGAAGCAGATCTCCGACTCCGCTCCTGCATTCAAGGCCGCCATCGAGACCAAGCCGGTGGAACTTGTGGTAGGCGATGCCTCCAAGACCATCGCCATTGGGACGAACCTGGATCCCAAATAGGAAAGCGCGCTCGTCGAGTTCCTCTGTGAGAATAGGGACATCTTTGCCTGGCAACCTGCCGACATGAAAGGTGTACCTAGGGAACTTGCGAGCACAACTTAAACATTGATCCAAAATGCAAACCAGTGAAACAACCTCTACGATGCTTTGGATATGAGAAGAGATGCGCCATTGGCAAATAGATAGCTAGGTTACTTAAGGCTAGATTTATCCGAGAAGTCCTTCACACCCAATGGGTGGCCAATCCTATACTTGTCCCCAAAAAGGGAACCAATGAATTAAGAATGTGCGTTGATTACACCGGCTTGAACAAAGCATGTCCCAAAGATCCGTTTGCTTTGCCTCGCATTGACCAAGTCATTGACTCGACGGCTGGCTCGGAACTTTTGTGTTTTCTCGATGCATACTCAGGATACCACCAGATCAAAATGAGGAAGTCGAACCAATTGGCCACTTCGTTCACTACCCCATACGACACATTTTGCTATGTCACGATGCCCTTTGGGCTGAAAAACGCAGGTGCTACCTACCAGCGGACAATGCAACATTGCCTTCACGACCAAATTGGTCGAAACGTTCACGCCTATGTGGACAATATCACGGCGATGTCTAAAAATTCAAACGACTTAATCTCCGACTTAAAAGAAACCTTTGATAATCACCGGAAATATAACATGATGCTTAACCCTAAGAAGTGCGTCTTCGGGGTTCCAGCCGGCAAATTGATGGGATTCATCATTTCCCAACGTGGAATCGAGGTCAACCCGGAGAAAATCAAGGCCATCTTAAACATAAACCGTCCGACATGCCTAAAGGACATTCAATGACTAACAAGTTGTGTTGCAGCAGTTAGTCGGTTCATCAGCCGACTTGGAGAGAAGGCCCCGCCGCTGTACAAGTTGCTGAAGAAGGCGGACAAATTCACATGGACGGACGAAGCAGATGCAACATTGAAGCAGCTCAAGGAGATTCTTTCCTCAGCGCCCATCCTTGCAGCAGCCGAGCCTAGAGAGCCCCTATTAATTTACATGGCGGCAACCAACCTATCAGCATCGTCGTCGTGGTAGAGCGGAAGGAACCAGGCTATGAGCACGGAGTTCAATGACCAGTTTACTATGTGAGCGAGGTCTTGACGGAGTCCAAGCAGCGTTACCCGCACTATCAAAAGATAGCTTATGGAGTATTCCTTGCTTCTCGGAAGCTGAGGCATTACTTTCAGGAGCACCCAATTACAGTGGTGAGCAAGACTCCACTGTCCGACATTATTAATAACAGCGACGCTACAGGAAGGGTCGCGAAGTGGGGCATTGAACTTGTCGCCTTCGAGATAACCTACAAGATACGCGACGCTATCAAGTCATAAGCCTTGGTGGATTTTGTTGCAGATTGGACGGAGGCGCCAGATGATACTCTGTTGCCAGAACCAGAGTACTGGGTGATGCACTTTCATGGATCAAAGCTGCTCAATGGCTCGGGGGCTGGTGTATTGCTACAGTCACCAACAGGAGACAAGCTACACTGCGTTCTGCAGATCCACTTCGAGGCTACAAACAACATGGCGGAGTATGAAGCACTCATTCACGGACTACGTGTAGCCAAGGATATTGTCATCAAGCGCATAGTTTGCTGTGGAGATTTCGACTTGGTTGCCCAGCAGGTGGCTGGCACCTGGAATGCGCGGAACCCTATGATGGCGGCATATCGAGACGAAGTGGACGAGATAGCCAGGAGCTTCTTGGGCTACGAAGTCAAGTATGTACCTAGGGAACAAAACGAGGCGGCTGATCTGCTGTCTAAGCTTGGATCAGGGCGCAAGCGAATTCCGCTAGGAGTCTTCCTAGAGCACCTGCGCACACCATCCGTGAAGGGGGCTGACATCGACAACCTGGATAGAGCCGACTCTTTCGTCAACATGGTGACTAAGGTCCCTCCGGCTTGGACAAAACCATTCATGGAATATCTCGAACACGGAACTTTGCCTGACGACGAAGTCGAAAGACGGCAAATAGTTCGACGAGCAAACGGTTATACCATAATCAATGGGCAACTCTATAAAAGGAGCACTACTGGTGTATACCTAAAGTGTGTTTCCCAGCTAGAAGGTATGGAAATCCTGCGCGAAATCCATCTCGAAAATTGCGGGCATCACGCCGCTCCTCGATCATTGGTCGCGAAAGCCTTCCGGCAAGGATTCTACTGGCTGACCGCGAAGGCGGACGCCGACAAGCTGGTTGAGACATGCATGGGATGCCAGTATTATGCCCGACAACCACACGTTCCTGCTGAAGAATTGCGAACAATACCAATAACTTGTCCGTTTGCAGTCTGGGGGCTGGACATGGTAGGACCGTTACAGATGACACCTTGTGGGTTTACGCATTTGCTTGTAGCAGTTGACAAATTCACCAAATGGATAGAAGCTAAGCCCATTAGAAAGCTTGATGGGGCAACTGCCCTCAGGTTTGTCCCGGATCTAGTGGTGAGATTTGGTCTCCCACATAGCATTATCACCGACAACGGAAGCAACTTATCACTCGGAGAAGTGGAGGTTTATTGCTGGGAGAAAGGCATCCGACTTGACCTTGCATCTGTGGCACACCCACAATCCAATGGTCAGGTTGAGCGAGCCAATGGATTAATTCTGCAGGGAATCAAGCCACGTCTTGAGGCACAGCTACATAGAGCAGCTAGAGCCTGGGCAGAAGAATTGCCATCTGTGCTATGGAGTTTACGAACTACACCCAACAGATCCACCGGCTACACCCCTTACTTCATGGTATATGGAGCAGAAGCCATCTTGCTTTCCGACATCCTACACGATGCACCAAGAGTTGCCACCTACGACGAGGATGACGCTGAAGAATCCAGATGCCTAGATGTGGACCTTCTCGAGGAGGAGCGTGTTTTGGCATGCCAAATATCCGCCATCTACCAGCAGAAGCTACACAGCTACCATAGTCGCCGCGTTCGGCATCGCTCGTTTAAAGAGGGGGATTTGGTGCTCCGACTTAAGTAGAAGAAGTCACACAAATTATCCCCGCCATGGGAAGGACCGTTCATCATAAGCAAGGCGCTGCTCAATGGGTCTTACTACCTTGTTGACAATCGTGAGCTAAAGGATAGACACAACAAGGATCATAAGCGTAAGCGACGTGTCCCGGATGATGACTACCCAGAGCTTGATCGGCGATGGAACATAGCACAACTACGTCCTTTTTACACTTAGCATTTTTTATCTAATTGTGTATCTCTTATATGATCAATGAAATAAAGCTCTCTGGTTCACTCATATTTCTGAGTCTTTTACCTCCTTTAGTGTTCATTTTTGGATCATGTAAAACCATTATGCACAAGTCTTGCATTTGCACTTGTGAAAATTCCGCTTACAGGCGTTAGCTTAAGTTTTCTGGTCTACACGTTCTTTGTCGTTTTTATGTGGATTCTGGAGTAGTGACTTTTGGCACTTGTTGTCGGCAATTTTGTGCTTGGGTTATTGACGGTGCCATTGGGCATCATCACCTAAGCGCATGGTTCCGACAACGAGTCTTCCGACTCACGAAAAGTCAAGCATAAGAACCAAAGTAATGGATAAGCCAGCACTTTCTTAAAAAATATATACATGATGGAAATTAGTTCTTAAGTAGCAGGACATAACAACCATTGCTTTCCGCCTTAAGTTACATCACCAAGTTTTTTCCGCGCATACACCAATGGTGAAACAAATATTACAAAGTTATTTTTTCATTCCTTTGGCGCAGGAGACTTGGAAGCAGCATCGTCACCAGCCGGAGAATCACCCTCAACGTCGGCACTATGGTGAGACTCGGAGGAATCTTGGTTAACGCTGTCGATGGTGTTCATGGGCACGAAGACGTCGATGTCCACCAACTCGGCAACTCTGGTGTCATAACCCGCGAGTGACGACAATATGGATTCATGATCAATCTCTTTGCCGTCATCATCGACGTCAGGGATACCATAGGTCACCGTGTCGATGTCGGCACCTTTGTCGTATGCCTTCACCATTGACAGCGCCATCCTTGCGCCAACCCGTGCACATGAAGCTTTCCAGGTCGTGACACGCTCGGGGGCTCGACGCAGAATCTCTGAGTACTTCGCCACGGAGTCCGAGGCCTTGATGTATATCTGGAGGGGCTTGACAATCTCTTTGGCCTGGGTGATGGCGGTGTTGACGAAGTTGCCAGCAAGAACCATGCATTCCTTGTCCGAAGGAGGCGAGCGGGTTAAACCCATAGGAGCTGCAATTCCGACAAGGAGCACATGAGTTCAATAAATTCAAAGTATCCAAACTACAGAAATACAAGGAGGAGGAAACTTACTTAAGATGATGGCTTTAGCCTGCCAGAGGGTATCCGCCAGGGATTCTTTCTCTTGTTGGAGGAGCTTAAACGCCTCGCTGTGGCGTTGGTTTTGCTCATCATCAGCTTGCTTCTGATCTTTTAAGATCGCAAGCTCCTCCTTCAAGCGATTGATCTCCACGGATGCGGAGTCCTATAGGGCCTTCATGGAATCCTCGTGCATTTTTAGCATTTCCTTCCTCTCCTCCTTAAGGATCTTGTTCTCGCTGTCCAGCTGCTGGATGTGCTTGGACTGCTCGACAATGTCCTTGGCCTTGGCGACATGTTCTGCAAGTCGGAGAAAACAAATTACACAGTGAGTACTCGGAGAATGAAGGTACAAAAACAAGACGGAATGCGCAAAAAGAAAACAGACTCTTGTTTTTGATGATCTGTTCCTTCAAGAAGGCAATTTTACCCTTTTCAGCTTCAAGATCTGTATGCATTCTCGTTCTGTGGAAAAAAGAAAAAAGTTTAACCGTTGTTTAGTCTACTTGGAGCATCTAGTCGGAAATTTTCCGCCTAGACGCTCGGGGGCTACAGCGAGAGTTTTTAACATAGCAATATGCTTAGATTTTCTTTAAGCATCTAGTCGGAACTAATTCAGTTATCGATTAGAAGCTTGGGGCTACAGTATGAAGTTTTTAACTTGGAATCTGCTTAGCTTTTCTTTAAGCATCTAGTCGGAACTAGTTCAGTTACAACTAGAGGCTTGGGGGATACAGTATTGAAAATTATAAACACTGCGTATGCTACTCTTAAAGCATCTAGTCGGAATAGTTCATTCCATCTAAATGCTTGGGGGCTACAGTGAGAGTTTTTTCTAACTTAGTCACTCTTAGAGCATGTAGATGCAAAACCTGTGGTTTTCCGTCTACATCCTCGGGGGCTACAGTGGGATACTCATATGAAATGCAAAAGGCAAAGTAAAACTTACAAGTGCAATGATCTTGAGGTTTGTAGCGCTCTCGGCTAGAAGCTTGCCAAAGGAGATGCTATTTCCTCACAAAATGTCCGCTTGTCGGAGGAGCTCCTCAAAACCGCACGTCGGAGATGTCGGTACTCCTCCAGGAACCAGAGTTGTGTTACTCGGCGTGAGCGCCGGGTAGACTATCTTGGGGAACTCAAAGGGTTTCTGGGGAGCAAGACTACCGCCTTCGGTAGAAGTACTAGCTTCCACCACCGCCTTGCCTCCACCGATTGCATCCTTAACCGGAGCTTCAGCCATTTGTTAAGCGGTGCTCTCCTATGTTGCCTGCTCACTGACAACAGCGAGTTCGGTAGAGGCGCCAGAATCCACTTCCATGACGGAAGGTCCTGGTGCCTCCTTAGCTTGTGAGCTTGTCGGGGCAGACGAGGGCTTGACGACAGGGGTATCAGGGGCGATGGCGGGGGAGGCGTCGCGATGCAGCATGTCTTTGATATTTCTAGAAGCCCCCAAAGTTTTGGAGGTCTTCTTGAGGCTGGTCGTGGCTTTCTTCCTGAGACATGCAAAATGCATAAGTACAGGAACAAGATAGACAAATAGACAATGTCGGAGAATGAGAAGCTTACACTAGGGGGGTGCTTTGGCAAAAATCCCGGTGGCTTTTCTCTTTTCCGCCTCCAGGGCGGCGGTAATCTTCTTGGAGGCTCCACCCTCCGTATTCTTCTTCTTGCCTCCGTCGGCAGCGTCAGAGGTGGAGCTCTTCTACTTTCGCGCCAACGTGACATCGTCGTCGGACACGACTGTGACTTCCTTCATATTTGGATCGTAGATTTGGGCAGCCAGGTTGCCCTCATCTAGATCGCTAAGATGTTAAGTAATAAATCACTGTGTTAGATAAGATGGTAGTGGCAAGACGGAAAAATTGGAGCATATGCCCTATATGGAAAATAAATACCTACCTTTGGGCACTTGCCGTCTACGAACATGTCGTAGGTGATGGTGAAGCCATGCTTCTTATCCTTCACCTTGACGATGTCCTTAAGGCGGAGCTTGATGCAGTCACTCGAGAAGTTATCCACGGAGATGCAGAGGCTATCCCTTCGGTCGCTGGTATACTCGTGCATATACTTCGTGCGGTGCTGCAGAGGTTGGATTCGCCTGATGAACCAGCACATGGCTAGGTCCAAGACGGTCAAACCCGTCTCTACAAACCATTTGATCCGCCTTATAGCGCGAGAAGCGTCGAGGTCGGAGGGAAGGGAGGCTTGGGATCTCCACGTGGAAACTTCAGCGGCGGCTCCATCCACGAAGTACGGGTACGTTACTTCTCGGCCCACCAGAGGAATGTCGGGGCCGTAAAAGTATGTCCGTTGCTAATTCTTGCAGGACTCGTGGCCGACGATGTCGGGGAACCGCCGGCCAGGTCGAATCTTGAAGCTTATGGTGCCACAGTTCCTAAGCTCCTCCTTACTATGTCCGGCTTCACGTTTGACGGTGAAGAAGTACACGAAAAGGTCTAACCTAGGTCTTATCCCTAGATATCCCTCGCATAGTGCCGCGAAGTTGCTAAGCACTAGGATACTATTGGGGAAAGGTTATGGGGCTGGACCCTATAGTGGTTTAAGACGTAGAGGAAGATGTGGGAGATGGGCAGGGAAACGCCGCGTACCAGCTGAGCTTTAAGGTACACCTTTTCTCCGACTTGGGGAGAAGGTGTCACCTCGCCGGCCGACACCGCCCACCAGGTGAGCCCCTCCGTCGTAGGGAGGTAGCCTTCGGCGACCATCTCTTGGATGTCACGGTCGGTGATGTCCGAGCCGCGCCAATCGCCCTTGTGCGAGTCTGGCTCTTCCTCCAGTGGCTCTAGCGCCGCCAAATTTTGGTCGCCGCCGGTGGACTCGATCACCGCTGATGCGGGAATGACCAAACCCTCTGGGGTCACGACGACGGAGCTCGCCGGCTTCGCTGCGGCTTTGATCGACGCCGCCATTGATGGGGAGGTGCTGCTGCTAGCCATGGAGTGAAGGGTGGATGCGACTGGTGTAGAGGAGAGCTAGGGTTTTCTCGAGGTTTCTCGCGGAGAGCTCGAGGAGACGCGCGGCTGGAGGAAGAAGACGACATGAGAAGAATGAGGTAAAAAGTGGAAAATTTCCCACGGTTACTATTTATCATCCTCGGCGTCAAGATTCGTGTAGCTTAATCGGACGGTTGCCGCGTAGACGACGTGTTCGCGAACGTGTGCGGAAATTTCGCCACGTCTCCAACTGTCGCCGCCAACTGTTCGTATCACTCGCACGGTAAAATAGGATATGATTGCGTTCTCTGCATGTGTGAGTTACGAGGCGTCGCTGACCTAAGCCTACGTCGTCCTAGCTGACATGGGTATATGAGCCGTCACATCGAAGATTCTGACATGGACGGATACAATCCGACTACGGAAGAATATGATGGAGGATTCAGCATTTCTCCGGCTTACAAGTAGAATACGGAGAAAGCCTTGCAAGGTTATTTGGGAGGACTACAAGATGTTGCTTGACGATTTGCCGACATCCATCTAGACGGAGCATTCCACGTGAAGAGGCAAGACGGCGCAAGATCTCGGAGTTCTCCGGGGGCTACTGTTGGGGATATGCTATATGGGTATCCTTATAGCATGTCTCTTATCCGGCTAACCCGGGTGGCCCATAGTCGGTAGCATGGCCTATGGCCTGCTGGGCGGCCCAGTTAGATGGATCTAGAAGGGAGGCCCATGCCGGATAAAGGAAGGCTACGGTGGAGTCACCAACGTACCTGGAGCCTTGGAGTGCAAGATACACAAGACTAGTAATAGACAGTGTAGGACTCTGTAACCTGTCGGGCTAGGACTTTTCCCTGTAACCCTAGGACCTAGCGACTATATAAGTCGGGCCTATGGGAGCCTTTAGGGCACAATCTGATACGATCATAGACAACTTCATACAACCTCGCACAGCGAACCTATCTCTGTAACTCGGCGTATTGCCCTTATAGTGATTTATAGAAGGAGTAGGATTCCGCCACCGTTGTGGGATCTGAACCTGGGTAAACTGTGTTACCTCGTACCCGTCAACCGTCCGACTTACCCCACGTCTCTAAACACGCACTGTGAGGACCCCTCCATGGCGTACTCGTCGGCAATACCACGACACGTGGGGTTGCCGGAGTGACAGAAACCTGAACCCTTGTTAGGACACCTTTGCACAAGGGAGTGTAGGATCTCAGAGTTTAATGCTATGGTTAGGTTTATATCTTAATTACTTTCCTGTAGTTGCAGATGCTTGCAGGGGGTTTAATCACAAGTATGTATTAGTCCAAGTAAGGTCGATACATTAGAATAGTTTCACCCACACAACACTTACAACACCAAAGAAGAGTACTCAGCTATTTGAAGCGGAAGCACTTGACAGAATTCCCATGTGTCATCGAGAACGTTTGGTCCTTATAAGTATTTCCACCGGCTTGTCCTTTTCTAATAAAGGATTGGGCCACTTGCTGCAGTTGTTCGTTGTCTTTATCACTTGCAATTTGTTTTGTTGCTTTATCAGAAAACCCCTAAAAATCCGTTTGCCAAGTATTTATAGAGATTTCCTGCTCCATACCACTAGTCAACACCTTCTTCTCCTTGTTGGGATTGACACTCCTATTTATCAAAAGTACTACGATACACCCCCTATAATTGTGGGTCATCAAGACTATTTTCTGGCACCGTTGACGGGGAGTGAAGCGCTATTGAAGAGTTGAACTGGTAAAGTAAACTTCTACTGTGAGTATTACTTTTTGTTTCTGTTTGTTACGTTGTTTCCAATATGGATAACCCACTTGGTTTTATGTTTGGTAAAACTACTACCACTGTTAGGGTAGTAGATGAACCACCACCTATTGAGATAGATCCTTTTAAGATACATACAAGTATTGTTGATCGTGTTATGGATAATTATTATTTTGGGGATGGAACTGTCCATCCTGGTGATCATTTGCTTTTTATCCATGAATTATGCGGGTTGTTTAAGTGTGCAGGTATCACAACTGAACAGGTGAAGAAGAAGTTACTCTCTATATCCTTGAAAGGGAGAGCTAAAGAATGGTATAAGCTGCTGAAGAATGGACAATCCGTGGAATGGGAGGAAATGGCATCTCTCTTTTATTCTAAATTCTATCCTCCCAGTGAGATTCATAAGGATAGAAATCTGATATATAACTTTTGGCCTCGTGATGGAGAGAGTACAGCTCAAGCTTGGGGGATATTGAAGTTACTAATGCTTAAATGTCCTATTCATGAACTCCCTAACAATATCGTTATCAATAACTTTTATGCTAGACTTTCTCTTCATGATAAAGATTTACTAAATGCTTCTTGCGCTAGATCATTCACACGTATGAAGGAAGAAGCTAAATGGGATCTCCTAGACCATATTCAAGAGAACACTGAAGCTTGGGAGAATGAGAAAGGAAGGAAGTCAGGTATAAACTATGATTATGAATGCATTAAATCTTTTATGGGAACTGATGACTTCCGTGATATTATTAATGAGTTTGGTCTTGATTCCCAAAGTATTGCCAACTGTTTCAAGGCCTTTGCCTCTTACATAGAAATTCCCAAGAAGAAGTGGAATAAGTACCATGCACCTTATAAAGATGTTGTTAGTCATGTTCTTGTTAGAAGCACTAAAGTTTGTACTACTAATCATATTGTGCCTGAACCTTATGTTGAGAAAATACCTTTCCTAGCTAAGGTAAAGGAGTATTATATGATTATTAGTGCAAATAATAAAGGTACTAAGAAAACTGTGGAGCCTGATGAGCAATTGAATACCGAACCTGTGGTAGCTATTGTGAAAGATCTTAATGCTAGAAATATAGAGGATGAGCACATTGTATTCTGTGAAGACACTTCTAATATTGTCTCCCATCCTAGTAAAGTTAGAAAAGCTAGTGTTCCTGTGCTTCCTGTTAAAATTGGTGATCATTGCTACTATGGTTTATGTGATATTGGTGCTAGTTCTAGTGCTATTCCTTATGAGCTTTACAGGGAAATTATGCATGAAATTGGTCCTTGTGAGCTTGAGGACATTGATGTGGTTATTCACCTTGCTAATAAGGAAACCATTTGCCCTATTGGTATTGTAAGAGATGTGGAGGTTCTTTGTGGTAAGATTAAATATCCTACTGATTTTCTAGTGCTTAATTCAGCAGCTAGTAAAACTTGTTCTATCATTTTTGGTAGACCTTTCTGGAACACTTGTGGATCTCTTATAGATTGTAAGAAGGAGAAAGTTTTAACTAAGTCTGATGGAGATTCTTATGAGTTTAACTTTTCCAAATTTGCTAAAGCTCCTTGTGAAAGTAGCTTGCCTAAGGATGATTTCAAGATGGAACAACTTGCTTCTATTGATCCAGTTTATGACCTTGTACCTCTTTTTGGTGATTGTAAGTATGCTCATTCTGATGATAAATTTGTTGTTACTAACAGTTATATTGTCAACTTTATTCAAGGTGCTACTGAAATTTATTATGAGAGACGGAAACATGGTTTTATGCATCTTAATAATGTTAAGTTTCCCCATTTTATGTTGAAAGCTTTGAAGTTGCATTTGTTTTGTCTTCCTATACTGGTGGCTTTTTGTTTCAACAATTTGTTTTCCCATGATACCCCCATGCATAGGAAGTGGGTTAGAATCAAGTGTGTTGGTTATTTTCTTCTTGATGCTCTCTTTCATTCCAGATATATATCTCCTTTGTGAGCATCTTTGAAAGTTTCAAGCCTAACTTAAAGGCATTAAAGAAACGTACTTGTTGGGAGATAATCCAAGAGTTTGGTTGAGTCTTGGAAGTTATTACCTCTGTAATAACCGCTACTTATCCTTTTTGTTTTGGTTTTTGTGTTAAGATCAACTACTTTTGAGAAGCAGAGTTCGTCTTTGAATAGGTAAAAGTGGTGAAAACAAAAGGTTCGTGAAAGCCTAATCTTTTTATATTTTTGATGTTTTTATTACATAAGGAAAGTTACGAGATGGAACAGAGGAGGAATTGGAGGCTGGGGTGGCCAAACCCATCCCAGGCGCGTGCCCCAGCTGCCCCGTGCCTGGAGGGGGTGAGAGCACCCCGAGCTTCGACTCCGCCTCATTTTCATATCAGCACCTTCCTTATGCTTTGAAACTTCACAATATATAACCCCCAGATCCCCCGAGGTTCGTGCATTGTGTTCTCATCGTGTTTTCGTTTCGATCTGTTTCTGTCAGGAAATCTTCTCAAGATTAGAGCACCATGGTCTCCGCCAACGATAAAGGCAAGAAGCCTGAGGAAGATGATCCTCACAAACCCAAGGAGGATGAGATTTTGGTAGGTGATTAAGAAGACATGGAGGAGGACAAGCATCCAGATACCCGCGCTACCGTCGCAAGCATTGGAGTGGTGGCAAAACCTATCAAGATTAAGAGGACAGCATGGATGTCTACAGGAGGAAACCTCCACGTCTTATCTACAATCCACGGTCATCTCCTCCACGTACCAACAAAACCTTCCATACTCTTATACATGAGCATCAATACCAACATGTGCCCAAAGGGAACTTGCCCTCGATGTGGGATATGCCTCGTTCTAACCATGCAAGGGAGGAACACACTAAGAAGGAAGAGTGGGGAAAGAAATAGTAAGGACTGGGGTTCTCGGTCCGATATGATCATGAACCGCATTGAGCAAAACTTGGAGTTGATTCATACTGTAACATTTGAGATTGAGGAGTTGAGGAAACTGATTGAGGAGCTTATCAAAAGAACACCACCACCACCAAAGGAGTAATTCGTCATCAGGTTTGGCATCCCCTCGGCTTGTTCCAAGCTTGGGGGGAGTGCCGCGGTATCACCACCTTTATCTTTTATCTTTTACCTTTTTAGTAGATTCATATCCTTGGTAGAGGTGTTATCTTATAGGTTGGTTTTCATGTGGAACTATCTCTCCTTTAGTTGATTATCTATGTATCCCTTGGTGTGGGTGCCTTTATGGAATATTAATGAGAAGTTTCATCTTTTACTCTTTGCACTTCTTATTTTAGTTTGCAATATCTATTATATGATGGATCTTGTTGATCAGTATTGGCATCACTTTGGGAGCATCAAGTAAATCTAAATTGGTTTTGGCAAACCGAGCTCTGGTCAGTAGAAACTGAGGTTTGAAAGAAAAAGAGAAAACGGCTTATAGGTATTTTGTTTCATTTATTTTCTCTCTTGTTGGCTCATAAGCTTAGTATTCTTTATTTAAGATCTTTTGTGTCTTCAAGGAAGATTGCATGTTTGGCTTTATCACTTGTAGGTTTGCTTGTTTATTTCAAATATTTTTCTTGCTACCCAGCCTTGCTAGCCAAAAACCTGTTTTGAGAAGGCATACTTCTCATGTTTCCAACCCCTTTGAACCAAAACCTTTGCCATTTGCGTCCACCATATCTACCTATTAGCAATTGCTATTACAAGAAAATTCTCAAGTTTCATCTATATTTCAAATTAAAAAGTATTTTGTTATGTGAAAACTAGTTAGTAAAGCTCTCACGAACTTGATGGCACACCTTATTTTCTTGCCCCTAATAGACTTGAACCATTGTGTTATCGAAGTTGTATATGCTTGCATCTATACGTTGGGATTAGCAGAATCGTGCTGTCACGGGGAACATTTTTAACATTGCACCTGTACGTTATACACAGTTGATATCATGCTCTTTTGTTTGCAGATGTCGACAATGTGAAATAAAGAGGAAACTTGTAAGTCCATGGAGTGATGTATGTGTGTTAGAGAAATGCCTAGGCCGCTAGCCTAAGCCATGCCTAATCATGGTGGAAACTTGCAGCATCACCATAATAAGCATTCCATGAAGAATCCTCAATAAAAAGCTATGCACATAGTAAATAAAAAGATCACTGAGATGCTCATTGTCTGCTTGCCTTGTCATTTTGGTTATGGGATAGCTCATGTACCATGTGAAAGGGGTACCTCGTTGGCGGTTCTTTATGATACACATGTACTTACAATGACAAGAACTTACTGGTGACCAAAGTTGAGTAGCATGAGGAGCGGCCCTCGTACTCAAGGGACATGAGATTGCCAACTTATATTTTGTCAAGCATATACTCCATCTTTGTGCACTTTAACCTTAATCATCCCAAGATGCCTATGATAGGGGCAATGAGGGCTCAAAGCTAGTAAGTACCATAATCTTTTGGAAGATCTTTATGACTTGAAATCCCTGCTACCCTCTATGAAGGGAACTTTCTCCTATTCTCTAAGTTGAGTCAGTAAACCTACTTCCTCTCTATCTCCAGCAAGCATTTGAGTTGTTGTGTTGCAGCATTCATATGGTGATTTATTCAATCATGTTCTTTATCTTCCTTGTTTGCACAAGACTCTTATCTATTGAGTATTAATTTGAAAGCCTTCATTGTGAAAAACCTTTTTGAGAAAAGAGTGCTCCTGTTGTAAAACTTCTACAAAAAGCTTTTGTGAAACTGTTTGCCAGCTGTTCTCTGACCAGGAACAAAGTTTGCCAATTCCAATTATGATTTATTTTATGCATCTCTATTGTGACTCATGTACTTGTTGCAAGCTAAGTTATATAATGGTGAGTTGCTTTCTTCTATGAGTTGTGTAATGGTAAGTGTGATGCTTCTTGTCCGTATTCTTTTATCGACACTTCACTCCATAAACCTGTGGACATGTTTACTGAGCTCAGTTTTCGCTTGGGGACAAGCAAAGGTCTAAGCTTGGGGGGAGTTGATACGTCCAATTTGCATCACCATTCTATATCATAATTTGCCTCTATTCATCAATAAATGTCTTATTATGAGGTATTACTTATGTCTTTTCCTCTGTTTTTGCATGTTGGATGACTTTTGGAGGATGAACTGCCGGAGTCAGGTTTCTAATGGAAAAAGAGGTGTTTTGATGAAATTTCGCAAAGATCAGAAAAATACCAGAAAAATATCGGAAAATTATATTTTCCCAGAAGACGGAGGAATCCAGAAGGGGAGGCGTAGCCGGGCCACAGGGGGCCCACCCCCTAGGCGTAGGCCCACCTTGCCCCGTGCATAGGGCAGGTGTGGCCCACCTGGCCGGCTCCCGACTCCGCCCTCTCGCCTATATCTTCCTCACGGAACCCTAATACCAGGGGAGGGACCACAGAAAGATTTCCGCCGCCTCTGCGGGGTGGAAAACACCGAGAGAGAAAGAGCTCTTCGGCAGACAGATTTCTGCCGGGGAAATCCGTTCCCAGAGTGGGGAGATCGTCGCCATCAACTCCGTCATCAAGCTAGGCTTCATCGGGATCATCATCCACACCATCATCTCCACCAGCACCATCATCACCACTCCATCCCGCTGTAACAATCATGTTGGATCTTGCATTAGTTCTTAGGGGAAACTTTCCCGGTGTTAATTACTATTGTAGTTGATGCTTGTGAGTGGAACCATTGGATTATTGTTTATGTTCAGATTGTTATCCATCACCATATCATCTTTGATCTTGATCCATATGATGTCTTGTGAGTAGTTCGTTTAGTTCTTGAGGACATGGGAGAAGTCTTGTTGTTAGTAGTGGATTTGTGTTGAGTTATTATTCAAAGGTTTAGTATTTAAGTTGTGGTGCTATTTTTCTAGTGGTGTCATGTGAACGTCGACTACATGATACTTCACCATTTATGGGCCTAGCGGAATGCATTGTGTATTTGGCTACTAATCGTGGGGTTGCCAGAGTGACAGAAACCTGAACCCCCGTTAGGACACCTTTGCACAAGGGAGTGTAGGATCTCAGAGTTTAAGGTTGTGGTTAGGTTTATATCTTAATTACTTTCCTGTAGTTGTAGATTCTTGCAGGGGCTTTAATCACAAGTATGTATTAGTCCAAGTAAGGTCGGTACATTAGCACATGTTCACCCACACAACACTTACAACACCAAAGAAGAGTACTCAGCTATTTGAAGCGAAAGCACTTGATAGAATCCCCATGTGTCCTCGAGAACATTTGCTCCTTATAAGTATTTCCACTGGCTTGTCCTTTGCTAAGAAAGGATTGGGCCACTTGCTGCAGTTGTTCGTTGTATTTATTACTTGCACTTTGTTTTGTTGCTTTATCAGAAAACCGCTAAAAATATGTTTGCTAAGTATTTACAGAGATTTCCTGCTCCATACCACTAGTCAACACCTTCTGCTCCTCCTTGGGATCGACACTCCTATTTATCGAAAGTACTATGATACACCCTCTATACTTGTGGGTCATCACAGGGGTTGACGGGGCCGATGACCTGGGGCAGTATAGAGCGAACCAGTGGTGTCAGAAGAAGCGCAAGGATCAGAGAAACAACTTCATATGAATGAGGGATAGGGGGCACTCGAGGCTCACCGTAATGCTTCACCGAAGGTCTTCGGGTACGTGGCGGTGCAAGCTCGATTGAGGTCATCCTGGGGGCGCTTAGGTGGTGGTGAGTGAGGGTAAATGCTGCAGAGGGGGAGGGAATTATGTAGCCAGAGCGGGGGAGGAAATCTCGTGCTGAATCAATGGAAATTAACGGATTTCAATTCCGGCAGTGAAGAGGGGAGGAAACGGCAGCGGTGACGTCATCTACATGCGGGGCTTGGGTTGCACGGGTGAGAGAGGGCAGAGGAAAAGATCCCCGGGTGGGCTTACTGGGCCGGTTCTGGCGTTGGGCTAAATAGGCAGCGCTTTGTTTTATTTTTTCTTTGCCCTTTTTCTTTTCTGTTTTTTTATTTTCAGGAATGAATTTGAAACCCTAATTCAAACTTGTTTGGATTCAAACCTTTTCTAGATTTTTGTACTGTGAACCTTGCATTCAAAAGTGTGACAAACACACTTGCTCACTCAAAAATACTTTGGTCCTTTGAAAATAAAATTAAAACCATGCCTCATATGAATATAATAAAATGGGCATAAATATGGTTTTATTTGATTTCAAACTTTGAAATTTTTTGTGCAAGCTCTAGATGCTATGATGACATGAATGCAATGCATGCTTTTACAATACATGAATTTTTGGGATGTTACAAAAACCTCTATGCCCCCTAATCAATTCCCTTACGTCTATCCTAAGCAAAAGAACATCATGCCTCATATGAATGGTTCGGGTCCCGCACCTCATTATGATGGAACTCACTTCTCTCGTTGGAAAGCTTCTATGGAATCTCATCTTCGCAGTTGTAGTGTGGAGCTTTGGGAGATTGTGTGCAAAGGCTTCCATCCACAAGATCCCAACAACCTATCTCCGGGAGAGTACTATGACCATCAACTAAATGCAATGGCTTGTGACAAGATAAGTAGTGCCATCCACCGCACTCTCCATGATCAAGTTAGTGACATCCCCACCGCAAATGATCTTTGGGATAGGATTGTCATTCTCCAAGAGGGAATGTCTCTTATCCAGAAGTCCAAGTATGAAGCCGCCAAGTCAGAGATGAACATGTTCATGAACCATGATGGTGATTCCATCGCGAAAGCATGCAAGAGACCTGTTGCCCTCCGTGTGAAGATTGGTGGTCTAGGTTGTGAGAATTATGATGATGGGTTAAACTTTAATGATTATCTTATCAAGTCCAAAATTGTCTCCATGATCGTGGTCACCGATAATAAGCTTGCCTTGAACTTGAAACTCCTAGATAGAGACAAACCAGTTCTCTCCCGATGATCTAGTATCATATCTTGTTGCCACAGATAACCTGGCGGATGAAGGACAAAAGATCAAGGAGATCAATCATGCTATTGGATCTTCTCATTCACTAGCATTAAAGGCCAAGCATGTGCAAGAAGAGTTTGCAAGTGAAGAATAAAGCGATGATGATGGAGTTGATGATATGCTCTCTCAACTTGCACTCTTCACCAAGAACATTCAATTCCGAAAAAGGAGAAGTTCAACTGGATTTAGTGAGAATGAAAGGACGTGCTACAATTGTGATGGGTCTATCCACTTCACCGATAAGTGTCCATATGAGAAGAGGCTTGACAAACCCAATTATGAAGAGGGTGCCAAGCCAATATTGAAGACGAACCCCATCAATGAGAGATACAAGAGGAACAATAGGCATGATGGCAAAGGCTTCCTATTTCAAGAATACATATCCAATAAGGGGGGAGAGGATGAAGAGAAGGTTATTGGTGTGGCCGGTTTGGCCTTTGCCAAACCCGGGTCACTCTTCACCTACGACTATACAAAGGACTACACCGACGACTCTCCTACTCCCAAGGTCACCGCCACTTGTCTCATGGCAAGAAGTTCCAAGGACGTATTCGACATGGAGCGTGAAGAGGAGGAGAAGACGGTGGATGTGACTGTCTTGGCTTATGCCGACCCTGGGTCACTTCTCACCTATGACTACAACAATGACTACACCGAGAGTTCTCATACTCCCAAGATCACCGGCTCTTGCCTTATGGCGAGGATCTCCAAGGGATATGCCTCTGGTGGATAAAAATGGGTGTTTGATAGTGGATGCACCAATCATATGACCGGAGGTAGAAGTGGGCTTGACCAATTCATTCGCGATGTCAACTCAATGTCAAGCATCACTTTTGGTGATAACTCCAATGGAAAGGTACTAGGTTATGGCAAGTTGGTGGTCTCCAAGACCTTGTCCCTAGAGACTGTCGTACTTGTTGAAAACCTTGGCTACAACTTTCTTTCAATTAAACATCTTGTGGATGCCGATTATGATTCCTATTTCTCTAAAACATTTGTGGAAGTCTTTAGGAGTGATGATCTCAGTTTGGTCCTCGTTGGACATGTGGAAGACGACCTTTATGTGGTCTACCTCTCATAAGAGAGACAATCCATTCCTACATGTCTAATGGCCAAGGCCGACAAGGGATGGCTTTGGCATCATCGCTTAGGCCATGTCAACGTGAGAAACCTTAAACAACTCCTAAAGGGTGAGCATATTGTTGGACTAATCGGTGTCTCTTTTGAGAAAGATTGTGTGTGTAGTGCTTGCATCTCCGGGAAGCATCATCCTTCCGTTTACAAGGTGGCCACTTCAAGACCCTTGGAGCTTCTACACTTGGATCTCTTCAGGCCATCAACTTATGACTCTCTTGGTGGAAGTAAGTATGGTCTTGTCATTGTTTATGATTACTCAAGGTATACTTGGGTCTTTCTCCTCAAGTCAAAGGATGAGACCTACAAGGAATTCATGATCTTTTACAAGCAAGCTCAATGCACTCATGAAGTGGATATCAAGACCATTAGAACCGACAATGGTACCGAATTCAAGAACTAAACCATGTAAGAGTTTGTTCAAGATGAGGGGATCAAGCATGAGTTATCGGCTCCTTACACCCATCAACAAAATGGTGTTGTTGAAAGGAAGAACCGGACAATCATTGAGATGGCAAGAACAATGTTGAGTGAATTCAAGTCACCCCACAACTTTTGGGGAGAAGCCATTGCTACCACGGTTCACTACACGAACCAACTCTTCCTCCGAGCTCCCTTTGATATGAGTCCGTACGAGATTCTCACAAGTAAGAATCCCAATGTTAACTCGTCTGTATCTTTGGGTGCAAGTGCCTCGTCAAGAACAAGAAAGAAAAGATCGGTAAATTCAAATCTAGAACTATAGAGGGTATATTTGTTGGTTATGCGGAAAACTCTCATGCCTATAGATACTACAACAAAACCAATGGTTGTGTTGAAGTATCATGTGACGTGGATTTTTTGGAGAATAATGTCCCCCAAGAGGGGCAAGTTGTTTCACGTGATGTAGGTGATGGAGATTCTTATCATGTCATCAAGTTGATGCGTATTGGGCATATTTTACCCACCGAATCCCCCATTCATGATCAATAAGATGATGGGGGAGAATCAAGCTCAACCCAAGAAGAGACTAGCTCTACCCAAGTTGAGTCATCAAGTGCACCACAAAATCAACATCTCTCTCAAGATGTCACACAAACTAAAGAACAAGAACCAATCCCTCATTCCGTTGATCAAGACCAAGTAGAAGAATAAGCTCCTCCACCTCAAGGTCAAGCTCAAGATCGTGTCAATGATCAAGGACCCTCAAAATATGAATTTGTTGATCATGAAGGCACAATTCAAAAGATCAAGGCCGCCTCCATTGCAAGTGGACTCCAAGTCAACAATATACTTGGAAGCATATCAAGAGGGATCGAGACTCATGCCAAGAAGAAGAATCTCACAACCTTTTGTGGGCATCATGATTTTGTATCCAACTTTGAGCCTCTCAAGGTTCATGAGGCTTTGGAAGATCCGGATTGGGTCATTTCCATGCAAGAAGAACTCGAGTGCTTCACCCGCAATGAAGTTTGGTATCTTGTGGATAGGCCTAAAGATCATCGCATCAATGTCATTGGGACCAAGTGGGTGTTCAAAAACAAGAGAGATGAAAACGGAACCATCACAAGAAACAAAGCAAGGTTAGTGGCGTAAGGGTATGCCCAAATAGAAGGTATCGACTATGCGGACACCTTTGCGCCTGTTGCTTGCCATGAAGCTATTTTTCTCTTGCTTTCATATGCATCTTTTCATAACTTAAAGATTTATCAAATGGATGTGAAAAGTGCTTTTCTTAATGGTCCCTTGAAAGTGCTCAACCCCCAGGTTTTGAAAAACACACGCTATCCCAACCATGTGTATCTACTCCATAAGGCACTCTATGGACTAAATCAAGCTCCTTGTTCTTGGTATGAGCACCTTAGGTATTTCCTACTCATGGATGGGTTTAGCGTGGGTAAGGTCGATTCCACCCTTTTCACCAAATGGGTTAAATGGGGCGGCTTATTCATTGTTCAAATTTGTGTTGATGATATTATCTTTGGTGGAGCTAATGAATCTCACAAAAAAGCTTTTGCCGAGTTGATGACTATGAAATTTAGGATGTCCATGATGGGGGAGTTGAAGTACTTTCTAGGATTAATTATAAAGCAACTTGCTCAAGGCACCTTCATCTCCCAAGAGAAGTATGTAAAGGACATGCTCAAGAAGTTCAAGATGACAAATGCTAATCCCATGAAGACACCCATGCCGCTAAATGGGAAACTTGGTCTTGGAGTAGATGAGAAGGATGTGGATCAAAAGGTATGTCTCTCTATGATTGGTTCCTTGCTCTACCTTTGTTCTTCTAGGCCAGATATCATGTTAAGTGTTGGAATGTGTGCTCGTTTTCAATCCGTTCCCAAGGAGTTCCACTTGATGGAGGTCAAACGGATTTTTAGGTACCTTGTTCTCACTCCTACTCTCGGGTTTTGGTATCCAAAGGGGTCAACTTTGAGCTTGTTGGCTATTCGGATGCCGATTGGGCATGTGATAAGGTTAACCGGAAGTCGACCTCCCAGGCTTGCAAATTCATTGGCCGGTCGTTGGTGAGTTGGTCTTACAAGAAACAAAACTCCACAACCCTTTCCACCGCCGAAGCCAAATACATATCCGCGACATCTTGTTGTGCTCATTTGTTATGGATGAGACAAACCTTGAAAGACTATGGTATGTCTCTTGGTATGGTGCCTCTTCTATGTGACAATGAAAGTGCAATAAAGATCGCCAATAACCCCGTCCAACATTGCCGCACCAAACATATTGACATTCGCCACCACTTCCTACGTGACCATGTCGCAAATGGTGACATCAATATCACCCATGTGGGTACGATGTTCCAATTGGTTGATATCTTCAGGAAGCCTTTGGATGAAGCCTGCTTTGTCATGTTGAAGCAAGAACTCGGTATTCTAGATCCTCAAAACTTGGATTGATCTACTTCTTGCACTATATTCTTACTCCTAACATGTTGTGTAGCCTAGTCGGGCAACACATGTAGGGATAGTCATCTTACCACTTTCTTGGTTTGATGCATACCTATGTGTGCAACATAAATTGATCTTGTGTCATGATATGGGTCCAAGCATCTATCTTTGAGGCTCCATGACATGTGTGCTTAAACATAGGGAAAGAAATCCCCTGCCATTTCCTTGCCTCCTATGCATCTTAACGTTTTCTCTCTTGAGGCTTTATGGGTACATTTGCATCTTCTTTTGACTCTTGATATTCTCGAATCATCCCTATTGTTGTTATTGTGTGGTTGAAATTGGTTCTTTCAAATAGGCATGCCTAGATCACCTGCTTCCTCTACCCTTTTGGATTCTACTATCTTCTACATGCACATGCCATCCTCAAAAAAATTCTGTTTTCTGAAAACAATTTTGGAGTTTTCTGGGATTTTTGGTTTTTGGCCCGGTTGAACCGGCTCCCAGACCGGGTGGTCCGGTACTAGTGCAGGAAAACCAAACTTTAACGAGGTGTGTCGGTTTACTTATACCAAGTCTATCCGAGACTACAGCCAGTACCCCATACCGGTTGTGTTCTGGGTTTCTGGCTTATAGACCGGGCCGTCCGGTTTGGATCTCGGTTCAACCGACTTAAAACCGGGATCTAGAATATTTTTACTCCCTCTTCTTCCTAGCCCTCTCCCACCCCTCCACCAGTTACCTTTCATTTCCCCTGACTCCCTCTCCCTCCATTGTCTCCCCTCCCACCCACCCCTCCTCTCCTACGGTGTTTCCACCCCTAGGATCCATAGATCGGGCAACCATTTTGATTAGAAGGACCTTTGGAGGCTCTCCACCGAAGGAATTTCTACATCTCGCAGTGGTTTGGGAGCATTTTTCTGTTCTTCCTCCTCCAGGGCTCTTTGGTTTCTTCCTTCAAGGGAAGCCATGTCCTCGGGTATCCTTCACTCCCCCTCTTGTGCTTTTCAAATCCCCATGTTTTTCTATACATCTTGTTGGATTTGACAAGTTAGGGGTCCACCTTGTTCTTGTATCCCACCCATGTCAAACCATGGCCTACTCTTCCCGTTAAATCTGTATTTGTGCATGTTCTTGAGTCATTGGTAAATTTTTTACATTGCATAGATGGGTATTGGATCTCCCCGTGAGATTCGATTTGTAAGCCGGTTGAACCGGCCGTGCAACCAGACGGTCCGGTCTGAGTCTGGTTTTCTGACTCGGGCACCGGACTTCCCGGTTTGCCTTCGGCCCAACCGGCCCTGCCACCGGACCCTCCGGTCCTAGGACTGGTCCAACCGGCCCTGGCAACAGACCTCTCTGCAACATGTCTTTCTTACCATGCACTTGCCCAAATCCAAGTTTTTTCCTCCCTTTTTTCCCTATGGCATGTGTACTTTTCTTTGTGCTCCCCAACCTCTCTCTCTTTTTCACAGGTGAAGATGATGACTATGTGAGTGAGGAGTATGTGCCTGAGGAGTCTAGCAGGAGCAAGAGGGCTCATTGAGCCAATAAGTTTGTGTAGCGTGAGCCTGAGGGAAACACTCGTACTGCTCGCATCAAGCTCAAGGCCAACAGGGGTAAACAACCTGTTGTGTGATAGCTATGAGATTTGATACATTTTTAATGTTTTTTCTTGATGGTTTTCGTCTTGATTTTATGGTTTTATAGCTTTACCTAACGCTAATACTTGGTAGCAAAGAAAACTTGGTTTTCAATGTGTGCTTCGGGTTCTGAACATCAATCGAAGGTTTCAACAACATAAATACAATATTCAGGCGAAACCAAGCAAGTCTCTTTTTGTAAGTAATCGAGGAATGCAACCAGAAGGTTTAATGACCAACTATACGACGGGAATATTTTTGCTGGCCATATAGTTTCCACCGCCTTCGCCCTATCAAAAGGAACAACTTTCATGAAGGAGGCATACGCAAAAACACACACATCAGCCACTGTTCCATCCAGAAGGAAGAAAGAAGAGATCCGAAGAAGAAGGGGAAGACATTCTTCATCTCGCTCCACGATCTTCAACCTCCTATCCACCACACCCCCATAGACATTACTTGTACTTGAGAAAGAGAGATATCTTCACCTTGCAAGATTAGGGTTTGAGATTGTTTTCTTCCTATCTTGAATTGTGTTGGATTGATTTTCTATTCTTATTATGGATCTCCACGGTAACAAGAAGAACTCCCTTTATTTAATTATATCAATGATGCTTTCTTCTCTCATGTGTGAGTAAGTTCTTTCGGGCGTGGGAGATGTAAGGGATTGGTGAGATGTGATGTGCCTATGTATTTTCCATTAGTTTGTGATTGATTTTAATTACTATATTATGTGTGCTTGACTATCTATGGGATGCCAAATGCTTGTTGTCCAATTAAGGGCCTAGACAACATGATATTTTGTTCTACATAGATAAGATCTTGTTTGCTAGCAGACCGGCGACCCCCGAGTGACACGGGGATATCAATGGAAAACTAGTTGAACTCGAGGAGCACGAGGAGCCACTGTGCCTATTGCATTAGTTCGATCCAAGGAGCTTAACTGCTAAGCAACCTGAAGGATCTTAATCGCCTAGTGATTGACCATGGTTTTGGCAACAGACTAGTAGGATTATTGAAGTTGGGATGAAATCTACTAAGAGGAGTTCCGGCTAATTATGGGTTGATCGCCTACACACATACTTATAAGATTATAATTGTTACACTTATCACTCATCCACTTGGCACAGTCACTATCACCATGAACTGTATCTCCCCGTGCCTACTTTGTCATCTGCGGAAAACAACAAACAATCAAATCATTCTTTACTTTTATGCTTTTTATTTCTAAAGTTTACATTTTCGTTTTATTAAATACATTTAGTTTAATCCAAATTTTATTCTTATTTCAACATTTGCAGCCAATTCACTCGAAGACCTGTGACAACTTTGAGTGTGACAGAGACTTCATTCATAAAAACTTTCCTTTGGGCTCCCTGTGGGATCGATATCTTAACTTCGAAACTAGCTACAAACGATCTGTGCACTTGCAGTCATCACCCTGCAGGCTGAGGATGAAAATGCGCCTACTCAAAATCTGAAGAATATGGAGATTGCTCAGTACCGGTCTCTTCGCAAGCAGAATACCTATCGTTTCAAAACTCATACCTATATTGGCTTTGACAAGAAGTTTTGGACTGAGACTCAGGCCTTGATGTGGGATCACATTTACACTAAGTTCAGAGTCACTCCCTGCGGTCACATTGCTGCTTTCAATGAGGAGTGGTTCAACATGTATGCAGCCTCAGATTATCACTTTATTGATGACTCTCTAAAGAAGATGGATTTGTTTGATCTTGTGTGTCTCAAGGACGACTACTACCCTGAGTATATTCGTCAGTTCTTTTGCACAGTATATTTTCATGATGATGATGAGCACACTATGACTTGGATGACTGGCACATGGAGGTTTCGTGCGACCAATGCTGACTTGGTTGAAGTTATGGGTTATGCTCACAAGGGATGAGGCTTTTGCATTCACACTTAAAAGGTCAAGCCTGCTGAGATTCTTGCCTTTTTCTATCCTAGGGATTCTCAGTGGAGTCCTCCGTGCATGACTGTCATGTATTTCTATTATCACACTTTGGCCAATATCTTCCGTGAGTCCCTTGTTCCCCGAGTTGGAGATTCTACAAACTATCGTGGGTACTTTGCCAACCTTCTGTACTATTGTCACCCTGACCGACTGAGGAAGATTGATGGTTGTAACTTTGTGTATTATGAGCTGCGATAGGTTGCTTTGGACAGGATGACTCCCACCTTATGTGTATATGTGCAGAAGCTGCTCAATAAGGTTGTGCCTCCCCCTGTGATGGTGGGCGAGCGAGAGGAACAAGAAATGCTTACTCTCTGTCTCCATGCTTAGAATCCTGATGTTCCTGAGATGAGGCCTCCCGAACAGCGCACCAAAGCTGCTCATGATCCTCAGCCTCACTTTTCTACTCGGGCTGGTTTTCATCGTCCTGTTGGTGAGTCTTCCTCTCGCCCAAGGCACAAGGGTGGTGCTTCCACATTCTTCAAGAGGCTGTTTCATATGTGCCGCTCATCCTATGATGTGAGCCACAAGGCTTTAGAGATGAGCCAAGAGACACGACGTAGGCACAATGAGTTTCTCGTGATCCAGAATGTCACTCCTCCATTAGATGGTCCCAAGATGACTCATGTTCCTTATGTCAACTATGATATGCCGCCTCTTGATGATGCTATGTTATATGGCTACTTCCCCATACAGTACCCTCCTATTGGTCCTAGTGGTTCCTCTGCTGCTCCTCATGGCTTGGATGATGAAGATGACAACGACGATGATGATAGTGAGGAGATTCATGAAGAAGAAGATGCTCCCGTTCACCCTCCTCCGCCTCCTACGTTCTTCTAGTTGGGATACGTTAGCATCACTCTACTTCTCTTCCTTTTTGGTGTCTCGATGCCAATGGGGGAGAAGAGTAGAGTTCTATTAGATATCTACGAGTTCCTTGCCGAGGTTTTTTCGGGGTTCGTCGTTAGCACAATGCCCCTCGCTTTCTCATTGCTTCTTATGGCATTGTGCTTTCCCTTTGCTATCGTTCTTGAACTACCTGCTTTTATTCTGTATGTTGGACAAGTTTGTGCTATGTGTGTGAACCATGGATATTTCAGTTGTGCTATGACTATGTGTTTCGTTATTATTTGCCTATCTCTATTTAGATCTCCATGCTTTATATCTTGTCTTGTCATGCCTGCTCACATGAACAAATGTGTGAAGCTCTCCATATGCTATTGTAAGACCCCACATTTATAAAGGTAAAGGTCCCTGTGATTACAATGCTAGTCCCTGGATCAAATGCTAGCATCCACAGTTTAAGATGAAGTACACAGAAACAAAGGTCATTATTACATCGTCATTCCAGAGATAACATAGTCTTTTACCACTCCATAGCCAAAGGCTAGAGCAAGAGTTTAACTTAACAAAATAAAATAAAGTCTTCATCTTCATGTGCCATATGCAAGCATGTTGAGTGCAGACTCATAACCCTAATCCTCATCAGAGTAACCTGCAACATCACAAGTTACAGCCATAGTGGGTCAATACATTGGAATAGTATTGGCAAGTGATACCTTAGTAGAATAATAGTTTCTAGCTTCTATATGAATTTGTCTAAGTGTAGCTTAGGCTTGCTTTGCTCAAAATAGGTTTACCTATCAGTTTAAAACACTAAGTTTTTGTTTGACAAAAACTCCCAAGGAACCACCAATAGACATTGGTGAACCTTTACCCTTCTTCAACCACAAGTTTTTAACTTAGAAATTGGGATGAGGAGATCCTTGATAGCTTCCATGTCTTGATGCTCAACTTGTCCATTGCCGGGGACACGACTAAGTACTTAGATTCTTCCTTCTCGAGAGGTGGTGCACTTTCCCCACAAGACTCGACATGCATCGAGACAAGACCTTTCAGAAGCCTTCCCTCAGACCAAAATGGACGCGTTCCCAAACCTATCACCCCTACCACCAACTATCCATTTGGCTAAGTTATTGCAACCTATATGATCCAGGCAGAGCCCATATTGTCATGTGGCTGCACTAGAAGCTTCTTAACATATGGCATCTCAAATCCCTTTGTTCCTGGGTGGCTTTCCACAAGTGTGATACACAAGGTAGACCACTCAACATAACCCAAACATACCATTCCACCCAGGTTTTCATTCACTTAGTTGTTTTATTAAGCAAAACACAAGTCAAAGACTTAGCAATATTTTCCATAGCATGTATATAATTCACCCTTGTTTGCTACTAGATAGGATAAGCATGGAAATATAGCAGGTATCTTAACTTAGAGGAAATTCTAACAAGTCTACAACTACTAGTATTTCCCAAGCATAGCATATAGATACTTAGCAAAAACATCATGCAAGCCCTATATAAAATATCACTAATGCATAGTCAAAATATTGGGACAAAAATATGAAGCACCACTTGCCTTGGTAGTTGGGGGAGTAGCAACAATCCTCACAATCACAATCACCACTAGCACCAAAATCTACACATAAAATGATAGCACCAAATTCATATTTCAAATATTCAAGCAAAAATATATGAATGCATGCAAATGCCATATGATGAATTTTTCTAAACTAAACAAGACAAGTAAACAGTACTGAATCACTAAACTAAACAATTACACACTAAATAAACTTAATTTGGCTTTTAAAAGATTTTCCAAATAATATTTATACACAAAATAGGCCTACAAATGTCTCTGTATAAAACTCTATTTTAACAGAGGAAAATTACAAAACCAAGCCTACAGATGTGTATGATTTATTTTTGCGATTCCATTGATATATTATTTGCATTTTTTGGATAAACAGAACAAAAGTTATTGAATTTACAAGTTTAATCATCTAATTAAATCAAATCTGAATTTTAAAACGAAAACCCTGACACGCGGCAGCGTCTGATTGGCGCGTACCGGTTTGCTCTAGATCACGCATCCACGCCGTTAGATCTTACTAAATTCAACGCACCAGATCGCATCATACTCTTTCGTAAACAATCTAAGCTATACCCTCTAGATCAAAGATCTAAGGCTCAGATCTACGCGTACCCCTTCACGGGATGATCTAATCGCATCCGGTGGATCCAGATCCAGCGGACCACATTGCTCTGACCATTCGCGGGCGGCGCAAATAGCTACCATGGCGGATGCGTGTCTGCCGGTGGCATTCCGGCGAGACCAGAGGGCAAAGGTGAGGGTTCTGGCGTTTACCGAGGTCGTGGAGACACGACGAAGCTCAACGTGCAGGTGGACGGGGTCGGGGCGCACAGACACGACATGGATTCCTCGTCGGAGTTGAGGGAAGCTTCGGGTGCGCTCTGTCGTCGACGTTGGTGGCGCTAGAAGGCACAGAAAAGAAAAAGGAGGGCGGCGTTAGACGCGTACTGAAGCTACGAGTGTGCGAGCATGAACCAGAGGGGAAGGGGAAGGCTAGGTTTACCGTATGTGCTCGTCGGAGTTAAGCACTTCGTCGGGCACGTGCTGTCATTGACGTTGGCGACGTTATGGATTGCCCTAGCACATACCAGGAGTATTAGGAGATGCACAAGGATGCGGCGAACATGTCAGCAAGATCAGGAGGCAAGGGGTGGGGAGTTCTCACCGGAATTTGCCACCAGAGAGGCTCGATATCGCGGTGGAGTGAGCTCAAATGTGGGCAGCCTGGTGGCTCTCTGTGGGTGTGGCTTGAGGGAAAATGAGCGGAAGGAGGGGGGATTAAATAGCCGGGGCGAGAGAAAGAATTACGCCGGCAGTAACTCGCAATCAAGAGCGAATCAATCGGGAAGAAATGGCCGCGGCAGAGCTGGTCGCGGGCGTGATTTGGGGACGACGATGACGGGGCGTGTGGGGCCAGAGCGTCAGTGAGAGGAGGGGTACGGGAGTGAGTGAAAAACAGAGAGGAGAGGGGGTTTCCCGGGTGGGCTTGCTGGGCTGGCTTGTTGGGCCACGGGTGGGTTGGGTTAGTTAGGTCGCTGGGTTTATTTTTTTCTCCTTTTCTCTTTTTATTTTTCTGTTTTGATTTTCTGGTTTCATTTTGAATGACCAATTCAAATATGTTTCAATTTGAATTTCTTCCAGATTTTTGCACTGTGTTACTTGTGTCCAAGGACGTGTAAAACATCTACTTACACTCAAAAACTATTTTTTGAAAACAAATATAAAACCATGCCTTTAATAAAGTAATGATAATAGGCATAAAGATGGTTTCATATTTGAATTTGTTTTTGAAAGAATTTTGTGTGGCTTTGTATTCACTTCCCAATCATTACTGATCAAACCTTAAACATATGTAGAAAGTAAAATATAAACCTTGCCTTACTTGAATAAAGTAATAGACAAAATATGGTTTCTTATTCATTTGAAAAGATCAAATGCTTATGAATGCTATGCAAACTTTATAAATTATGGTTTTTGGGATGTTACAAATCTAACCCCCTTAAGGGTAATCTCGCCCTCGAGATTCGGATTGGCTAGAAAATAGGTGAGGGTGGTCTTTCCGAAGATCATCTTCTCTTTCCCAAGTTTCTTCCTCTTTGGAATGGTGGTTCCACTGAACTTTGCAAAATTTGATAGTCTTAGTACGAGTAACTCTTTCCGCGGTCTCAAGAATATTGATAGGTTTCTCCTCGTAAGTGAGATCACTTTCCAACTGGACCTATTCCAAAGGTATAGTATCCTTCAAGGAAGTCTCTTCCATTTCTGAATGGCATTTCTTCAGTTGACTCACGTGAAACACATTATGAACTGCAGACAATGATTCAGGCAATTCAATCTCATATGCCACTTCTCCTTTATGACTCAGAATCTTGAATGGCCCAACATATCTTGGTGCCAATTTTCCTTTGACTCCAAACCTCTTCACTCCACGAAGTGGTGATACTCTAAGATAAGCTCTTCACCTATTTCATAGGTGACTTCTCTACGCTTTGGATCTGCGTAGCTCTTCTGTCGGGACTGTGCTACCTTCAATCTGTCCTTTAGCAACTTAATTTTCTATTCAGCTTCCTTGATTAGTTCTGGCCTGAACAAATTTCTTTCTCCAACACCACTCCATAACAATGGTGTAGCACACTTTCTTCCATAGAGAAATTCAAACGGTGCCATCTCAATACTGTCTTGATAGCTATTGTTGTAAGAGAATTCTGCATAAGGAAGACTTTCATCCCAACTAGCACCATAATCTAGGGCACATGCCCTCAACATATCCTCTAGAATCTGGTTGGTCCTTTCTGTTTGTCCATCAGTCTGGGGATGAAAAGCAGTGCTGAATTCTAATCTCGGTCCCAATGAATCATGTAGCTTCCTCCAAAAATGGGAAGTGAATTGAGTTCCCCTATCCGATACAATACTCTTGGGTACTCCATGCAGACACACAATTCTATTCATATATATCTTGGCTAACTTAGCGCTTGTATAGGTTGTCTTCACTGGTATGAAATGAGCCACTTTAGTTAGGCGATCTACTACGACCCAAATAGAATCATATCCCGATCTAGTCCTTGGAAGTACGGTGATGAAATCCATGCCAATCTTGTCCCACTTCCAATCAGGAATAAGTAGTGGTTGTTACAATCCTGCTGGTTTCGGATGTTCTGCTTTCACTCTACTACATACATCACACAAAGCAATATGTTGGGCGATATCCTTTTTGAGATTATTCCACCAAAATCTTTCCTTCACATCCATGTACATTTTGGTGTTACCCGGATGAATGGAATATGGTGAGTTGTGTGCTTCTTGTAAAATCAGTTTCCGAAGCTCCGGATCTTGCGGAATGCAGATACATTTTCCATACCATCCACCAGTCCACCGAACCAGCTGTAGATCGCTAACTCTCTTGTGAGTACCCTGTTCATCTTCATGGAATCCTTTGGCTTTCCCTTTGCTAATGTTTTCCTTAATCTCTTCAATTTCCTTGTCCATATTTTGGGCTTCCTTGATCCTATCCAACAATGTTGGTTGAACATCTAATGACATGAGATGTCCTTCAGGCACTATCTCCAATCTGAGATCTTTGAATTGGGTACATAGATCATCTGGCAATTCTCCCTTAGTAAGGCCATTCACATAAACCTTACGACTTAATGCATCCGCTACAACATTAGATTTACCGGGGTGGTATTGCAAACTCAAGTCATAGTCCTTGATGAGTTCTAACCATGTTCTTTATCTCATGTTGATTTCTTTCTGAGTGAAGATATACTTCAAACGTTTGTGATCTGTGAACACTTCACATCGTTTTCCCAAAAGGTAATGTCTCCATGTTTTGAGTGCATGGACAATAGGGGCTAACTCCAAATCATGAGTAGGATAATTCACTTCATGAGTTTTGAGTTGTCTTGAGGCATAAGCTACAACTTTCCCTTCTTGCATCAAAACTGCACCTAATTCTTGGTGAGATGCATCACAATATACTTGGAAATCCTTCTCCAAATCTGGCAGACATAAGACTGGTGCTGTCACTAGTCTCTTCTTTAACTCTTGGAAACTGAGTTCACATCCTTCAGTCGAATCAAATTTCTTGTCTTTCTTAAGTAACTCTGTCATTGGTTTAGCTACTTTTGAGAAATCCTCAATGAACCTTCTATAGTATCCTGCCAAGCCAAGGAAACTATGCACTTCCTTCACTGACTTAGGAGATTCCCACTCAGTTACAGCTGACACTTTTGCGGGATCAACTACTACACCATCTCCTGACACAATATGTCCTAGAAATCTGACTTCATTTAGCCAGAATTCACACTTGCTGAATTTGGCATATAGCTTATGCTCCCTAAGCTTCTCAAGTATCAATCGCAAATTCTCTTCATGCTCTTCATTGCTCTTGGAATAGATCGAAATATCATTGATGAAAACGACAACGAACTTGTCAAGAAACTCCATGAACACCTTGTTCATCATATTCATGAAGTAGGCTGGTGCATTTGTCAAACCAAATGGCATCACGGTGTACTCATACAATCCATACTAGTGGTGAAAGCAGTCTTAGGTATGTCTTGTTCCCTTATCTTTAGCTGAAAGTAGCCTAATCGAAGATCAATCTTTGAGAACACACGTGCTCCTTCTAACTGATCAAACAAACCATTGATTCTTGGCAGAGGATATTTTTTCTTGATAGTTACCTTATTGAGTGACTAGTAATCTATGCATAATCTTTGACTTCTATCTTTATTTTCCACAAACAAGACTGATGCTCCCCAAGATGAAGAACTTGGTTGAATAAATCCTTTATGTAGCTGTTCCCCAAGCTGTTCCTTGAGTTCCTTCAACTCATCAACTGACATCTTATAAGGTCTCTTTTCTATTGGTCCAGATCCTGGCAGCAAGTCTATCAGAAACTCAACATCTCTATCTGGTGGCATTCCAGGCAATTCCTCCAGAAACACATCCGTATACTCTCTCACAATTAGCACACTGTATATGCTAACCCCCTGAAGAGAATTTAGCTTACTCCCTTTTGATTCAAAATTAGACTTGGATCTAATCCGTTTTTTATCTGGGGTTGTGAGTGTGCCAGTACGATTGGCACAATCTAGTACTCCTTCGTACTTAGTCATCCAATCCATTCCCAAAATAACATCCAATCCTTGGGAATCTAGGATTATCAAACTAACGGGAAACTTATACCTCCCAAATTCTATCACTAGATCATGACATCCAGAGTTCACTATCATTTCTCCACCAGGAGAACTTACTTTTATAGGACACCCAATAGTTTCAACTGAAAGTCCATTTGTATCAACAAATTCTCTTGATATGAATGAATGCGATGCGCCAGTATCAAAAAGAACAAGTGCTGGAATAGAATTGAGTTTGAACTTACCAGCCATAGCATCAGATTCCTCATATATTTCTTCCACATTAATGTGGTTCACTTGTCCCTTTTGGAAGGGATTGGGCTTGTTGGCACCTTCAACTTTCTTTTCTGGGCACTCATTAGCATAGTGTCCCATCTTGTTACACTTGAAGCATTCAACCTGACTGAGATCTTTCTTTATAGGCTGACTTCCACTTCCACTTCCACTATGGTGGCTATTGTGTCCACTCTTGTGATTCTTATACTTGTCATTGTCATGATTGCGATGATGCTTGTTGTCATGGTGACGGTTGTGGCTGTGGTGGTTGTTGTACTTCCCATGTTTGTGGGATCCAGAACTCCCACTATCATCATGATGGGAACGCTTGTGAGACGATCCCGAGCTATTCTTATCAAAGTTATGCTTCCTCTTTCTGCTCTCAACCCGTTTCATCTTGTTTTCCAAGATGTTAGCCTTGTCACAGAGTGATTGGTAGGTTGGAACATAGGCAACAGACAGCTGCAGGTTCAACTCATCATTAAGTCCCTCGAGGAATTTTCCTTCCTCTTTGCATCTGTATCAACCTCATCCGGTGCATAGCGCGCCAGATTGTTGAATTCCTCAATATACTCAGCCACACTGCGGTGACGCTGCTTCAGATTATGGATCTCCTTCTTCTTCAAATTCATCACTCCGGATGAGATGTGAGTTGTACAGAATCCATCCTCAAAGATAACCCAAGTCACATCCTCAAGGGGAGTGGTGATCTGAAAGTTGTCCCACCAGGTTGCTGCTAGCCCTTCAAGCAGATGTGCCACGAATCTAACCTTTTCTTTGTTGGTGCAGCCAACAGTCACTAAGTCCTTGTTCACTGAACATAGCCAGTCATTGGCTATCATTGGATCAGTGGTTCGCGAGAACTTTGCAGCCCTTAGTCTCAGAAATCTGGTGAGCATATCAAATCCTGGCGGATTATTCTGGTTGTTGTTGTTGTTGTTGTTGTTATTGTTGTTGTTGTTGTTATTGTTGTTGTTATTGTTGTTATTCTGGTTCTGGTTCTGCATGAACTGTGTCATCATCTGCATCAGTTGAGCTTGTGATGTCATCAACTGCTGCATTTCGGGAGTGACGTTGTTGTTGTTTTGGTTGGGGTTGGCACGTCGGGGAGGCATCTGTGGTTTTAATAAGGATAAGAATGAGATACCCATAGATGCTTAACATGCACAATACATCACATAGAAACAATCCCAATAACCAAGCTCAAAATAACATAAGGTTTGAACGACATAACAACAAGTTTTGAAAACTGCAAACATACCATAGCAAGCCATCCACATGTTGGATGGTCATTGCGACTCAATAATCAAAGTATGGTAGACGAAAGGTAGTCGAGTAGTCCACACTACTCCTCCGCATCGACATCCACATCAACAAGGGTAAGACCTGCATTCTCCATGGCGGTCTTGTACTCATCAACACTAGCGGTCAAGGCCTCAATCTTGGCACTAAGAGCCCTCTTCTGTGAACAAAGCCCTCTTCTGTGAACAAATAGATATGAGAAAGGAGATTAGAAAATTTTACGAGAAGAAAAAGACAAGTGTGGAATTTTCAAAGTGTTGAATTTTTCCTTAGTGGTTTCTTAGTCTAATCCAACCTAGGGTCATAATCCTACATGCAACACAGTGCTCTGATACCATCTGTAAGACCCCATCTTTATAAAGGTAAAGGTCCCTGTGATTACAATGCTAGTCCCTAGATCAAATGCTAGCATCCACAGTTTAAGATGAAGTACACAGAAACAAAGGTCATTATTACATCGTCATTCCAGAGATAACATAGTCTTTTACCACTCCATAGCCAAAGGCTAGAGCAAGAGTTTAACTTAACAAAATAAAATAAAGTCTTCATCTTCATGTGCCACAGGCAAGCATGTTGAGTGTAGACTCATAACCCTAATCCTCATCAGAGTAACCTGCAACATCACAAGTTACAACCACAGTGGGTCAATACATTGGAATAGTATTGACAAGTGATACCTTAGTAGAATAATAGTTTCTAGCTTCTATATGAATTTGGCTAAGTGTAGCTTAGGCTTGCTTTGCTCAAAATAGGTTTACCTATCAGTTGAAAACACTAAGTTTTTGTTTGACAAAAACTCCCAAGGAACCACCAATAGACATTGGTGAACATTTACCCTTGTTCAACCACAAGTTTTTAACTTAGAAATTGGGATGAGGAGATCCTTGATAGCTTCCATGTCTTGATGCTCAACTTGTCCATTGCCGGGGACACGACTAAGTACTTAGGTTCTTCCTTCTCGAGAGGTGGTGCACTTTCCCCACAAGACTCGACATGCATCGAGACAAGACCTTTCAGAAGCCTTCCCTTAGACCAAAATGGACGCGTTCCCAAACCTATCACCCCTACCACCAATTGTCCATTTGGCTAAGTTATTGCAACCTATATGATCCAGGCAGAGCCCATATTGTCATGTGGCTGCACTAGAAGCTTCTTAACATATGGCATCTCAAATCCCTTTGTTCCTGGGTGGCTTTCAACAAGTGTGATACACAAGGTAGACCATAGATATGGGCCTTGTGTAACCACTCAACATAACCCAAACATACCATTCCACCTAGGTGGTTCATTTACTTAGTTGTTTTATTAAGCAAAACACAAGTCAAAGACTTAGCAATATTTTCCATAGCATGTATATAATTCACCCTTGTTTGCTACTAGCTAGGCTAATCATGGCAATATAGCAGGTATCTTAACTTAGAGGAAATTCTAACAAGTCTACAACTACTAGGATTTCCCAAGCATAGCATATAGATACTTAGCAAAAACATCATGCAAGCCCTATATAAAACATCACTAATGCATAGTCAAAATATTGGGACAAAAATATGAAGCACCACTTGCCTTGGTAGTTGGGGGAGTAGCAATAATCCTCACAATCACAATCACCACTAGCACCAAAATCTACACATAAAATGATAGCACCAATTCATATTTCAAATATTTAAGCAAAAATATATGAATGCATGCAAATGCCATGTGATGAATTTTTCTAAACTAAACAAGACAAGTAAACAGTACTGAATCACTAAACTAAACAATTACACACTAAATAAACTTAATTTGGCTTTTAAAATATTTTCCAAATAATTTTTATACACAAAATAGGCCTACAAATGTCTGTGCATAAAACTCTATTTTAACAGAGGCAAATTACAAAACCAAGCCTACAGATGTGTAGGATTTATTTTTGTGATTCCATTGATATATTATTTGCATTTTTTGGATAAACAGAACAAAAGTTATTGAATTTACAAGTTTAATCATCTAATTAAATCAAATCTGAATTTTAAAACGAAAACCCTGACACGCGGCAGCGTCTGATTGGCGCGTACCGGTTCGCTCTGGATCACGCGTCCGCACCATTAGATCTTACTAAATCCAACGCACCAGATCGCATCATACCCTTTCGTAACTAATCTAATCTATACTGCTAGATCTAAGATCTAAGGCTCAGATCTACTCGTACCCCTTCGCGGGATGATCTAATCGCATCCGCTGGATCTAGATCCAACGGACCATATCGCTCTAACCATTCGCGGGCGGCGCAAATGGCTACCGCGGCGGCTGCGCGTCTGCCGGTGGCATTCCGACGAGACCAGAGGGAAAAGGTGAGGGTTCTGGCGCTTACCGAGGTCGTGGAGACACGACGAAGCTCAATGTGCAGGTGGACGGGGTCAGGGCGCACAGACACGGCATGGATTCCTCATCGAAGTTGCGGGCGGCTTCGGGTGGGCTCTGTCATCGATGTTGGTGGCGCTTGAAGGCACGAAAAAGAAAAATGAGGGCGGCGTTAGACGCGTACTGAAGCTGCGAGTGTGCGAGCATGAACCAAAGGGGAAGGGGAAGGCTAGGTTTACCGTATGTGCTCATCGGAGTTTAGCACTTCGTCGGGCACGTGCTGTAGTTGACATTGGCGACATTCTGGATTGCCCTAGCACATACCAGGAGTATTAGGAGATGCGCAAGGATGCGGCGAACATGTCAGCAAGTTCAGGAGGCAAGGGGTGGGGAGTTCTAACCGGAATTTGCCACCGGAGAGGCTCGGTACCGCGGCGGAGTGAACTCGAATGTGGGCAGCCTGGTGGCTCTCTGTGGGTGTGGCTTGAGGGAAATGAGCGGCAGGAGGGGGATTAAATAGCCGGGGCGAGAGAAAGAATTACGCCGGCAGAAACTCGCAATCAAGCGTGAATCAATCGGGATGAAACGGCCGCTGCGGAGCTGGTCGCGGGTGTGATTTGGGGACGATGATGACGGGGCGTGTAGGGCCAGAGTGTCAGTGAGATGGGGGTACGGGAGTGAGTGGAAAACAGAGAGGATAGGGGGTTTCCCGGGTGGGCTTGTTGGGCCGCAGGTGGGTTGGGTTAGTTAGGTCGCTGGATTTATTTTTTTCTCCTTTTCTCTTTTTCTTTTTCTGTTTTGATTTTCTAGTTTGATTTTGAATGACCAATTCAAATCTGTTTAAATTTGAATTTCCTCTAGATTTTTGCACTGTGTTATTTGTGTCCAAGAATTTGTAAAACATCTACTTACACTCAAAAACTATTTTCAGTTTGAAAATAAATATAAAACCATGCCTTTAATAAAGTAATGATAATAGGCATAAAGATGGTTTCATATTTGAATTTGTTTCTGAAAGAATTTTGTGTGGCTTTGTATTCACTTCCCAATCATTACTGATCAAACCTTAAACATATTTAGAAAGTAAAATATAAAACTTGCCTTTCTTGAATAAAGTAATAGACAAATATGATTTCTTATGTTGAAAATTCATTTGAAAAGATCAAATGCTTATGAATGCATGAATGCTATGCAAACTTTATAAATTATGATTTTTGGGATGTTACAGCTATTTAGGTGCACTTTGCATTCAAACTAAAATTCAACCAGGTGCATACTTTATGGGGGAGCTTTATGCATGTCTTTATGGAATTCCCCTTTAATTGCTTTTTATGATATCCTTGTGAACTCTAGCTCGGTTTGTCATCGCCAAGCAAAAAGGGGGAGATTGAAAGGGTATTTTACCCTCTACTATTTTTGGTTGACAATGACACCGTAGTTAGAGCGAACAAATGTTACCTACTAGTGTCTTACACAGGTTTTAGTCCGATGGTGTGATGGAAGATCATCGGAGACCCCCCCATTTCGATAACAAAGCTTTGCACCAGAGTTTTACCTTTTTATGTAACTTGAGTCCTTTATGAACTCCACACTATTAAGAGGGTTTCTCTCGATGAGCTTGTTAGGGATGAATTCCTAAGACCTATACACATCCCATACAACCACTTGAACCATCACCAAAGAGAGAGGAGAGGAAATTCTATCTGTCAAAGCTTTTCTGCAAAAGTCCGGTGTATAGGTTGGTTGAACCGGCTCCCAGACCGGGTGGTTCGGTGCCGGCGTCGGAAAACCAAACCTAAACCGAGATTGTCAGTTTACTTATACCGAGTCTGTCCAAGACTGGGGTCAGTAACCAATCCCGGTTGAGTTCCAGTTTACTGGCCTAGGAACCGGACCGTCGGGTGTGAGGGCCGGTCCAACCTAACTTAAAACCAAACTTCACAGAAATGATCTAAACGCCTAGTTTTCACCTTGGGGTATAAATATCATTTCTTCCACCTTGAGTAGGTTAGGTATTCTAGTTCATATTATTTCTTGAAGCTCTCTCTCTCCATTGTAGAAACACCCAAATCTTGAGGATCTCGCATTCTACCCAACCAAATCCAAATCCCTTTGGTAGAAAGGAAGAGGAGGTCCCAATCTACGTTTCCACCAAGCCAAAGTTCATTCCCCCTTGAGTTCATCGAGTTTGCTTGTTACTCTTGGGGTTTGTGGGAACCATAGGCGGCTAGGGTCGCTCGGAGGCATTCGGCTTGTGATTTGCTCCGTGGAAAGTTTGTGAGGGTTTGGAGACTACCTTAAAGTCTACCACAAGTAAGTGAGCTATTACTTCGTGGGATAGGCTCGGAGAAGAAGGTGAGCCTTCATGGCATTGGGGAATACTTCGTCTCACACCTCTCCAACATGACATAGCCCCCTTCTCAAAGGGAGTGAACACGAGAATACATATTCATCTCCGCATGCTTCAGTTATTCCTAAACTGAACCTCTTACTTGTGTTGTTTACTTTGTGATAGCCTTCGAGCTTGAAGTATCTTGCATCATCATCTAGGTTTACTCACCTTGTTTGAATTTAGGCATACTTCTTTTCCATAAAACCTAAAACTTGCAGAAGATTATAAAGAAATTTGTAAAAACCTATTCACCCCCCTCTAGGTTAACCATCTTACACTTTCATTATCTTATTAATGGTCTTGATGACACTTATAATCCTCTTGTTGGTTCCATCAATGCGGTTACCTCCACCACTCTTAATGATATGTGCTCACAACTTCTCTCATATGAGTATAGGGAAACTATGTTGGTGGCAACCGGTCAAGGGACCGGCATGTTCACCTCCTCTATCAATGCTTCTCCTCGTCCTCCTACCCTTGCTTATGGAGGCGCTGCAGGAAAACCACCTCTACTCCCCATGCTATACCCATGGCCCCAACCATCCCATGCGCCACATCCACCTACCTATCCACCACAACCATATATCCCTCCACCACAAGCATACCAGCCACGTTACTATCCTCCCCAACCATACCAACCCCCACCATAGCATTATCCCCCGCAGTAGCAACCACCCCGTCCTCCTATGCATCCCAACTGTGCTCCCTCTAAACATGATTAGGGGCGTCGCCCCAAGGGGGGCGTGGCAAAAACTATGGTTGGGTTGCTACCCTATGGCAAGAGGGTGTCATCTCCCAGATCTGTAAGAAGGAGGGCCATCCTGCCAGGGACTGTTGGTGGCGTTATGGAGACGATGAGGATGATGACACGCCTCCTAATAACTCCAAAGGTGCCTATGGTGTATACACAAATTGGATCATGGATACTGGGTCGACTCATCACATCACAGGACATCTGAACAAGGTCCAAGTGCATGAAACCTACAATGGGTGTGATGAAGTTCACAATGCTAGTGGAGAAGGTATGTAAATTGCTAATGTTGGTTATTCAGTCTTGCACACTCCACATTGTGACATTAAACTCAACAATATTCTTCATGTTCCTGCTTCTTCTAAGAACTTGCTTTCTTCACATAAAAATTCCCTAGACAATAATGCTTTTATAGAAATTCACCCATTTTTTTCTTGATTAAGGATCATGCAATGCAGCAAATCATGTTTAGAGGTCCCTATCATGGTGGCTTGTACCCTCTTGTTCTAGTTTCCACGGAGTCCTCCAAGCATTCACTTGTCACCATCAAGCCTACATCCTCTACATGGCATCGACTTCTAGGGCATCCATCTTCATTTATTATTTAGCAAGTTCTTAGGAAGAATAATCTTTCGTACACTCCAGAAATAAATTCTTACATATGTGACCCATGCCAACATGCCAAGAATCATCAGTTGCCTTATCATATATCTACTAGTGTTTCTTCTGTTCCTTTTGAACATTTTTTTAATGTATGGGATCCAACCCCTCTTTCTATTGGCAAACATGCATATTATGTGAGCTTCATTGATGATTTTAGGAAATACACTTGGATCTATTTACTTAAGAAGCGTTTAGAAGTGTTTCTTAACTTCCAACAATATGTTGAGCGCAAGTTTGATAGGAAAATCATTACTATGCAAACTGATTGGGTGGTGAATATGAGAAGTTAAATGGTTTCTTTCAAAAAGTAGGCATCACTCACCATGTTTCATGTCCTCATGCTCATCAACAAAATGGCTCCGCTGAACACAAACACCGTCATATTGTTGAAGTAGGTCTTGCTTTACTAGCTAATGCTTCCATGTCATTAAAATATTGGGATGATGCTTTCCTTACAGCCACCTTTCTCATAAACTTACTACCATCCAAAGTCATCAATTTTGATACACCCACAGAAAAACTCATGCATATCAAACCCAACTATGAACCTCTTAGAGTCTTTGGTTGTGCTTGCTGGCCTAATATCCTCCCTTACAACAAACACAAACTTTCCTTCCGTTCAACACATTGTGTTTTCCTTGGATATAGTCCTCACCACAAAGGTGTTCGATGTCTCGATATATCTACTGGTCGTGTTTATGTTTCTTGGGACGTGGTGTTTGGTGAGAATATTTTTCCGTTTGCCCCTCTTCATCCTAATGATGGTCATCGTCTCCATGAAGAAATCCTTATTATTCCTTCATACATGTCGGTTAATGCATCTAGTTATAGTGGTGTCCAAGCTGATGAACATTATTTGCAAATTGTGCTTATTGTTACTCCTCCATAGGATACACCTCCCGAGTCTCATGCACCGTCTCCAGTAACTACTAGTGAAAATCCTATTTCACCAGAAGACTCACGGAGCCAGAAGACGAGGCGGAGGTGGGTCACGAGGGGCCCACACCCCCTACCGCGGGCCAGCCCAGGCCGCACTTAGGAGGGGTGTGGCCGCCTCGGGCACCCCCTCGGCCTCCCTGTTCGCCTATAAGTTGCCTTCTGACCTAAAAACTTAGGGGGGTTCGACTTATTTCTAGAAAGAGTTCCGCTACACCACCACCACCAGAAACCGCGATTCGAACCAAAAACTCCGTTTTGGCACCCTGCCGGGACGGAGAATTTGGAGAGGATCATCGCCATCATCATCACCAACACCTCTCCATCGACCATCCATGTTTCCCCCATCCATGAGTGAGTAATCCCCCGCTGTAGGCTATGGGGATGGTAGGGATTGGATGAGATCTATCATGTAATCGAATAAGATTGTTAGGGCATGGTGCCTAGTATCTCTATTAGTGCTATTTGACTATGTTGCAACTTGTTGTTCTTAATGCTTGTCACTAGGGCCCGAGTGCCATGATCTCAGATCTGAACTTATTATTGATTCATGATGATAGTATTGTTTGTGATCTTATCTGCAAGTTGTGTACGCATATCATTGTTCGGATCCAAAGGCCCCGATGTGACAGAAATTGGGACAGCCGGAGGGGATGGCTATGGTATGAGGATCACGTGTGTTCACGGAGTGTTAATGCTTTGCTCCAGTGCTCTATTAAAAGGAGGACCTTAATTGCCAGCAGATTCTCTTGAGGTCCCGCTGCAACGGGCTGGCAGGACAAAAGATGTTGTGCAAGTTCTCATTGTGAGCACGTATGACTATGTATGGAATACATGCCTATGATTGTTTAGTACTTGGATGCTTTATCTTATTTATCTGCAAATGCCCTAGATCTTGAAGTTACATGAATAGTCTCGTCCATGCAACGCCATTCCATCCATCCCTATGCCTACTGCACTTATATCCTACTGTTTGCTATTGTTGTTACTACTGCCTTCATTTTACTACTACTGTTACTTTGCTATTGTTACTACAAAACTGTTTCTACTGATAAACTCCTGTGAGAAAGACTATTTCTAGGTGCATCTGAATTGACAACTCAGTTGTTAAGGCTTATAAGTATTCTTTGGCTCCCCTTGTGTCGAATCAATAAATTGGGTAATAGTACCCTCGAAGACTGTTGCGATCCCCTATACTTGTGGGTCATCAAGACTATTTTCTGGCGTCGTTGCCAGGGAGCCTAGCTTTATTTGTAAGTTCACTTGGATCTATTACTGTTCACTTCTATTCCTTTTATCATGGGGAAGTCTCGTGATGGAAAGTTTCCTATTTTACCATCCACTACAATAAGAGGTACAGTTCTAAACACCTCTGCTGCTCTTGATTCACCGTTTGTTATAAGTAAGCTTGTTACACCACCACATACACATGCTACACACACTGCTACTACTGCTGAATCTGAAATTGCTTCTGATACTCATGATGTTACTTCTACTGTGCTTGATGCAAGTGGTTCATTAGGTCCTTTCCTAGATGCTACTATTGCTAGAACTATTTTGGGAAACACTGAAACTCCTAGTAAAGACACTATTACACTTGTTAGGTCACCTGAGTCTAGAGAGAGATATGATATTAATGATGGTTACATTGAAATGATTGATGAATTTATTAAAGATTACCAAAACACACGTGGTGCTAGTGCTATTAGGAGTCTCCTTGAGAGACGTACCATTATACCTAAACTGTCTCCTGATGCTAAGTTTGCTACTTCTCCCATAGATATTAAAGATAAAGATTATGATTTCTCTCTTGATTTATCCTATATAAACATTGTTGAGAAAGAACCTTTTTGTGGGACTGAAAATGAAAGTGTTGTAGCTCATATGAATGAGCTTTCCACTATGAGTGCCTTATTCTCTGATGATTTTAAGATGCGCAAGTATTTTGTTATAAAGATCTTCCCTTTTTCACTAAAAGGAGAAGCTAAATCTTGGTTTAATAGATTACCTCATGGATCCATTGATAGCCCTTATTGCTTCATTGCTTCTTTCTTTTAGAAATATTTTCCTCCTAATGCTAGACATGCTGCTTTGTAGAAACTTTTTGATTTTAAATAGGGAGAAGAAGAGAACTTGCTTGAGTCATGGACAAGGTTCTGTGCCTTGATTCATGCACATCCTGGATGTCCATTACCTAAAAATGAGCTTCTTTATATTTATTATAATGGACTAACCGATGATTCTAGGACATACCTGGATAGTTTTGCTGATTGTGTTTTTAGGAAAAGAACTCCCGCGGAAGCTGAAGAATTAATGGCTAAAATAAGTAAGAATTATGATGATTGGACTTCAACTGAGCTACTTACACCTGAGGCCATTACACCTAAGGTCATTACTCCTGAACCAATTGTGCCTGAACCAGCTCCAACACCAACACCAAAGAAGAGGGGAGTGATTGCATTAAATGATGAAGTTATGAAAGAAGCTAAAAAATGTCTTAAGGAGAAAGGTATTAGATCTGAAGATGTGAAGAATTTACCTCCTATAGAAGAATTATGTAAGCTAATTCCCCACTCATCCACTATTGAGGTACACTCTATCCAACACTTTGATGAAGGTGATATTCCCTATGGTAAACCTCCTGATCAATGCTTAGAGGAACTTGACGTTTTTATTGTTAAACAAGGTAATTTTAATAAACTAGTTCTGAATCATTTATTGGAAAACTCTAGAGCTATTAATGAGTTGAAAGATATTGTGTAAAGAACTTCTAATGATGTTAAAATGTTTGTTAAACACTTCCAAATGGTTCAAACCCAAATTGATCAACTTGCTAAGGTACAAACAAATATGCTAGTTAATGCTTCTGGAGATAAACATGCTTATGGAATTAGAACTAGGAGTGGTACAACCACTCAAGATCCTTTATACCTGAAGGGCGTCCTAAAAGAATTGAGCAGGATTCTCAACGAGTTGAAAGTAGTGTTAGTCCTCATAAAAGAAAGAAAAGAAACATAAAACTGTTGAGGCACCTCCTAAACCTGCTGTAGATCCTAATAGTATATCAATCTCTGATGCTGAAACTGAAAGTGGTGATAAAAATGATGCTCCTGATAAGGAAGAAATTGAGGAAGAACCTGAAAACACACACTAAGAACACTAGGTACACTAAGAAAGATTTTATTGCTAATAAACATGGTAGTGAAGGAGAACCTTGGGTGCAGAAACCTATGCCTTTCCCCAATAAGAAACACAAGTCAAAGGAGGAAGAACACTATAACAAGTTTTGTTAGTGGATGAAACCTTTATTTTTGCAAATTCCTTTGACTGATGCTATTAAGTTGCCTCCTTATTCAAAGTATATGAAGGATATTGTCTCTAATAAAAGGAAGATTCCTAATGAGGAAATTTCTACTTTGCTTGCTAATTATTCCTTCAGTGGTAAGGTTCTAAAGAAACTTGGTGATCTAGGTATACCAACTATTCCTTGCTCTATTAATAATTATGATAGAACTGCCTTATGTGATTTCGGTGTTGGAGTTAGTGTTATGCCTTTTTCTCTCTCTACAAGAGACTCCAGCTAGAAAAGTTGATACCAACTGATATATCTTTGCAAATGGCTGATAAGTCTACTACTATCCATGTTGGTATATGTGAGGATGTTCCTGTTCAAATGGCTCATAATTTCTTGGTTTTAACTGATTTTGTTTTGCTTGAGATGCCTGAAGATGATAATATGTCTATTATTCTTGGGAGACCTTTTCTTAATACTGCAGGTGATGTCATCAATTGTAATCAAGCAAAAGTAACTTTTAATATTAATGACAAAGAGCATACTGTCTATTTCCCCAAGAAGATTTATAAGATCTATTGCTTGAATTCCATTGAAAATATTGAGAGCATCAAAGTTGGAGAAATATATTGTCCCATTCCACAAGAAAGTTTTGAAACTATTATGATTGTGATTATTGCTATCAAGTTTGAGGTAACATAATCATTTTATGGAATGCAAAGTTTTGCTTCATTTAAGATTGTTTTGGTAACAAGACTTGATCAACCTTGTTAACAAATTGATTTTAATGAACAGAATAATGCTTTCACAATGGTTATACTTGCTCACTTTTATTTATCTCCTTTCTAGTCTTTGCTCTTTGTCTTGTTAGTCTTAGTTTTGCTAGTTTTTTTTTGCTTGTTAGAGTGTCTTACAACTTCTGTAGTTTTGGTTTTTGTTTTGCTTTTGTGTCTTTCAAAAAAATCTTTTTCTGCGAGAAAATCAATTTTCATAACCTGAAAATTGGCCAAAAATAAAGTTTCTCGAAAAATTCTAGAAAACTCATATTAAACTTTTCCTTGAAAAAAGGGTCAGAAGGGCACATGGAGTGGCCCAGGGGGACCCACCAGGCCAGTACACCCCCTGGTGGCGCGACCAGCCCTAGGGCCCACCTGGCCTGGGTGGGGCCCACCTGTGGCCCTCCAAAGTGTTTCCTTCCAGCCACTTCTTTCTCTCTCCCAAAAAACACCGGAAAATTTCTGAAAGCTCGAGTTCCTGTTGTTCTTGCTCCCGATTTTCGATCTCCTTGCTCAACCCATCTTTGCTACTGATTTTTAGAGGAATCGCTCTCTGGTATGTGCCTCCTCCGCTTGTCCAATTAGATTTTTGATTGGTAGATTGTATCTTGAGTATTTTGCTACTGTAGGTGACATGTTGTGTGAGCTTGCATGCTTGTTCTATGATTATATATTTCATTTTGATGCATGTTTAGCCCTCTAGCAAGTTCCTATAGTAGTTCCTCATCATTTATCAACTTGGAAATTACTTGGTTTGATGTTTGTCTAAAAATTTCAGAAAAAAGGTCATGGACAACCACACCTTTGGAGAAGTATTTGAGAGTGATGCACCTAGGAGGACAAGGCCTTCGAGGTCATCCTCCCGAGCTAGGCCTTCATACAATGAGGATCTTATTACGCCACTCTTTGGCAACGGGGGAGATGAGGGGGATGCGCACCCTTCTACCTTCCCCTGTTATACCTTTTTGCAGGCTGCAGGGATTCTCAATGATTTCCTAACTCTTGTTAGGAGGGTTGGTCTAACTTATTATATGCAGGATGAGAGTGAGGAATATGCTATGCTCACCAAAACTTTTGTGGAGAGTTTCTGTTTTTCTAACAACCCTTTCAGGTCAGACGTGTCGTTCAAAATCTATGATAGGCCTATCACCATGACATTGAAGAAATTTTGCGAAAATTTGGGTATTGGCATGGCTGGGACGGTGAAGAAGATTCCAGCTCAACCCGCTGATTTGTTGGAGCTCTACCACGGGGTAACCAATGATGTTGACCACAGAGCCTAGCGCGGAAAGATAAGAAATATTCAACTCCCAACTATCAGATATTTTGCTTATTATCTTGCCACTAGTATTCTTGGTAGGGAGAACACTAGCAATATTTCCAACTATCATTTGGCCTTTCTAGATGCTGCTCTCAATAATGCAACGAGGTATAATCTTGGTTCTCTCATTGCACGTCGCTTAGCTATTAGAGGACCCATTTATGGGGGTATTGTTGTTGCACGTGTAGTTGCTGCCTTAGGACTTTCTGTTGATCCAAATGATACATTTTTGGCTCCTCAGAGGCTTGATATTGCTGTCATGAAAGTGCATCACTTTGTCACTACTAGCTCTACCCATGCGAGTTTGGTTTACAGGATGATGTTTACTGATGGGGAAGAGAGGAAAATTCCTTTGCCACAAACTACTTTGTTCATTATTTGCAGGGGACCTTCGTCATGCTCCAAGGAGGAGATGGACGAGCAACTGTGCATTCGTGGTTTCCACGGACACTACGAGGGGGACGTGCCCTTTTATGACCACTTTGTGCACAACACAGGGGCGTCCTCGAGCACGTACCAGGACGAAAGGTCCTCTTCGTTGCAGTACGGAGGCGCACCTTCTTGGTCACCATGGGATTGAGCCCCACTTAGGCCAAAAGCCTAAGCTTGGGGGAGGTATACCGACATCACACTCTTCTATATATCATGTTCAGTCGGTTCTTTGTATATCCATGTTTTGCTTTCTTTTTGGTTTTTATTTCTACTTTCCCAAAACATAAAAAGACCAAAAATATTTTCGTTGTTTCTCTTGGTTTGTTTCTTTGCTTTTTTGATTTGGTTTGCCTTCAGAAAAATCCAAAAAGATTTTGCTTTGTTTGTTTTTGCTTTGAGTGCTTGATTTTAAAAAAATCGAAAACACCAAAAATATTTGGTGTTATTCTTTGGTTTTGTGAAGTTCTTTGCAGGGTTCAGTAGTATTTAGTGGAGTTTGGTTTCATGTTATTATTCAAGCCACACATGTGAAGAGAAATAATGAAGATTAATGAAAACTTGAGGTGTGGTAAGTGGCTGGTAATGAACTCTATTTGTTTTCATTTTTGTACATATACTCATCATTGTGGGCATGCTTAGTCTGTTCATGTAAGGTGTATGTTATTTATGGATGCTTAGTAGTTCTTGCTCTCTTATGATTAGCTCCAGCTTGCTAATAGTTTGTAGCATGTCATATGAATGTTTGCTTGCATTGTTCTATCCATAACTTGGTATGATATTGGGGTATCCTCCTATGAATGTTTCATTTGAATCGACTTGGCACATGCTCACACATGCATAAGACTGAACAATAGTCAGTTAAGCCTCGATGATTTATTTTGCCTCAGAGTTCTTGTATCACTTTTATGCCATAATTAGTCCGGTTTTGTTGCAAGCATGATTATGACAGTTATTGCTCTCTCGTTTGTTACTCCCTCTCTATTGCTAGCCTTCACTTGCACTGAGCGTGTGCTCTACTCATGCTTCCAACTCCCCAAAACCAAACTTGTCAAAAAGTGTCCACCATATCTACCTATTAGCATCATTTGCTATTCCGTGCATATTCATTATGCCTTGTTTTCTTCCAAATAAAATGTTTGCTTGTTATGAGAAATTTAGTTAGTAATCTCTCACGAACTTGATGGCACACTTTATTTCTTGCAATTAATAAACCTGAACGATTGTGACTGTCCATGAAAGTTATATGCTTCAAATTATAGGATGGGACTTAGCAGAACCATGCTGTCACGGGGAACGCTTTCAACACCTATATTTATATACCCAGTTGATATCATGCACTTTTATTTACTGATGTCGTCGGTGTGAAATAAAAGGGGAGCTTGTAAGTCCATGGAGTTATGTATATGTGTTAGAGAAACGCCTGGGCCGCTAGCCTAAGCCATGCCTAATCATGGTGGGAACTTGCAGCATCACCATAATGAGCACTCTATGAAGCTTTCTTCTTATATATAAAAAAAAAGAGACATATTGAAAAGAGGAAAGAGAGAAAAAATCACCATTTTCCCATGGTAAATAAGAGATTGCTGAGATGCTTATTGTCTGCTTGCCTTGTCATTTTGATTATGGGATAACTCCTGTATCATGTAGAAGGGGTACCCCATTGGCGGTTCTCTATGATACACATGTATTTACTATGACAAGAACTTACCGGTGACTAAAGTTGAGTAGCATGAGGAGCGGCCCTCGTACTCAAGGGACATGAGATTTCCAGTTTATGGTCTGTCAAGCATATAACTCATATTGGACCTCACTTTCACCTTAACCATCTAAAGATGCCTATGATAGGGGCAATGAGAGATCAAAGCTAATGAGTACCATACTTTCAGCATTTGGAAGCCTTTCAAACTTTCCAAAACCTTTTCACTTCCTTGTTGAGTCACCACTTATTCTATGAGAACCTTCTTGAGAGCATAGTTGTCATTCTTAGTGTAATGTGCTTGTCTCAAAGCTTGGTTCATTATGTCATAACTTTGATGCTTGTATCTCTGATATTTTTACTTCTAGTCTTCACTTGAACTTAAGAGGTGCCTTGGCATTCATATTTTGCACTACAATCAAAGGCAAGCTAGATACCACTCTATCATACCTTTTTATGAGTATTGCAATGTTTCTTATGTTTATGTTTCATGCTACTTATTATTATTGAGTTGGAATATCTTCATAGCTTGAAATGACTATTGAGTAGACTTAGTTGCATACTCCTTATTATGAATTGTCTAAGTATCTACTCATGTGCTGAGAATATATACATCATATGAAGCAAATGTCTTCGTGAAAGTTCTTTTATCACACTCAGTTTTCAACTGAATTGCTTGAGGACAAGAAATGAGCTAAGCTTGGGGGAGTTCATACGTCCAAAACATATCTACTTTCCCGAACACTTTTGCTATTGTTTCTCCTCTAAACTTGTGTGATTTGGATACAACTAACACGGACTGACGTTGTTTTCAGCAGAATTACCTCGGTGTCTAGTTTTTCTACAGAAAATCAACTATCAGGAAAAATCCCGGAAAATATGCCAAAAATACTATTTCACCAGAAGACTCACGGAGCTAGAAGACGAGGCGGAGGTTGGCCACAAGGGGCCCACACCCCCTGTCGCGCGGGCCAGCCCAAGCCGCTCCTGGGAGGGGTGTGGCCGCCTCAGGCACCCCCTCGGCCTCCCTGTTCGCCTATAAGTTGCCTTCTGACCTAAAATCTCAGGGGGGTCGACATTTTCCAGAAAGAGTTCCACTGCGCCGCCACCACCAGAAACCGTGATTCGGAACCAGAAACTCCATTTTGGCACCCTACCAGGACAAGGAATTTGGAGAGGATCATCGCCATCATCATCACCGACGCCTCTCCATCAACCATCCATGTTTCCCCCATCCATGAGTGAGTAATCCCCGCTGTAGGCTATGGGGATGGTAGGGATTGGATGATATCTATCATGTAATCGAATAATATTGCTAGGGCATGGTGCCTAGTATCTCTATTAGTGCTAGACTATGTTGCAACTTGTTGTGCTTAATTCTTGTCACTAGGGCTCGAGTTTGTTTGCTATAAGCTTTCTGATACATAGTAACATAATTCCTTCAACCATGAGATCATGTTAATCACCATCACTGGAAGGATTCTTTGATGACATCAAACACCACACCGTAACTGGGTGGCTATAAAGGTGGCATTGAGTGTTCGGAAAGTATGTGTTGAGGCACATGAATCAAGAGTGGGATTTGTCCATCCATATGACGGATAGATATACTCTGGGCCCTCTCGGTGGAATGTCATCCAATTAGCTTGCCAGAATGTGACTGGATCACATATCACGGGAACAAGAAAAGAGTACTTATTGGTAACGAGGTTGAACTAGGTATGTAGAGATACCGACGATCAAACCTCGGATAAGTAAACTATCGCGAGACAAAGGGAAATTGGTATCGTATGTAAGTGGTTCATTCGATCACAAAGTAATTGTAGAAATATGTGGGAGCCATATGAATTTCCAGATTCCTCTATTGATTATTGATTGGAGAAGTGTCTCGGTCATGTCCGCATAATTCACGAACCGTAGGGAGACACACTTAAGGATTCGATGTTGTTTAGTAGATATGGAATGTAATATAAGTAGGGAAACCGAATGTTGTTTGGAGTCTCGGATGGGATCCGGGATATCACGAGGAGATCCGGAATGGTTCGGAGAATAAGATTCATATAAGGGAAGTCCAATTCCGGAGTTCGGGAATAATTTCGATGTTTTCATCAGAGAGGTTCTAGAAGGGTCTAGAAGGTTCACCGGACCAGAAGGGGAATGGTCCATGAATGTGACATGGTTAAGTGGAATGATTGGATCATGTCCAAGGTCACTTTGGTTGGGCATTTGCGAGAGATAAATAAAGCTCTAAATTGAAAGTCAAAAGGGAGGTTTGAAAAGTCAAACTGGAATAATAGTTTCCTAGTGGAAGAAGGAAAGAGTCCTTCCTTCTATCCAACTTGGGTTTGGGTATGGATTCAAACTCCCCTCTCCCAAGCTGCCCTCCCTCTCATAAATAGAGGGAGGGCTGCTAAAGCGCCTAACACCCCCGTGCCCACGCCACCACGCCATAGACGCCATCGCACTGCGCCTGTCCGCCACACCGCCGGCCCATCACCGTCGCCCTAGACACCTCCTCCTCCACCTCTCCGGCCTTCTAAACCTAGATAGCCAAAATCCTAGATCAACCATAACTCGCATAGGCTTAGGCGAAGCCCTGCGGGATCTTCCCTCTACTTCCGACACCACGCCGTCATGCTGCCGGAATCGTGAGGGGAGAACTACAACCTCCGCTGCCTGCTAGAACAAGGGAGAGGAAGGTCTTCATCGAGTACCGAACATGTGATCGACTGTGGAAGCGCTACCGGAACGCAGCGCCAGAAGGATCGTCTACGCGATCTTGAGATCGGCAAGTGTACGACTACGTTACCCACGAGAATCTGCTCTCGTTAACCGCTTTGGAATCTTCGAGGGTGAGTACTCTAATCGACTCGTTGCTTCAATCTAGTAGATAGATCTTGGCTTGTTTGTATGCATGCGGTAGAATTTTTTTGTTTTCCATGCTACGAACCCCTAAAGTGGTATCAGAGCCGTGTCTATATGTAGATTTGTTGCACGAGTAGAACACAATGGTCATTGTGGGCAGTGGTGCTTTTATTATCAATTGCCTTTTGTGTACTTTGCATCTTGCGGTATGATGGGATGAAGCAGTCCGGGCTAACCTTACATGACATTGTTCATGAGACTTGCTCCACGCTCAACATGCAACTTGTATTGCATAAGTGGCTTTGCGGGTGCCTGTCTCTCCCATCATAGTATAGATTCAATTTACAATGGGCACTTGATGGTTCAAGCATCAACGTTGTGGTTCTTGTTCGTAAGTTAGTACGACACTTATTGAAAGCCCCAAACCACGTAAAATATGCAAAGAAAATTAGAGGCGTCTAACTTTGTTTTGCAGGGGGTGTGCTGTGATGTGATATGGCCATGATTGTGATTATATATGATGTATGCAATGTTCCTTATTATAAGTAGGCAACCGGCAGGAGCCATATGGTTGTCTTTTAATTCCGTTAAGACCTGCGTGTCTATTATTCAAAGTAGTTGTAATAGTTGATGCTGGTGGACGACAAACATGAATCTGCGCCATTGACCTTGACGCCATGCCGGTGATGATGGAGATCATGTTCGTGCTTGAAGATGGATATCGAAAGCACAAGAAGAAAGTCCATATCATATCACATATTTTGAATTGCATGTGATGTTAATCCTTTTATGCATCTTGTATTGCATAGTTCGCGATGGTAGCATTATAAGATGATCCCTCTCACAAAATTTCAAGTTATAAAGTGTTCATCCTTAGTAAGCACCGTTGCTAAAGTTCATTGTTTTGAAGCACCACATGATGATCAGGTGTGTTAGATTCTGCGAGTGTATACAACGGTAGCAAGCCATATTTTCTCATGCGGACATGATCTTGACGAGCCTAGCATGTACAGACATGGTCTCGGAACACGGATCACCAAAAGGTAAAGCATGAGTCATATAGTAGATATGATGAACATGTTGATTGTTCACCATTGAAGATACATCAACTCTCGTGATGATTGGTTTTGATGTGGTGGATTTGGTTTGTGTGATCACTAAAACAATGTGAGGGATATTGTTTTGAGTGGGAGTTAACCTAGATTAATTTAAATATTAATTAGAACTCAGTTTGTCATAAACTTAGTCTAAAACTATTGCAAATATGTTGTAGATCAATGGCGGCCCCTACCATCAATTTTAATGCGTTCCTAAAGAAAGAAAAGTTGAAAAACAATGGAAGCAACTTCACGGATTGGTTCCGCAACATGAGGATTGTCCTCAATGCTGGTAATTTGACCTATGTGCTGGATGCACCGCTGGGTGACCCACCTGCAGCTGATGCAACCAATGAGGTAAAGAATGTTTCCTCGCTCGGAAGAATCAGTACTCCACAGTTCAGTGTGCTATCTTGTATGGTTTGGAATCGGAGCTTCAGAAAAGGTTTGAGAACCATGACCCACATGATATTGTCCATGAACTAAAAATGATATTTGAGACTCACGCGGCAGTTGAGAGTTATGAGGCTTCTGAAAAGTTCTTTAACTGCAAGATGGAAGAGGGCAACTCCGTCAGTGAGCACGTGCTTAAGATGTATGGGCACGCAAGCAAGCTTCAAAGCTTGGGTATAGTGAATCCTAATGCTTTGGGGATTCACCGTGTCCTCCAATCACTACCACCAAGTTACAAGAACTCTGTGATGAACTACAATATGTAAAACATGGACAAGTCGTTGCCCGAACTCTTATCCATGTTGAAGTCTACGGAAGTAGAGATCAAGAAAGAGCACCATGTGTTGATGGACAATAAGACCACCAAATTCAAGAAGCAAGGCAAGTCTAAGAAAAAGGGAAACTTCAAGAAGGGCGGTAAGAAAGTTACCGCACCGGCGAAGAAGACCAAGGCTGGGCCTAAGCCTGATACTGAGTGCTTTTACTGCAAGGTAGAGGGTCATTGGAAGCAGAATTGCCCTAAGTACTTGGCGGATTTGAAGAATGGCAACATCAATAAGAAAGGTATATACGATATACATGTTATTGATGTGTATCTCACGAGTACTCGTAGTAGTGCCTGGGTATTTGATACTGGTTCGGTTGCTCATATTTGTAACTCGAAATAGGTGCTGCAGAATAGACAGAAACTAGCGAAGAACAAGGTGATGATGCGTGTTGGAAATGGATCAAAGGTTGATGTGATCGCGGCGGCACGCTACCTCTTCATCTACCATCAGGATTAGTTTTATAGTTAAATAATTGTTATTTGGTGCCTGCATTGAGCATGAACATTATATCTGGATCATGTTTATTGGGAAACGGTTACTTGTTTAAGTCCGATAATAATGGTTGTTCGATTTATATGAGTAATATGTTTTACGCACATGCACCTTTGATAGATGGTCTATTCTTATTGAATCTTGATTGTACAAATACACACATCATTAAAGCTAAACGTTTGAAATTGAGCGATAACTCGACTTATATGTGGCACTGTCATCTTGGTCATATTGGAGTGAAGCGTATGAAGAAACTCCATTCCGATGGACTTCTTGAAATCACTTGATTTCGAATCACTTAAAATATGCGAAGCATGTCTGATGGGTAAAATGACTAAGACTCCATTTTCTGGTATGATGGAGCGAGCTACAGACTTATTGGAAATCATACATACCGATGTGTGTGGCCCAATGAGTGTAGCATCCGCCCGGTGGTTATCGTTATGTGCTTACCTTCACGGATGACTTGAGTAGTTATGGGTATATCTATTTCATGAAACATAAGTCTGAAACTTTCGAGAAGTTTAAGGAATTTCAAGGTGAAGTAGAGAATGAACGTAATAAGAAGATTAAATTTCTACGATCTGATCGTGGAGGTGAATATCTAAGTTACGAGTTTGGCAAGCATTTGAAGAAATGCGGAATACTTTCACAATTGACACCGTCAGGAACACCACAACATAATGGTGTGTCCGAACGCTGTAATCGAACTCTCTTAGATATTGTCACATCCCAAAATTTTCCAAATTTTGAAATGTGAAAAATAAAAAATAAAATAAATAATGGTTGAAAATTAGGGTGGAAAGAAACTTTTGTTTCTAAATGGAAGCATCAAAACCCATCTTGAACAAATTTTGAATAAAATAGAATCCAACAAATTTCAATCAAGTGAAATGCATTCATCAAGTGAAAAGCTAAACCAAAAACCCTAAAACCCTAATGAAAGAAATTATTTCCAAGATCTCTCTAAGACTATGGATTTGATCCATATAAAATTGGTCAACAAACAATTATAAATGATCAAAATGATAAAAAAAATTTATAAACTATAGAAAGTGTTTTCATTTAATTTGAAGCCATAAATAAAAGTTTATGAATTTAATAAGGTAAAAGGAAATAATTTCCAAAGCTAATAAAGCCCCTATCTAAAATCCATACCAAATTGTGAGCAATTAATCCTAAGAGGATTTAAAAATATAAACAAATATTTATACAAATTGGAGTCACCAAGTTTGGATCTTTAAATAAAAAGATATGGATTTTATAAGATAAAGAAAGAAAGAAATAAATAAATAAGGAATATTTAAAAGCCAAATTAAATCTTGGCCAAGTCCATAAACAAAATAAAAATTTACTAAAAATAAATAAAAAGATTATTTCAATAAAACTATATGGGTTTTGAACCATATTCAATTTTATTTAAACAAAGACTATTTGCCTAAATAATAAATCCCAAGTAAATAATTTAGAAGACAATTTAAATATTGAATTAAATCCATAAGCAAATGGAGCAAAGATAATTCAAATCCAAATAAAATAAAGAGATAAAGAATACTCAAATAAAATTATATGGCATTAACCAAATTCAATTCCATTTGAATGGAGACAAATCCCTAATGAAAATGATTAATTAAATCATGGGAAAATTATAATTGGAATTTTCCCAAGTGGAATAAAAGTTATTTAATTAAATTAAATGGAATCAAAGAATTATTTGAATAAAAAAATTATGGGATTAAAACCATATTTGATTTTATTTGAATAAAGACAAATGCTCAATTTAAATGATTAATAAATCATATTAAAATAATTTTAAAATAATTCAAAGTGAATTATTTGCACTAAATAAAACCTACTGAAAAAGGTTTGATAAAAAATTGGAATTCAAATAGAAGTTTGAAAATGAATTTAAAATCTTATTTGAATAGAGACAAAATGTCTATTTTAAATAAATAACAAACCATAAAGAGAATAAAATAAATATTCTAAAATGGATTGTTTAATTACATAAATGAACAAATTAAAAACCTACTGAAAAGTTGGGAAGGTTCTGAATTCAAATGTTTGTTTGAATTGTTTGAACAAATTCAAAACAGAAAATGAAAATAGAAAAAGAAAAAGGAAACAGAATAAAAAAAGAGAAAGAGCCAGCCCAACCCTGGCCCATCTAGCCCAACCAACCCACCTCTCTCCTCCCCCGAACCGTTTTCTTTTTCACTCAGCAGTGCACCCACGCAGACACGCCCCACCGTCTCCCTCTCTCTCTCACTGACGATGCTACCCCATAGCCCCGTCATCGTCTCCTTCACCCCGCGACTCATTCCTCCCCTCTCTCTCCCGTTTCTGCTTGATTCCCGCAGCTTAAATTCGTCTTAATTCTGTGAGTAAATTGCCGCTGCAATGATGCTCGTTAACTCACCTCGCTCCCCTCTATCTTTCACCCCAGACGCCACGCACTCACTGCCCATAGGCTGCTCAAATTTCTCGTAGCAAGCACCACTGCTCTGGCGAGTTCATCGACCGATTCTGGCCAGCCCACGCCTCCCCTTGCTCACTGGAGCAACCAAGCATGCTCCCCATCGTCCCCTGCACCTCCCAGTATCACTCGCTTGGCCACGCGTGCCCCGGAACACCAGCAACGAACTCGATAGAGCGACGCCACCGTCTGCCTCAACTCTGGCGACGCCCTGGTAACATTCTGACCACCCCTCTTCCTCCCGATGATATGCGTGTGATCCCCGGCATCATACACATCTAACATAACCCTCTGTTTGTCTTAGCACGGTCTATAGAGTCGCCTCCATCTTCAACAGAGAGCAACCGCCGCCAGAAGGAACTCCGGCGAGGAATTACCGTCGTCTTCGAGCGCCCCTTCGCCAACCAAGGGCACGTTGAGAGTCAGCGTATCATGGCGAGTCTGGTGAGATACTCTTCTCTCTCCCGCTCTTCTTGGTTTCACCGTTACACCTTCGCCTGAGCACCGCCACCGCGCGCCACCGTCGCCGCGCCGCCCATCCATGGTCAAGTGGCTAGGAACCGTTAGATCCTGATCGCGTGGCTAGGATAGATGACTTAACCCGAAGGGGTATGATCTGATCTGTGCCATACGATTTTAATTAGATCCAACACACCCCGTAGCTCGACCCGCATGAACCTTTTTCAGCTAATAAGAACATGACGCGTGGCCTGTGTTTCGATTTAAAAACAGAAATGAATCTATTAGAAGTTTGATTTTGTAAAATTCATAACTTTAAATCTACACGTCCAAATTTTGCAAACTTTATATCATTGGAATCAGGAAAAATAATTATATCCAACCATGCCCTTTGTTTAGTGAATTGCTTCGGTATTATTGTTTTTTTACAGAAACATATGTAGACATATTTTGTGTATAAAATTCATTCTAAAATTATTTTTAGGGTAAAATCTTTTGTAAATGGATTTTTTTGTACCTACTGACCATAGAAACCAACTTGTAGATTTAAAAGTATATTTTGTGACACTTAGGAATTATTCCTTTGAATTAAAGCATTTCTAGCTAAATAAAATGTTGAATATGTTTTAAAAGTGCTTTTTGAGTAAAACCTTTGGAAAATGATTTGATTTAAACTCACTGACCCTAAACACCAAGTTTTTGGATTTAAAAATATATTTGGTAAACCCTAGGAAATTATTACTTTGTTTAAAGGCATTTCTAGCAAAATAAAATGTTGCTTTGATTTAAAAATGGTTTTTAGGTGAAACCTTTGGCAAATAATTTAATATTAAACACTTTGACCATAAACACTAACATTTGTGTTTAAAAATATATTTGTCTAACACGAGAAATTATTCTTTGAATAAAATCATTTCTAGCAAAACAAAAATTATTTAAAGTGGCCATTTTCACTAACTTGATATCAAATGGTTTTGGCCACATTTGTAAATGACCAATAGGTGTTTTAAAATGTTTATAACCTATTAGAAACCACTTTTCCAAATAAAACAATCTTTAGCATGCTTGCCTGCATTGTTTTGTTTTACTATTTTATGTGGTGAATTGTTTGAATGCTAGATAGAATTTGTGCCTTGATTCAATTGTAGTGAAATTTGAAGAGTGTGACTATTGCAAGATCAAGGAGTGAACTTATATTCTCTACCAAAAAGGCAAGTGGTGCTTCATACTTTTGTCCCATTATTTTCACTATGCATTAGTGATATTTTGAGTAGGACTTGCATGGAATTTTCTAAAGTATAAGCTATGCCATGGGAAATCCTAGTAGATGATGCCTTAGTAGAATTTTCCCTAAGTTAAGATTCCTACAACTATCATGCTTAGCTTAGCTAGTAGAAAACAAGGGTGGATTATATTCATGCTATGAAATATTTCTAAGTCAAGGACTTTTGTTTTGTTTAATAAAACAACTATGTGAATGAAACACCTGGGTGGAATGGTTGTGAATGGGTTATGTTGAGTGGTTACACAGGGCCCATATTTATGGACTACCCTAGTGTATCTCACTTGTGGAAAGACACCCAGGAACAAAGAGATTTGAGATGTCAAATGTTGAGAAGCTTCAAGTGCAGCCACTTGGCATTATGGGCTCTGCCTGGATCATATAGGTTGCAATAACTTAGCCAGATGGACATTTGGTGGTAGGGGGTGATAGGTTTGGGAACGTGTCCATTTTGGTCTAAGGGAAGGCTTCTGAAAGATCTTGTCTTGATGCATAACGGGTCTTGTGGGGAAAGTGCACCACCTCTCGAGAGAGTAAAATCTAAGTACTTAGCCATGTCCCCAGCAATGGACAAATTGAGCATCAAGACATGGAAGCTATCAAGAATCTCCTCATCCCAATTTCTAAGTTAAAAACATGTGGTTGAACAAGGGTTAAAGTATCACCAATTTCTATTGGGAGATGCCTTGGGTGATTTTGCCAAACAAAAACTTAGTGTTTTCAAATGATAAGGAAAATCTATTTTGAGCAAAGCAAGCCTAAGATCCACTTAGCCAAATGCATATAGATGATAGATACCACTATTCTACCATAGTATCACTTCCCAATACAATTCAAATGTATTGACCCTTTTGGCTGTAACTTATTATGTTGCAGGTTTGTTTGATGTTAGTGAAGTGTGTTGATTAGGATTACAAGTCTACAACCAACATGATTGCCTGTGGCACTTTGAAGATGAAGGACTCCATGCTATATAGATATTCTGCTGCATTGTAATGTGATAGCCAAATGAGCTATGTAAGATGTAATGAAGTATTTTATTCCTGGTTATAAAGTTGTACTATGAACTTTGTTTCTTGATATTACATCTTAACTGTGGATGCTAGCTATTGATCCAGGGACTAGCATTGTAAACACAGGTATCTCTACCTTATTAAAGGTGGGGACCTCTACAGATGGTATCAGAGCACTGTGTTGCCTATAGGATTGTAACCCTAGGATTGGACAAAACCCCTTAGAAAAATAGGAGTTGTATTTGTTCCAAAACTTACTTACAAACAATCTTGTAAACTCTTTCCTCAACCTTTTTGGTTTTGATTCTACATCTGTTCCTTTTCAACTTGATGGACAAAGCCTCCACCATGAGCAAAGGACTTCACCAACTCAAGTGACTTCAACTTCACCATCACCAATGACTTCAGCTTTAGTTTCACCAAGGACTTCAACTTGAACATCACTAAGGACTACAAGTGAGACAAGAATAATACTCAAGACTTGAAGACTAAAGAAACATAACTTAGAAGGAATCATCATCACCTTTGAAGCTTAGTGACCAAGATACAAGAATTTTTCCAAGGAAACCATGATCTCATTCATGAAGAAACAACCAAGAAGAATGTAATGATCTCAAGAAAACCATATAGTTGGACCACCATACTAATGTTTAGTTTATATCAAGCACACCAACTTATGTGGTGTAGCAAAAATATTTTGTTGCCTAAAAATGTGCTTGAACTTGTTGTTTGAGTGAAATGTTTGTTTGTGATTGCTTGCACATTGCTTGTGTGAATTGTGATGTGTTTGATTAGACTTTTTCCCCTAGAAATCTTTTGCCTATTCTAATCCCAATCCAACCCAAACAGATGACTTCTTCAAGAGACTCCTATGTTAAGAATGTTGACAACAACAACAACCAAGAGATGCTTCTAGCAACCCAAGCCCAGTTGAATCAAGTGACAACTCAGTTTTTAGCCAACAACAATGAGTTAGACCCAACCATACAAAAGTTTTTGGAAACCCAATCCCAATTGTTGCAAAGGATGACCAATCAAATGATCAACATGATAAGCAACTCTTCCCAAGGAGTTTGTGACAACAATGATGGCAAGGATGATATTATAGAAGGAACTCAAGCTTGCAATATTTGTGGAGACATGGAACACACTTCCAAAGAGAATGAGGATCAATGCCCTAATTGTGAAGAGAAACATCCAACTAAACAATGCCCCACATCTCAAGTGACTTGTTTCCTATGTGAAGGAAATGATCATGTCCCTATCCAATGTCCCATCTATCCTATAGTTCAACAAATGAAGCAAGATGGAATGCATCAAATGTTTGGGAACCTCCATAAAGGAACAACTTCTACCAAGAAGGATGAAGGCAAAGTCAGAACCATGCATCATAAGCCCACATCCAAAGTAACCACAAAGTGTTGCTTGTCTTGTGGCGAAGAAGGACATATCTCTAGTAACTGTCCCAAGAAAAGATAAAGATTTCCCACCTTTGAGGTGAGATATGAAGAGCATGAACTAGAAGAACTCCTAGCTTTGGAGAGACCCAAAAAGAAGAAGAAGGACAAAAGCCAAGTGCAATATTACAATTGCAAAGAAATGGGACACTATGCCGGTGATTGCCCAGAAAAGAAGAAGAACCAAGGAAACAAACAAGAAGCAATGATACCAAAGGAAAAGAAGGATATTAGCCAAGTGATGTGTTTCAAATGCAAAGAGCTAGGCCATTATGCAAACAAGTGTCCAGAGAATATACATCAAGACCCTAAGTAAGCCAAGATGTAATCTAGTTGAAAACCTTTTTAAGGGTGGTAGTACCCTAGTTGTCTTGAAGCCAACTTGTAACCTCTAGCCTTCCCAAATCTCGGGACGAGCTTTCTTTTAAGGGTGGTAGCCTGTCACATCCCAAAATTTTCCAAATTTTGAAATGTGAAAAATAAATAAACAAAATAAATAATTGTTGAAAATTAGGGTGAAAATAAACTTTTGTTTCTAAATGGAAACATCAAAACCCATGTTGAACAAACTTTGAATAAAATAGAATCCAACAAATTTCAATCAAGTGAAATGCATTCATCAATAATGTATCTTGAAACTCAAACACTTGGAAAAGCTAAACCAAAAACCCTAAAACCCTAATGAAAGAAATTATTTCCAAGATCTCTCTAAGACAATGGATTTGATCCATATAAAATTGGTCAACAAACAATTATAAATGATCAAAATGATAAACAAAAATATTATAAACCATAGAAAATGTTTTCATTTATTTTGAAGCCATAAATAAAAGTTTATGAATTTAATAAGGTAAAAGGAAATAATTTCCAAAGCTAATAAAGCCCCTATCTAAAATCCATACCAAATTGTGAGAAATTAATCCTAAGAGGATTTAAAAATATAAAAAAATATTAAATAAAATTATACAAATTGGAGTCACCAAGTTTGGATCTTTAAATAAAAAGATATGGATTTTATAAGATAAAGAAAGAAATAAATAAGGAATATTTAAAAGCCAAATTAAATCTTGGCCAAGTCCATAAAAAAATAAAAAAATAATAAAAATAAATAAAAAGATTATTTAAATAAAACTATATGGGTTATGAACCATATTCAATTTTATTTAAACAAAGACTATTTGCCTAAATAATAAATACCAAGTAAATTATTTAGAAGACAATTTAAATCTTGAATTAAATCCATAAGAAAATGGAGCAAAGATAATTCAAATCCAAATAAAATAAAGAGATAAAGAATACTCAAATAAAATTATATGGCATTAACCAAATTCAATTCCATTTGAATGGAGACAAATCCCTAATGAAAATGAATAATTAAATCATGGGAAAATAACAATTGGAATTAGCCCAAGTGAAATAAAAGTTATTTAATTAACTTAAATGGAATCAAAGAATTATTTGAATAAAAAAAATATGGGATTAAAACCATATTTGATTTTATTTGAATAAAGACAAATGCTCAATTTAAATGATTAATAAATCATATTAAAATAATTTAAAAATAATTCAGAGTGAATTATTTGCACTAAAGAAAACCTACTGAAAAAGGTTTGATAAAAAATTGGAATTCAAATAGAAGTTTGAAAATGAATTTAAAATCTTATTTGAATAGAGACAAAATGTCTATTTTAAATAAATAACAAACCATAAAGAGAATAAAATAAATATTCTAAAATTGATTGTTTAATTACATAAATGAACAAATTAAAAACCTACTGAAAAGTTGGGAAGGTTCTGAATTCAAATGTTTGTTTGAATTGTTTGAACAAATTCAAAACAGAAAATGAAAATAGAAAAAGAAAAAGGAAACAGAATAAAAAAAGAGAAAGACCCAGCCCAACCCTGGCCCATCTAGCCCAACCAACCCACCTCTCTCCTCCCCCGAACCGTTTTCTTTTTCACTCAGCAGTGCACCCACACAGACACTGATCACCTGGCCCCACTGTCTCCCTCTCTCTCTCACACTGACGATGCTACCCCATAGCCCCGTCATCGTCTCCTTCACCCCGCGACTCATTCCTCCCCTCTCTCTCCCGTTTCTGCTTGATTCCCGCAGCTTAAATTCGTATTAATTCTGCGAGTAAATTGCTGCTGCAACTACGATCTTTAACTCACCTCGCTCCCCGCTATCTTTCCCCCCAGACGCCACGCACTCACTGCACATAGGCTGCTCGAATTTCTCGCAGCAAGCACCACTGCTCTGGCGAGTTCATCGACCGATTCCGGCCAGCCCACGCCTCCCGTTGCTCACTGGAGCAAACAAGCGTTCTCCCCATCGTCCCCTGCACCTCCCAGTATCACTTTCGCTGCAGCCCGCGTGCCGAACACCGCGAACTTCGTGAGCGATGCCACCGTCTGCCTCAACTCCGGCGACGCCCCTGGTAACATTCTGACCACCCCTCTTCCTCCCGATGATACGCGTGTGATCCCCGGCATCGTATGCATCTAACACAACCCTCTATTTGTCTTAGCGCGGTCCGTAGAGTCGCCTCCGTCTTCAACAGACAGCAACCGCCGCCAGAAAGAACTCCGGTGAGGAATTACCGTCGTCCTCGAGCGCCCCTTCGCCAACTAAGGGCACGTTGAGAGTCAGCGTATCATGGCGAGTCTAGTGAGCTACTCCTCTCTCTCTCCCGCGCTTCTTGGTTTCACTGTTACACCATCGCCTGAGCGCCAGCGTCGCCGCGCCGCCCATCCATGGTCAAGTGGCTAGGAACCGTTAGATCATGATCGCGTGGCTAGGATAGATGACTTAACCCGAAGGGGTATGCTCTGATCTGTGTCGTATGATTTTAATTAGATCCAACGCACCCCGTAGCTCGATCCGCACGAACCTTTTTCAGCCAATAAGAACATGACGCGTGGCCTGTGTTTTTATTTAAAAACAGAAATGAATCTATTAGAAGTTTGATTTTGTAAAATTCATAACTTTAAATCTACACATCCAAATTTTGCAAACTTTATATCATTGGAATCAGGGAAAAGAATTCTATCCAACCATGCCATTTGTTTAGTGAATTGCTTTTGTATTATTGTTTGTTTTTAGAGAAACATATGTAGACATATTTTGTGTATAAAATTTCTAAAATTATTTTTACGGTAAAATCTTTTGTAAATGGATTGTTTTGAACCTACTGACCATAGAAACCAACTTGTAGATTTAAAAGTATATTTTGTGACACTTAGGAATTATTCCTTTGAATTAGAGCATTTCTAGCTAAATAAAAATGTTGAATATGTTTTAAAAGTGCTTTTTGAGTACACCTTTGGAAAATGGTTTGATTTAAACTCACTGACCCTAAACACCAAGTTTTTGGATTTAAAAATATATTTGGTAAACCCTGGGAAATTATTACTTTGTTTAAAGGCATTTCTAGCAAAATAAAATGTTGCTTTGATTTAAAAATGGTTTTTAGGTGAAACCTTTGGCAAATAATTTAATATTAAACACTTTGACCATAAACACTAACATTTGTGTTTAAAAATATATTTGGCTAACACTAGAAATTATTTATTGAATAAAATCATTTCTAGCAAAACAAAAATGATTTAAAGTGGCCATTTTCACTAACTTGATATCAAATGGTTTTGGCCACATTTGTAAATGACCAATAGGTGTTTTAAAATGTTTATAACCTATTAGAAACCACTTTTCCAAATAAAACAATCTTTAGCATGCTTGCCTGCATTGTTTTGTTTTACTATTTTATGTGGTGAATTGTTTGAATGCTAGATAGAATTTGTGCCTTGATTCAATTGTAGTGAAATTTGAAGAGTGTGACTATTGCAAGATCAAGGAGTGAACTTATATTCTCTACCAAAAAGGCAAGTGGTGCTTCATACTTTTGTCCCATTATTTTCACTATGCATTAGTGATATTTTGAGTAGGACTTGCATGGAATTTTCTAAAGTATAAGCTATGCCATGGGAAATCCTAGTAGATGATGCCTTAGTAGAATTTTCCCTAAGTTAAGATTCCTACAACTATCATGCTTAGCTTAGCTAGTAGAAAACAAGGGTGGATTATATTCATGCTATGAAATATTTCTAAGTCAAGGACTTTTGTTTTGTTTAATAAAACAACTATGTGAATGAAACACCTGGGTGGAATGGTTGTGAATGGGTTATGTTGAGTGGTTACACAGGGCCCATATTTATGGACTACCCTAGTGTATCTCACTTGTGGAAAGACACCCAGGAACAAAGAGATTTGAGATGTCAAATGTTGAGAAGCTTCAAGTGCAGCCACTTGGCATTATGGGCTCTGCCTGGATCATATAGGTTGCAATAACTTAGCCAGATGGACATTTGGTGGTAGGGGGTGATAGGTTTGGGAACGTGTCCATTTTGGTCTAAGGGAAGGCTTCTGAAAGATCTTGTCTTGATGCATAACGGGTCTTGTGGGGAAAGTGCACCACCTCTCGAGAGAGTAAAATCTAAGTACTTAGCCATGTCCCCAGCAATGGACAAATTGAGCATCAAGACATGGAAGCTATCAAGAATCTCCTCATCCCAATTTCTAAGTTAAAAACATGTGGTTGAACAAGGGTTAAAGTATCACCAATTTCTATTGGGAGATGCCTTGGGTGATTTTGCCAAACAAAAACTTAGTGTTTTCAAATGATAAGGAAAATCTATTTTGAGCAAAGCAAGCCTAAGATCCACTTAGCCAAATGCATATAGATGATAGATACCACTATTCTACCATAGTATCACTTCCCAATACAATTCAAATGTATTGACCCTTTTGGCTGTAACTTATTATGTTGCAGGTTTGTTTGATGTTAGTGAAGTGTGTTGATTAGGATTACAAGTCTACAACCAACATGATTGCCTGTGGCACTTTGAAGATGAAGGACTCCATGCTATATAGATATTCTGCTGTATTGTAATGTGATAGCCAAATGAGCTATGTAATATCTAATGAAATATTTTATTCCTGGTTATAAAGTTGTACTATGACCCTTGTTTCTTGATATTACATCTTAACTGAGGATGCTAGCTATTGATCCAGGGACTAGCATTGTAAACACAGGTATCTCTACCTTAGTAAAGGTTGGGACCTCTACAGATGGTATCAGAGCACTGTGTTGCCTGTAGGATTGTAAACCTAGGATTGGACAAAACCCCTTAGAAAAATATGAGTTGTATTTGTTCCAAAACTTACTTACAAACAATCTTGTAAACTCTTTCCTCAACCTTTTTGGTTTTGATGCTACATCTGTTCCTTTTCAACTTGATGGACAAAGCCTCCACCATGAGCAAAGGACTTCACCAACTCAAATGACTTCAACTTCACCATCACCAATGACTTCAACTTTAGTTTCACCAAGGACTTCAACTTGAACATCACTAAGGACTACAAGTGAGACAAGAATAATACTAAAGACTTGAAGACTAAAGAAACATAACTTAGAAGGAATCATCATCACCTTTGAAGCTTAGTGACCAAGATACAAGAATTTTTCCGAGGAAACCATTATCTCATTCATGAAGAAACAACCAAGAAAAATGGAATGATCTCAAGAAAACCATATAGTTGGACCACCATACTAATGTTTAGTTTAGATCAAGCACACCAACTTATGTGGTGTAGCAAAAATATTTTGTTGCCTAAAAATTTGCTTGAACTTGTTGTTTGAGTGAAATGTTTGTTTGTGATTGCTTGCACATTGCTTGTGTGAATTGTGATGTGTTTGATTAGACTTTTTCCCCTAGAAATCTTTTGCCTATTCTAATCCCAATCCAACCCAAACAGATGACTTCTTCAAGAGACTCCTATGTCAAGAATGGTGACAACAACAACCAAGAGATGCTTCTAGCAACCCAAGCCTAGTTGAATCAAGTGACAACTCAGTTTTTAGCCAACAACAATGAGTTATACCCAACCATACAAAAGTTTTTGGAAACCCAATCCCAATTGTTGCAAAGGATGACCAATCAAATGATCAACATGATAAGCAACTCTTCCCAAGGAGTTTGTGACAAAAATGATGTCAAGGATGATACTATAGAAGGAACTCAAGCTTGCAATATTTGTGGAGACATGGAACACACTTCCAAAGAGCATAAGGATGAATGCCCTCATTGTGAAGAGAAACATCCAACTAAATAAAGCCCCACATCTCAAGTTACTTGTTTCCTATGTGAAGGAAATGATCATGTCCCTATCCAATGACCCATCTATTCTATAGTTCAACAATGAAGCAAGATGGAATGCATCAAATTTTTGGAAACCTCCATAAAGGAACAACTTCTACCAAGAAGGATGAAGGCAAAGTCAGAACCATGCATCATAAGCCCACATCCAAAGTAACCACAAAGTGTTGCTACTCTTGTGGAGAAGGACATATCTCTAGTAACTGTCCCAAGAAAAGAGAAAGATTTCCCACCTTTGAGGTGAGATATGAAGAGCATGAACTAGAAGAACTCCTAGATTTGGAGAGACCCAAAAAGAAGAAGAAGGACAAAAGCCAAGTGCAATATTACAATTGCAAAGAAATGGGACACTATGCCAGTGATTGCCCAGAAAGGAAGAAGAACCAAGGAAACAAACAAGAAGCAATGATACCAAAGGAAAAGAAGGATATTAGCCAAGTGATGTGTTTCAAATGCAAAGAGCTAGGCCATTATGCAAACAAGTGTCCAGAGAAGATACATCAAGACCCTAAGTAAGCCAAGATGTAATCTAGTTGAAAACCTTTTTAAGGGTGGTAGTACCCTAGTTGTCTTGAAGCCAACTTGTAACCTCTAGCCTTCCCAAATCTTGAGACGAGATTTCTTTTAAGGGTGGTAGCCTGTCACATCCCAAAATTCTCCAAATTTTGAAATGTGAAAAATAAATAAACAAAATAAATAATTGTTGAAAATTAGGGTGAAAAGAAACTTTTGTTTCTAAATGGAAACATCAAAACCCATGTTGAACAAACTTTGAATAAAATAGAATCCAAAAAATTTCAATCAAGTGAAATGCATTCATCAATAATGTATCTTGAAACTCAAACACTTGGAAAATCTAAACCAAAAACCCTAAAACCCTAATGAAAGAAATTATTTCCAAGATCTCTCTAAGACTATGGATTTGATCCATATAAAATTGGTCAACAAACAATTATAAATGATCAAAATGATAAACAAAAATATTATAAACCATAGAAAGTGTTTTCATTTAATTTGAAGCCATAAATAAAAGTTTATGAATTTAATAAGGTAAAAGGAAATAATTTCCAAAGCTAATAAAGCCCCTATCTAAAATACATACCAAATTGTGAGCAATTAATCCTAAGAGGATTTAATAATATAAACATATATTAAATAAAATTATACAAATTGGAGTCACCAAGTTTGGATCTTTAAATAAAAAGATATGGATTTTATAAGATAAAGAAAGAAATAAATAAGGAATATTTAAAAGACAAATTAAATCTTGGCCAAGTCTATAAACAATATAAAAATTTAATAAAAATAAATAAAAAGATTATTTAAATAAAACTATATGGGTTTTGAACCATATTCAATTTTATTTAAACAAAGACTCTTTGCCTAAATAATAAATCCCAAGTAAACTATTTAGAAGACAATTTAAATCTTGAATTAAATCCATAATAAAATGGAGAAAAGATAATTCAAATCCAAATAAAATAAAGAGATAAAGAATACTCAAATAAAATTATATGGCATTAACCAAATTCAATTCCATTTGAATGGAGACAAATCCCTAATGAAAATGATTAATTAAATCATGGGAAAATAATAATTGGAATTTGCCCAAGTGGAATAAAATTTATTTAATTAACTTAAATGGAATCAAAGAATTATTTGAATAAAAAATATTTATGGAACTAAAACCTTATTTGATTTTATTTGAATAAAGACAAATGCTCAATTTAAATGATTAATAAATCATATTAAAATAATTTTAAAATAATTCAAAGTGACTTATTTGCACAAAAGAAAACCTACTAAAAAAGGTTTGATAAAAAATTGGAATTCAAATAGAAGTTTGAAAATGAATTTGAAATCTTATTTGAATAGAGACAAAATGTCTATTTTAAATAAATAACAAACCATAAAGAGAATAAAATAAATATTCTAAAATTGATTGGTTAATTACATAAATAAACAAATTAAAAACCTACTGAAAAGTTGGGAAGGTTCTGAATTCAAATGTTTGTATGAATTGTTTGAACAGGTTCAAAACAGAAAATGAAAATAGAAAAAGAAAAAGGAAACAGAATAAAAAAGAGAAAGAGCCAGCCCAGCCCTAGCCCATCTAGCCCAACAATCCCACCTCTCTCCCCCGAACCGTTTTCTTTTTCACTTAGCAGTGCACCCACGCAGACACTGATCGCCTGGCCCCACCGTCCCCCTCTCTCTCACTGACAATGCTACCCCACAGCCCCGTCATCGTCTCCTTCACCTCGCGACTCATTCCTCCCCTCTCTCTCCCGTTTCTGCTTGATTCCCACAGCTTAAATCCGTCTTAATTCTGCGAGTAAATCGCCGCTGCAACTATGCTCGTTAACTCGCCTTGCTCCCCTCTATGTTTCCCCCCAGACTCCACGAACTCACTGCCCATAGGCTGCTCAAATTTCTCGCAGCAAGCACCACTTCTCCGGCGAGTTCATCGACCGATTCCGGCCAGCCCACACCTCCCCTTGCTCACTGGACCAAACAAGCGTGCTCCCCATCGTCCCCTGCACCTCCCAGTATCACTCGCTTGGTCACGCGTGCCCTAGAACGCCGGCAATGAACTCGACAGAGCGACGCCACCGTCTGCCTCAACTCCGGCGACACCCCTGGTAACATTCTGACCACCCCTATTCCTCCCAATGAAACGCGTGTGGTCCCTGGCATCGTACGCATCTAACTCAACCCTCTTTTTGTCTTAGCGCGGTTTGTAGAGTCGCCTCCGTGTTCAACGGAGAGCACCCGCCGCTAGAAGGAACTCCGGCGAGGAATTACCGTCGTCCTCGAGCGCCCCTTCACCAACCAAGGGCACGTTGAGATTGAGCGCATCATGGCGAGTCTGGTGAGCTACTCCTCTCTCTCCCGCGCTTCCTGGTTTCGCCGTTACACCATCGCCTGAGCGCCGCTGCCGCGCGCCACCATCGCCGTGCCGCCCATCCATGGTCAAGTGGCTAGGAACCGTTAGATCCTAAACGCGTGGCTAGGATAGATGACTTAACCCGAAGGGGTATGCTCTGATCTGTGCCGTACGATTTTAATTAGATCCAACGCACCCCGTAGCTCGATCCGCACGAACCGTTTTCAGCCAATAAGAACATGACGCGTGGCCTGTGTTTCGATTTAAAAACAGAAATGAATCTATTAGAAGTTTGATTTTGTAAAATTCATAACTTTAAATCTACACGTCCAAATTTTGAAAACTTTATATCATTGGAATCAGGAAAAAGAATTCTATCCAACCATGCCCTTTGTTTAGTGAAGTTCTTCTGTATTATTGGTTGTTTTTATAGAAACATGTGTAGACATATTTTGTGTATAAAATTCATTCTGTAATTATTTTTATGGTAAAATCTTTTGTAAATGGATTGTTTTGAACCTACTGACCATAGAAACCAACTTGTAGATTTAAAAGTGTATTTTGTGACACTTAGGAATTATTCCTTTGAATTAAAGCATTTCTAGCTAAATAAAAATGTCGAACATGTTTTAAAAGTGCTTTTTGAGTAAAACCTTTGGAAAATGATTTGATTTAAACTCTCTGACCCTAAACACCAAGTTTTTGGATTTAAAAATATATTTGGTAAACCCTAGGAAATTATTACTTTGTTTAAAGGCATTTCTAGGAAAATAAAATGTTGCTTTGATTTAAAAATGGTTTTTAGGTGAAACCTTTGGCAAATAATTTAATATTAAACACTTTGACCATAAACACTAACATTTGTGTTTAAAAATATATTTGGCTAACACTATAAATTATTCTTTGCATAAAATCATTTCTAGCAAAACAAAAATGATTTCAAGTGGCCATTTTCACTAACTTGATATCAAATGGTTTTGGCCACATTTTTAAATGACCAATAGGTGTTTTAAAATGTTTATAACCTATTAGAAACCACTTTTCCAAATAAAACAATCTTTAGCATGCTTGCCTGCATTGTTTTGTTTTACTATTTTATGTGGTGAATTGTTTGAATGTTAGATTGAATTTTTGCCTTGATTGAATTGTAGTGAAATTTGAAGAGTGTGACTATTGCAAGATCAAGGAGTGAACTTATATTCTCTACCAAAAAGGCAAGTGGGGCTTCATACTTTTGTCCCATTATTTTCACTATGCATTAGTGATATTTTGAGTAGGACTTGCATGGAATTTTCTAAAGTATAAGCTATGCCATGGGAAATCCTAGTAGATGATGCCTTAGTTGAATTTTCCCTAAGTTAAGATTCCTACTAATATCATGCTTAGCGTAGCTAGTATAAAACAAGGGTGGACTATATTCATGCTATGAAATATTTCTAAGTCAAGGACTTGTGTTTTGTTTAATAAAACAACTATGTGAATGAATCACCTGGGTGGAATGGTTGTGAATGGGTTATGTTGAGTGGTTACACAGGGCCCATATTTATGGACTACCCTAGTGTATATCACTTGTGGAAAGCCACCCAGGAACAAAGACATTTGAGATGTCAAATGTTGAGAAGCTTCAAGTGCAGCCACTTGGCATTATGGGCTCTGCCTGGATCATATAGGTCGCAATAACTTAGCCAGATGGACAGTTGGTGGTAGGGGGTGATAGGTTTGGGAACGCGTCCATTTTGGTCTAAGGGAAGGCTTCTGAAAGATCTTGTCTCGATGCATGTCGAGTCTTGTGGGGAAAGTGCACCACCTCTCGAGAGAGTAAAATCTAAGTACTTAGTCGTGTCTCCTGTAATGAACAAATTGAGCATCAAGACATCGAAGCTATCAAGAATCTCCTCATCCCAATTTCTAAGTTAAAAACTTGTGGTTGAACAAGGGTTAAAGGATCACCATTTCTATTGGGAGATGCCTTGGGTGATTTTGCCAAACAAAAACTTAGTGTTTTCAAATGATAAGGAAAATCTATTTTGAGCAAAGCAAGCCTAAGATCCACTTAGCCAAATGCATATAGATGATAGATACCACTATTCTACCATAGTATCACTTGCCAATACAATTCAAATGTATTGACCCTTGTGGCTATAACTTATTATGTTGCAGGTTTGTTTGATGTTAGTGAAGTGTGTTGATTAGGATTACAAGTCTACAACCAACATGATTGCCTGTGGCACTTTGAAGATGAAGGACTCCATGCTATATAGATATTCTGCTGCATTGTAATGTGATAGCCAAATGAGCTATGTAAGATGTAATGAAATATTTTTATTCCTGGTTATAAAGTTGTACTATGACCTTTGTTTCTTGATATTACATCTTAACTGTGGATGCTAGCTATTGATCCAGGGACTAGCATTGTAAACACAGGGATCTCTACCTTATTAAAGGTTGGGACCTCTAAAGATATGGTTCGTTCTATGAAGTCACTTACAGATTTACCGCTATCGTTTTGGGGTTATGCATTAGAAATAGCCGCATTCACTTTAAATAGGGCACCATCTAAATCCATTGAAACAACACCATATGAATTCTGGTTTGGGAATAAACCTAAATTGTCGTTCCTTAAAGTTTGGGGTTGCGAAGCTTATGTAAAGAAGTTACAGCCAGACAAGCTTGAACCCAAGGCGGAAAAATGTGTCTTCATAGGATACCCGAAGGAAATTAGTGGTATACCTTCTATCATAGATCCGAGGGCAATATCTCCGTTGCCAAGAATGGATCCTTTCTAGAGAAGGAGTTTCTCTCGAAAGAAGTGACTGGAAGGAAAGTAGAACTCGACAAGGTTGTTGAACCTTCTCTCGAACTTAAGAATAGCGCAACACCGGAAGTGGTTCCAGTGGCACCTACACCAATAAGAGAGGAAGCTAATGATGTTAATCATGAAACTTCGGTTGAAGTAACTACGGAACCTTGTAGGTCAATGAGAAATCGTACCACTCATGATTGGTATGATCCCGTTATGAGTGTCGTGTTGGTGTACAACACCGATGACCCTGCGACATATGAGGAAGCGATGATGAGCCCAGATTCCAATAAATGGCAAGAAGCCATGAAATCCGAGATTGGATCCATGTACGAAAACCAAGTATGGACTTTGGTGGACTTACCGGATGGCCGGAAGGCTGTCAAGAACAAATGGATTTTCAAGAAGAAAACAGATGCTGATGGTAATGTTACTGTCTATAAATCTCGACTTGTCGCAAAAGGGTTTTGACAAATTCAAGGAGTTGACTACGATGAGACTTTATCACAGGTAGCGAAGCTAAAGTCTATGAGGATTTTATTAGCAATCGCTGCATATTATGATTATGAGATATGGCAGATGGATGTCAAAACGGTGTTCCTCAATGGAGACATCGATGAAGAGTTGTATACGGTACAACCCAAAGGTTTTGTCGATCCTAAAGATGCTAACATGGTATGCAAACTTCAACGGTCAATTTATGGATTGAAGCAAGCATCCCAGAGTTGGAATCAACGTTTTGATAAGGTGATCAAAAGTTTTGGTTTTATACAAACTTATGGAGAAGCTTGTATTTACAATAAAGTGAGTGGGAGCTCTGTAGCATTCTTAAGACTATATGTAGATGACATATTGTTGATTGGGAATGATGTAGACCTTCTTAATAGTGTCAAGGATTATTTGAATAATAGTTTTTCAATGAAAGATCTTGGCGAAGCATCTTACATATTAGGCATAAAGATTTATAGAGATAGATCAAGACACATAATATCATTGTCATAGAGTACATATTTGGACAAAGTTCTAAAGAGGTTTGGAATGGAAGATAGCAAGAAAGGGTTCTTGCCCATGTTGCCCAATGCGACCTTGAGTAAAACTCAAAGTCTTGCAACGGCAGAAGATAGAGAAAGAATGAGTAAAACTCCCCATGCCTCAGCCATAGGATCTCTTATGTATGCCATGCTATGTACTAGACCCGACATTGCATATGTTGTTAGTTTGACTAGCAGATATCAAAGTGATCCTAGAGTGGATCATTAGATAGCGGTCAAAAACATCCTTAAGTACTTGATAAGAATTAAGGATATGGTTCTTTTTTATGGAGGTGATGAACAGCTCGTTGTTAATGGTTACACCGATGCTAGTTGGAACACCGATCCGGATGATTCTAAATCTCAATCTGGATATGTATTTACTTTGAATGGTGCAGCAGTTAGCTGGAGGAGTGCAAAGAAAAGCGTTGTGGCGATATCTTCAACTAAATCGGAATACATAGGTGCTTCAAGCTTCACAAGAGGCAATATGGATGAAGGAGTTCATTACAGAGCTCTGTGCGGTTCCAAGTGCACTGGACCCAATGTCTATCTATTTTGATAACATGGGCGCCATAGCCAATGCACAAGAACCAAGGTCACACAAGAAGCTGAAGCACATCAAGCTACGTTTTCACGCTATTCGAGAGCATGTCCAAGATGGTGACATAAAGATTTGCAAAGTACACACAGATCTGAATGTGGCGGATCCGTTGACTAAACCTCTCCCGAGGGAAAAACATGACCAGCACCAAACCGCCATGGGTGTTCAGTATATTACCATGTAATCTAGATTAGTTGACTCAAGTGCAAGTGGGAGACTGTTGGAGATATGCCCTAGAGGAAATAATAAAAGTGGTTATTATTATATCTTTTTGTTTATGATAAATGTTTATATTCATGCTATAATAGTATTAACCAGAAACATGAATACTTGTGTGATTTGTAAACTAAATTAGAGTCCCTGGTAAAGCCTCTTTATAATACTAGCTTGTTGGTTAATAGATGATCGTGGTTTCTCGATCATGAACATTAGGATGTTATTAACAACAAGATCATATCATTAGGAGAATGGTATGATGGACATACTCCTATAGATAAGTGTAGCATAAAGATCAAGTCATTTCAATAGTTTGTTTGCTATAAGCTTTCTGATACATAGTAACCTAATTCCTTCGACCATGAGATCATGTTAATCACCATCACCGGAAGGATTATTTGATGACATCAAACACCACACCGTAATTGGGTGGCTATAAAGGTGGCATTGAGTGTTCGGAAAGTATGTGTTGAGGCACATGGATCAAGAGTGGGATTTGTCCATCCATATGACAGATAGATATACTTTGGGCCCTCTCGGTGGAATGTCATTCAATTAGCTTGCAAGCATGTGACTGGATCACAAGGGATCACATATCACGGGAACGAGAAAAGAGTACTTATCGGTAACGAGGTTGAATTAGGTATGCAGAGATACCGACGATCAAACCTCGGATAAGTAAACTATCGCGAGACAAAGGGAAATTGGTATCGTATGTAAGTGGTTCATTCGATCACAAAGTAATCGTAGAAATATGTGGGATCCATATGAATTTCCAAATTCTTCTATTGATTATTGATCAGAGAAGTGTCTCGGTCATGTCCGCATAATTCACGAACCGTAGGGAGACACACTTAAGGATTCGATGTTGTTTAGTAGATATGGAATGTAAGTAGGGAAACCGAATGTTGTTCGGAGTCTCAGATGGGATCCGGGATATCACGAGGAGATCCGGAATGGTCCAGAGAATAGGATTCATATAAGGAAAGTCCGATTCCGGAGTTCGGGAATGATTTCGATGTTTTCATCAAAGAGGTTCTAGAAGGGTCTAGAAGGTTCACCGGACCGGAAGGGGAATGGTCCATGAATGTGTCATGGTTAAGTCGAATGATTGGATCATGTCCTAGGTCACTTTGGTTGGGCATTTGCGAGAGAGAAATAAAGCTCTAAATTGAAAGTCAAAAGGGAGGTTTGAAAAGTCAAACTGCAACAATAGTTTCCTAGTGGAAGAAGGAAAGAGTCCTTCCTTCTATCCAACTTGGGTTTGGGTATGGATTCAAACTCCCCTCTCCCTAGCTGCCCTACCTCTCATAAATAGAGGGGGAGGGCTGCCCCAAAGCTCACAACACCAGCCCTCCCCACCCGTGCGCCGCCGCCCAAGCCACCGCACGCCGCCACGTCGCTGCCCTGCAACGCCGCGCCGCCACCTCGCACCACCGTCGTCTCGTCGCTGTCGCCCTAGCCGCCGCCGACACCTCGTCCTCCTCTCCGTCCTTCTAAACCTAGATCGCCAGAAACCCTAGATCCACCATAATTCGCACCGGCTTAGGCGAAGCCCTGCGGGATCTTCCCTCTACTTCCGACACCACGCCGTCGTGCTGCCGGAATCGCGAGGGGAGAACTACAACCTCCGCTGCCTGCTGGAACAAGGGAGAGGAAGGTCTTCATCGAGTATCGAACGTGTGACCGACTGCGGAAGCGCCACCGAAACGCAGCGCCGGAAGGATCGTCTACGCGATCTTGAGATCGGCAAGTGTACGGCTACATCACCCACGAGAATATGCTCTCGTTAACCGCTTTAGAATCTTCGAGGGTGAGTACTCTAACGACTCGTTGCTTCAATATATTAGATAGATCTTGGCTTGTTTGTATGCATGCGGTAGAATTTTTTTGTTTTCCATGCTACGAACCCCTACAACAGCGGCGCTGCGGAACTTTTTGTGGAGATCTGATCCACGTTAGGGTTATGTCTCGGGGAGACGTATAAGTAGGCGAAAGGGCAAGTTCGGTGGAGGGCCAGGGCGCCCACACCATGTGGCCACGCGGCCAGGGGGCGCGCGGCCAGGGGGCCGCGCCACCATATGGTGTGGCTCGCCCCTGGTTCCCTCCTCCGTCTCTCCTTCGGGCTACGTGTTATGTCGGGTAAAATATCGACTTTGGCTTTTGTTCCGTCCAATTCCGAGAATATTTATTTTCTGGCTTTTCTAAAACCAAAAATAGCAGAAAACAGGCAACTGGCACTGTTGCATCTTGTCAATAGGTTAGTTCCAGAAAATGTATAAAAATACCTCAAAGTGTAGATAAAACATAACAAAGTTGATACAAAACAATCATGGAGCATCAAAAATTATAGATATGTTTACGACGTATCAAGCATCCCTAAGCTTAACTCCTGCTCGTCCTCGAGTAGGTAAGTAATAAAAAGAATAATTTTTGAGGTGACATGCACCATCACAATCTTGATCAAACCATTTGCAAGCATTGAAAGCTTGGATCAAAGTACTCTAAACATGAGCATGAAAGATGAAGTTCTAACAATAAGAAAAAGTAACTATGTTGCAACATGAAAGGATACAAACAAAGATCATGAATAACAATGCATTAAAATACGTTTGTTTGTTTCACATATAGAAAACATATCATAGTGGTATTCAGCTTGTCCCTCATGGAGTATCAAAACATAAATGCATAGGACACCTTAAAAGCTCATAAGGGTGACTAGATACAAATAGTTCAAGAACAAGCAATATCAACATTATGAAGAAATCAACAAGTTTTGGGACAATGCACATAGAACTAAGAATGACAACTATGCTCTCCTAGTTGGTGCATAAAGATAGAAGGCGGAGACTCAATATAAAAGTAGGAAGAAAGGCCCTTCATAAAGGGAAGCAGGGATTTCAAGTTTCATAAAGAGCTTCCAAAAATTATGGTACTTGTTAGCTTCCAGCTCTCATTGCCCCTATCATAAGCATGTTGAAGTGATTAAGGTTAAAGTGAACAAAGTATGGAGTATATGCTTGACAAATCATAAGTTGGCAATCTCACGTCCCTTGAGTACAAGGGTCGTTCCTCATGCTACTCAACTTTAGTTACCTATAAGTTCTTGTCATTGTAAGAATATGTGTATCATAGAGAACCACCAACGGGGTACCCCTTGCCCCATGACACAGGATCTATCCCATATCAAAATGACAAGGCAATAGACAGTGAGCATCTCAGCAATACTTTTATTTACCATGCGAATGGTGCATAAATTTTTTTCTCTCTCTTTTTTTATATTTTTTTCTGAGGATACTTCATGGATCTCAGCAAGTTCCCACCATGATTAGGCATGGCTTAGGCTAGCGTCCTAGGCGTTTCTCTAACACATATACATAACTCCATGGACTTACAAGGTCCCCTTTTATTTCACACCGCCAACATCCATAAGCAAAAGAGCATGATATCAACTGGGTAGATATTTACACGTGTTGAAAGCGTTCCCCGTGTCAGCACGGTTCTGCTAATTCTCAACTTATAAGTGCAAGCATATTCAACATAAATGACACAATGGTTCAAGTTTATTAGGGGCAAGAAAAATAAAGTGTGCCATCAAGTTTGTGAGAGCTTTAATCACTAATTTTCACATAACAAGTTTAATTTGGAAGATAGATAAAAACATGAATATACTTGGAATGGTGTAACACACCATGCATAGGAATTTATAGTGGACTCTTTGGAATAACTTGGTTTCTTGGGAGTTGTATGCATGATTAGAGCTTTCTAAGTACAAGTGGAGGCTAGCAAAAGACTGGGAGCGACCAACTAAGAGAGAAATAATGGCCATAATCATGCAGAGCGACAAAACATTATCAATTAAAGCATAAAGTGGTATCACAAGTCAAAAACTAAATGATCATAGAGGCTAAGGTGACTGGTTCATAGTCTTAACATGGTGTAAGCATGTGCCAAGTTAGCCCAAATAAAGCATCAAAGGAGAACACAACAATATTATGCTTTTGTATGCTAAAACAATGCATGATTCTTTCAAGGCACATTAAGCAATCTCAATTGTTTGAAACAAGTCATGCTACAAAAATAATCACTAAGCATAAGTTCAAAGCAACATCTAGCATGACATGATAAAGTCTAAGCCATAGTCAAAACAATGCTCCCTTTGTACCACTATAGGCATGAAACTTTCTACTCTTTCTCCAACACCAATCGACTTATTTGAAATAACTCACAAAGATAATAATCAATAAAGATCAGTGAGCTTGTCTCACAAATCCACAAAGAAGAAATAAAAAGTTCTAAGAAAAACTCATAAGAAAACTAAGGCTAAACACAGTGCTAGCAAAAGAGAACACTCACAAAACAATAAGAATGGAAACTAGAGTGTTCTAGGCAATGAAAACAGAGTGTGTATCTCTCCAAAAGAAGTGTGCCGAGATCCAAACAACTTATTGCAGCAAAAAAAGCAAAACTAAACTAAAATCTAAAACTAATATGCTCTAAGAACAACACAATAATGCATGAAACAATAAAAACGAAGTGTCTAGAAAGAGACCTCGGATTTTTATTGATGAAGAAGGGGATGCCTTGGGTATCCCCAAGCTTTGACGCTTGTACCTCTTGAATATTTCTTGGGGTGTCACGGGGTGGCATCCCCAAGCTTGAGATTTTGTCCATTCTTCATCTCATCACATCATTCTTCCCCTACACTTGAAAATTTCCTTCATACAAAACTTCACACAATCTTCATTAGCAACATTAGTGTATTCAAAATAATCAGCCTTTAGGTTTAGTTTCAACACAAGTAGAACTTCCATTAAAACACAAGCTACTGTATCAATTCCTTTCTAAAAGCTCAAGTGATCAAAGATAACTAAAAAAGAAACCGATAAGGGGCAAATGCAAATAATGGCAGAAATCTGTCAAAATGGATCAGCAGGTAAAGACCGATTTTTTCGAAGACCTTATGTTGCTCAAATCGAAAAGTGTTGAACTAACTAAAGTTAGATAATAAACTAGGGCATAATAAAATAAAATTACAGCTCAATATGACATACTGGGATTTTTCATGCATTTTTACAGTCAAGCACAGAAATCTGTTTCAGGACAACAACTTCTCCAAATCTTACTTCTCTCTCATTAGAGGTTATTATTGGCACAAAAACCACATAAAAGGATAAGGAGAGGTTATTACAGAGGCAATAACTTACAAGACTCAACAAAAGGAAATCCTAATGAAATTTGGGTTATCTCCCAATGAGTACTTTTCTTTAACGCCTTTAAGTTAGGCTTGATAGTTTGAGAAGATGCTCACATAAGAAATATGAATTGAAGTAAAAGAGAGCATCAAGAAGTAAATTCAAAACACATTTAAGTCTAACCCACTTCCTATGCATAGGAATCTTGTATAGAAACAAGTCATGAAAGCACAAAGCAACAAGCATAGGAAAGCAAAACAAGTGCAACTTCAAGATTTTCAACATAAAGAGGGGAAACTTAATATTGTTGTAGAGGTCCCAACCAGATAAGGTAGAGATCCCTGTGTTTACAGTGCTAGTCCCTAGATCGAATAGCTAGCACCCACAGTTTAAGATGTAATATCAAGAAACAAAGGTCATATTACAACTTATAACTAGGAATAAAATAATTCTTTACAACTTACATAGATCATATGGCTATCTTATTACAAAGCAGCAGATAAATCTATAAGCATGGAGTCCTTCATATTCATGTGCCACGGGGCAAACATGTTGGTTGTAGACTTGTAATTCCTACTCAACAAACTTCACTAACATCAAACAAACCTGTAACATAATAAGTTACAGCCACGAGGGTCAATACATTTGAATTGTATTGGCAAGTGATATCATATTGATATGGAGAATCTATCATCTACATGAATATTTGGATAATTGGAGTTTTGGCTGGCCTTTGCATAAAACAAGTTTTCCCTATCCTTTGAAATAGGTTTTCTCTCTTTTCAAATCATTTCATCACACAATGGCACACTGGAGTCACACCAGGTGCTTCCCTTGTTCACCCAACAAGTTTTAACTTAGAGAAATTGGGATGAGGAGATCCTTGATCATTTTAATGTCTTTGATGCTCAAAATGTCCATTACCGGGGACACGGCTAAGTACTTAGGTTTTACCCTCTCGAGAGGTGGTGCACTTTTCCCACAAGACTCGACATGCATCGAGATGAGACTTTTCAGAAACAATCCCTCAGATCAGCACATGCGCGTTTCATCCTATCATCACTTCCACCAACTTTCTGCCTGTCTGAGTTCTTGCAACCTAGTTGGTAAAGGCAGAGCCCATATGCCATGTGGCTGCACTGGAAGCTTCTCAACATAAAACATCTCAAATATATTTTTTCCTGGGTGGCAATCCACAAGTGAGATACACCAGGGTAAACCATAGAAATGGGCCCTGAGTAACCACTCAACACAAATCAATCTTCCCATTCCACCCAGGTGATTCATTCACATGTTGTTTTATTAATCAAAAACATAGTCACAGACTTTGCATAATACCATAACATGAATATTCCACCCTTGCAATCTACTAGCTAGGCTAATCATACTAGCATACATGTTTCTTAACTTAGGAAGATTCCTATCAAGATATATTCTATAGTATCTACTATAGCATAGCAATATATAAATTAGTCCTATCATGCATACTACAAAATATCACTAATGCAATATTGTAAAGATAGGACTTTTGATGACCAAAGTATCACTTGCCTTTTTATAGAGAATCTAGGTGCTCTCCTTGATCTTGCAATTGTCTCGCTTCTCAAGGTTCACTACAATTCAATCGAGCAAAGCACACATTCAAAACTAGCACTCAAACAAATAACAAAACAAAACAATAAAAACAAAGAAATGCATGCAAGCATGCAGAAGGTTGTTTTATTGAAAAAGTGTTTTATAAAAAGGTTCTAAACATTTCAAAACACTTACTGGTCTTTTATAAAGGTGGAAATTCATTTAAAATCAAGTTAATTGAAAATAGGCCCTTTAAATAATTTTTGTTTTACTAGAAATGCTTTTATTCAAAGGAATAATTTCTAGTGTTAAAAAATATATTTTTAAATTCAAATGTTAGTGTTTCGGGTCAGAGGGTTCAAAACAAATCCATTTGCAAAAGGTTTCACTCAAAAATAATTTTTAGAACAATTTTTATACTCAAAATATTCCTATTAATGTTTCTGCATAAGCACCTAATTTTTCAGAAGCAAATGACCAAATCAGGGCCATATTTGCAAATTACACATTTTTCTGAATCCATTGATATAAAATTTGTAATTTTTGAACATACATATCAAAAGTTATGGACTTTACAAAATCAAACAACTAATAGATCAAATTCTGGTTTTTAAAACAACAGCTTGGCCACGTGGTGTGTTTCTACTGGTCAGTACTGCTTCGGGTGGATCGAGAAATGCGCACCGTTAGATTTAATTAGCATCGCACGGTGCAGATCAACAGATACCGATTCGTCTAACTGATCTATCCCAACCACTAGATCTACATCCAACGGATCAAGACGCATTGACCAAGGATGGGCGGCGCTGGCGACGGTGCACGGTGGAGGCACGTCTGGTGGCGGTGGTCCGACGAAACCAGGAGGCAAGGGAGGAGGTGCATTGGCTTACTGAGTTCGTGGGGTTGTCGCGGTGCTCAAGGTGGTTTCCGTTGACGAAGGGGCGCACGAGGTCCTTGGCAATTGCTCACCGGAGTTCCGTTTGTCATCGGGAGCTTGTAGACGCAGATGGAGGCGAGCCTATAGGTCATGATTTGGCGAACGGTGAGAGTCAGAAGAAGCGCAAGACGATGGTGATCACGATAGCGTCAACCATAGGAAGAGGGGCGGACGGAACCTACCGGGAAAGTTCGCCGGAGACAAGTTCACCGTCGGGTTCTAGCAGAGGTTGACGAAGGCGAAGCTACAAAGCACAAGCAGACAAACTGAAGGCATTAGTAGATGCGCACAAGGAAGGAGATTGCGGGAAACAAAACCAGGGAGTGGGAGGGGGTCGGGGTTCACCGGGGTTGGCGTTCGAGCTCGCCGGAGACAGCGGTGGTGTGAGCTAAATTGGGGGTAGCCTGGAGGTGCTCAGGCATGGGAAACTGAGGGGAAACAGAGAGAAAGGGGAGGTGTTTAAGAGGGCGTGGTCGCGGGAGGAATTTTCTTGTGGAATCAAGCGTAATTACTCAATTTGAATTCAAGAAGAAACGATGGAGAGGGGGGAACAGGTCTTGCACGGTGAAGACGATGAGGTGACGTGGCTGTGGGTCCACGGGGTCAGCGAGGGGGTCGGTGGATGCGCGGTGAGAAAGGGATTTCGCAGGGAGAGAGGGGTGAGTGGCCAGGGTGGGCTTCTGCTAGGCTGGTAGTTGGGCTAGACTGAGTAGGTTAGTTGGGTTGGGTTCTTTCTATTTTTTCCTTCTTATTTTTTCTTTCTTTTTTGTCTTTTCATTTTCTGTTTTTATTTGAACCATTTGTTTTAAACAACAATTTGAATTCAAATCTTTCCAAAACTTTTCAGTAGATCTTACTCAAAATATGTGTTGATTTAAGTAGCCCACTTTGAATTATTTACATATTTTTCTTGTGGTTTCTTATTTATTTAAGATATGTGAGGCATTTTGTCTTTTAATAAAATTGAATATGGTTCAAATCCATATAATTTTATTCAAATAATACTTTATTCCTTTTTATTATTTAATAAACTTTTATTCCATTTGCTTATGGATTTGGCCAAGGTTTAAATTGTCTTTGCAAATAATTCTTATTTATTTCTTTATTTCCTTGTCTTATAAAATTTATATCTTTTTATTTATAGTTCCAAAATTGGTGATTCCAATTTGTATAATTTTTATTTATCTTTTTAAATCCTTTTAAGATTTTTTTGTCCACAATTAAGTGTTGATTTTAGCTAGGGGCTTTAATAGCCTTGGTTTACTTTCTTTTATCTTATTAAAGTCATAAGTTTTTATCCATGGCTCCAAATTGAGTGAAATCAATTCCCATGGTTTTATGATATTTTTGTTTACCATTTTTGATCATTTAGAAATGTTTTTTGCCAAATTTTTATATGGAAAAAGCCATAGTATTAGAGTGATCTTGGAGATGATTTCTTTCATTAGGGTTTTAGGGTTTTTGGTTTATTTTTTTCCAAGTGCTTTAAATTCAAGGTACATCCATTTATGAATGCATTTGATTCTTTGAATATTTGTTTGTTGCCTTTTATTCAAATTTTGTTCAAGTAGGGTTTTGATGTTTCCATTAGAAGCAGAAAGTTTCTTTTCACCCTAAATTTCAACATTTGTTTCTTTTGTTTGTTTATTTTTCACATTTCAAAATTTGGAAAATTTTGGGATGTGACAATTGTTGAGATACATAAGACCATGTTTCCCTCTCTCATAATAAATTTCAGTAGCAACATGAATAAAATTAACAATATAACTATCACATAAAACATTCTTATCATGAGCCACATGCATAAAATAATTATTACTCTCCACATAAGCATAGTCATTCTTATTAATCGTAGTGGGAGCAAATTCAACAAAATAGCTATCCTTATTATTCTCATCACCATAATCATCAAATATAGGAGGCATATTGTAATCATAATTAATTTTCTCCTCAATAGTAGGTGGACTAAAAATATCATATTCATCATTGTAATCATCATACATTGGAAGTATAGTATCATCAATAGAATAGATATCTTCCAAAGTGTGTTCATTTGTAAACATATCATAATTGGGAGGAACATGGATAGTACTAATAGTACAACAATTATTAATATCATCATTTTTAGAATTGGTACCAAAGAGATTTTCAATATCAAAAGTAGTGTGCTTTTCCCAATCATGATCACTACTATAGGTAACAGGCATAGGAACATCATCTAGTTCAGACTCATCAGCAAAAACTATAATAGGAGAAACATGCTTAGGGGAACATACTGTTTCCTCTCTCCTTTTATTCCTCCCCCTTTTCTTTTTCTCCAATTTAGGAGGGAGAGGATTGAAAGGAAGCTTCTCCACATACCCTGGTTTATTGTTAGAGACAATAGAAGAAACTTTGGAGGATTCCTCCTTTTCATTAATAAGAACAAAACTCATATCAGTCCTGTCATATTTTGGTAAAATGTCATCTTTTATAAGATTTTGTATGTAAGTATTTGTGTGTCAATTATCAACACAATAAAGATGACAACCATGCAGGACGCTATTCATATCAAAAGCACTCATGTCTACCAAAGAAGTTTTTCTTGATAACTCTTCACACCCCAAAAATAATGTAAGTTCATCATGTTGATTATCAGTTATCACGTTATCACAATACAAACTAGCAGTACTCATTGGATTATAAAGGTCATTATTATGGCCTGAGCATTGAAAATTGAAATGACCCACTTCATAGCAGAGTTCACAAATAAAAGGATAGAGGGCATAAACGTTTTTACCAAGATCATTTAGATCAGTATACCACGTTCTATTTTTTCATTCCAATGGGTGATAAAATATTCTTCTTCGATTTGATTCTTTTCACAAGGTCTATGCATTCTAAAAAAATTAACATGATTATAAGAAATAGTATTTTCAGAAGTTTGAGCATGTTTATTGCAATCATGAATAACATTTTCATTTTCCATGCAAGTGTCTTTAAAAGGTTCATGATACATGTCCCATTTTTCTTTAGGGGCATTAATATGGTAAGCAAAGGCTCTATAACAATTAACAAGAATTTGAGTTTCAAGATCATATTTAGCACTAAGCTCTTAAAAATCAGCAGTTTCTGCGAAAGACTTAATGCAATCATACTCATAGTTTATACCTAGTTTTTAACCTTTGTCGTTATCCCAATCTTTGGTATTGCTTTGAATTGTTTCAAGAAGATCCCACTTAGCTTTGACCTCCTTACTTGTGAAGGATCCCTCTAAACAGGTATCTAGATAGTCCTTGTAATGTCCTGGAAGCCTTGCATAAAAATTATTATTAATAATATTACTGGGGAGATCATGAATGGGACATTTGAGCATTAGTGACTTCAATCTCCCCCAAGCTTGGGCAATACTTTCTCCATCATGAGGGTGAAAATTATAAATATAATGCCTATCTTTATGGATTTCATGAGGAGGATAAAATTTAGAGTAAAAGAGAGATTCAAGTTCCTTCCATTCCAAATGATGAGGATCATTTAGTAGCTTATACCACTCCCTTGCTTTGTCCCTAAGTGATAAAGAGAATAGCTTCCTCTTAACTTGGTCCATTGAAATATCTGCACACTTGAAAAACTCACATAATTCATGTATAAAGAGTAAATGATCACCAGGATGGACAATTCCATCTCCAAAATAGCAGTTATTCATAACACGTTCAAAAAATTCACAGGTATTTGAAAAGGGACACTTTCAGTACGTGGATTTAAAATATCACAAGTATCATTAGAATTACCACATATGGGAGATAAAGTATCATAAGAGAAAATTTTCTTCCCTAAAGCTGGGGAACTAAAAATATCATTTTCATAAAAACTAGCTTCCCCAATCTTAGACGTTTCCATAGTATTAGTAAAAATAGTGTTCAAAAAATTCATACTACTAACATTGCTATTATCATGCAAAGAAATTTCCATAGGTTTTTTAATTTTCTCTCTAGACCATTTATGTTCTAACTCAGGAAAAATAGTAAAAAGATCTCTAATTTTGTTGTTTTTTTCCATTAAGCCTAACTAGTGAAAATAAAAACAAGAAACAAAAAGATAAAATTGCAGAATCTAAAGGAAATAACTTCGAGCACTCACACACTAGAAATAGTACTAGAAGATAGCTTAGTAGCCAGAGGATGTGAGTACCTTTTACCTTACCTCCCCGGCAATGGCGCCAGAAAAGAGCTTGATGTCTACGCACGCTTCTATTCTTGTAGACAGTTGTTGGGCCTCCAAGTGCAGAGGTTTGTAGAATAGCAGCAAGTTTCCATTAAGTGGATCACCCAAGGTTTATCAAACTCAGGGAGGAAGTGGTCAAAGGTATACCTCAAAAGCAACCCTACAATCAAGATACAAGAAGTCTCTTGTGTCCCCAACACACCCAATACAGTTGTTAGGTGTATAGGTTCACTAGTTTGGTGAAGAGATAGTAAAATACAAGTAGTATGGATGATTATAAGACAACGGTGCCAGAAAAGAGCTTGACGGGGAGGAAGAGACTAAAGGCAATCTGAAATAAAGATGGAAGCAAGAAAACATGTAGTAGGACTAGTTGTAAACGGTGTTTCAATGCTTAGAAACAAGGCCTAGGGATCATACTTTCACTAGTGGATACTATCATATAAATATCTTCTCTTCATTATTCTATTATGAACTACTCTCCGGTTGGACAACTCTAATCCATGGTAGGGCTAAAAAAGCACTCCTTAAAGTTCGCATTCCCCATCTAGATAACCCCACACTGTCACCTTGAGCGCTAGATGGTTCCTACAAACACCACAATTTCATAGAGACATCCAACTCCAGATATAACTCATGATAAGTATTTATGTAATCTTTAGCCTAAGTGCCACATGGTGTGCATACTGTCACTTCACACACGTGGGGATAGCCGGAGATTAAAATTAAACCACTTGAGTAGCAGAGTAGATCTAATTGATTACAAAGCTCATGAACACAATAAGATCACGCATAGAGAGAGAGATGAACACATACCTATCGGTAAAGCCCTTAGCCTCGAGGGAGAACTACTCCCTCCTCATCATGGGAGTCAACAACGGCGATGGAGATGGTGGTGGAGATCGATGGAGATGGCTCCGGGGGCAATTCCCCATCCAGGCAGGGTGCCGGAACAGAGACTTCTGTCCCCCAAATCTCCTCTTTGGTGGCGGTGGCGCTGTGGAACTTTTTGTGGAGATCTGATCCGCGTTAGGGTTACGTCTCGGGGAGACGTATAAGTAGGCGAAAGGGCAAGGTCGTTGGAGGGCCAGGGGCCACACCATGTGGCCGCGCGTCTAGGGGGCCCATGCCACCGTATGGTGTGGCCACCCTGGTGCCCTCCTGTGCCTCTCCTTCGGGATCCATGTCGGGTAAAATATTGAATTTGGATTTTGTTCCGTCCAATTTCGAGAATATTTCTTTTCTGGCTTTTCTGAAACCAAAAATAGCATACTGCGGCATCTTGTCAATAGGTTAGTTTCAGAAAATGTATAAAAATACCTCAAAGTATAGATAAAACATAACAAAGTTGATACAAAACAGCATGGAGCATCAAAAATAATAGATACATTTATGATGTATCATGCACCTGCCCCTGATACAGACAAATTTGGCGCTGATTCCCAGGCATATACGGCGAGATCTGCCTCGGATATGACGCTGGCAGCACCTGAAGCCAGTCCTTCAGCGCACGCACGTGCGTGCGACTCCGCGCTCAACATGTCTCCCGGGGTCCCCTCCCTAAGCGCTGCTACACCCGTGCATGCGCGTGTGCACCGCACCGTGCTAGCCATGTCTCCTGGGGCCACGCGGTCCCCCTTGTCATATGGGGGGCAGCATCTCCTGGCATCGACGACAGGACAGACGGGACCGCCTCCTGGTCTCCCTCTGCCTCCTTGTCCCCTCCTACCGAGGCGGGCCACCGTGGGGACCATGATGACATCAACCTCGGGGCTAAGTCTCCCGCTCACGTGGTCCATGACAATGACAACATGTCTTATCCTGGCGAATCTGCATCGGATCTGGAGTCCGGATCTTCTGCTTCGCCTGAGGCAGAAGATCCAAATGCAGAACCACGCACCCGCCTATAAAAAGGTATAAGGAATCCAAAAATTTATACTGATGGTACAGGAGACCCAACAAATCTGCAAGATGCTCTTAACAATACAAATTGGAAGCATGCCATGCAAGATGAATATGATGATCTCATGCACAACAACACTTGGAATCTTGTTCCTCCTAGCAAAAATAAAAACATTATTGATTACAAATGGGTATACCGCATCAAGAAAAATGTTGATGGCACCATTGATAGATACAAGGAACTTCTTGTCACAAAAGGGTTCAAACAAAGGTATGGCATTGATTATGAGGACACCTTCAGTCCTGTTGTTAAGGCTGCTACTATCAGACTTGTTGTTGGGGATATGCTATATGGGTATCTTCATAGCATGTCTCCTATCCGGATAACCCGGGTGGCCCACAGTTGGTAGCATGGCCCATGGACTGCTGGGCGGCCCAGTTAGTTGGATCCAGAAGGGAGGCCCATGCCGGATAAAGGAAGGCTACGGATGAGTCACCGACGTACCCATAGCCTTGGAGTGCAAGACACGTTAGACTGATTGTATACTGTGTAGGACTCTGTAACCTGTCTGACTAGGACTTTTCCTATAACCCTAGGATCTGGCGACTATATAAGCCAGACGTATGGGAGCCTTTAGGGCACAAGTCAGATAACTCAACTCATACCCCGCACAGCGAACCAATCCCTATAACTCGGCGTATTGCCCTTATAGTGATTTATAGCAGGAGTAGGATTCCGCCACCATTGTGGGATCTGAACCTAGGTAAGCCGTGTTACCTCATACCCGTTAACCATCTGCCTTACCCCACGTCTCTAAACACGCATTGTGAGGACCCCTCCATGGCGTACTCATCGGCAATACCACGACAGTTAGCGCCCACCATGGGGCAAGAGGCGCTTCAGGCTCTACAGCGGGCGAGGTTCAAGATCTTCGCGGGAATTGGCGAAACCGTAGCCATCAGTCACGTTCTCTTCTCTGGCAACATTCTAATCGTCCATCCTGACGAGTTCTGGATCCCAGCGAAGACAAACCCTACCCGCTGCTCGATCGTCCCCGTCGGAGACATCCAACTCTTTACCGGCGAAACCGACTCGGGCACTAGTTCCCTGGAAGTTGGAGGAGCATCAAGACCCGCATGGATCGCCTATGGGCAGGATACGTTCGCGGAAGGATCGATGTCGGATCTGTCTTTGGAGTTTGCCGACAAAGATCGAAAAAATTCAAGGCCCACCCAAACCGCCCCTATGTAGGATATAATGGTGGAAGATTGCTGCAAGTTCGCCGGCTTCGTCCGTGCGTCTGGACAGCAGAGATCCAAGTTCGTCGGAGTGGTGACCATCTTCGATATGGCACATTGCGTATAGAGAGAGGGTGAAAACCCCAGCGATTACCTTGCCAGGTGGCTCCGTATACGGGCCGATATGGCACATTACCCCAATGATGATGCCATGTATCACTTTGTGGAAGGACTGGACCAAGGTACGCTTCTCCGATATACGCTAAGGCGGCAGCAGGCTTCAGGACGCCTCACCTTCGAAAGCATGGTGAACACCGTCAAAAATTACGCGCAGGCCGAGGAGGCAGCTCAGACAGCCCTTGCGCTCCTTGACGGAGCCCCTCCGCCTCAGCCACCACCACTACCGCCTCCGGTCATTGTCGCTGTAGCTGCACCACCGCCTCTGATCGTCATTGCAGTAGCTGCACCACCACCTCCAGTCATCATCGATGTTGTCACACCACCACCTCCCATCATCGAGGAAGCCCCGACACCCTCTGACTCCGTGCTTGACGCGCTCTACGCCGACATCAGCGCTGACTCAGAGGAGATAGATTTCAGACCGGAGGAGCTAGACTCTGCTATGCAGGAGATGGAGGAGGACTTCCAACGCGACGAGCAAGCCAACTACGCCGTCGCATCCCGAGAGGTGTTCGTCGCCATTGGGACCGCGATGGATGAAGATCAACCTGGACGAGCTCTGCCTAAAGCGTTGGACAAAGGGAAGGGACCACTTCTTGCTGCCGACAACGATCGCGCAAAGGTCATGCCCCCTCCGCCCAACCCAGTGCAGTAGCCGCAGGAACTCAACACCGGTCCGAGTAACAACAACACCGCAAACCTGCCACCTCCGGTATCTACGTCTACAGCTGCCCAAATTACTCTAGCTGATAGAGTGATGCACGATAATTTGCTCGTCGATCCCATGACCGTGGACCATATACGGAACGTAGTCCAGCTTGACGAGAAGCGCCAACAGCTGCTGGAGGAAGCACAGGCCATCACGGAGCAAGGCGCATAGCTAGATCGAGATCTGGCCAATGCGCAAAAGTCCATAGAGAAAGCTAGAGCAATGGAGGCCGACTACAAGACTCTGCTCAAGCAGCAGAAGGCTAAGAAAGCTCCGGCTCGCGTCATCAACGATCCTGGTGTACGGCGAAACCTAGGATGGGCTCCCTCGAAGCCGGCACAGGCCAAGCCATACATTGACAGTGAGGGCAGGCAGGTGATGCCCACTCCTATCCTCAACCTTGTCGTCGCCAAGACCCTTCTGGAGCAGGATAGATCACCCGCAGCGGTGGAGAAGGTCTATGACCTCGTGGCCAAGGCAGTGAAACAGCAGGAAAAGGCCACCTCTCAGAGGCTCGAGTCTGACCCACCATATTGCTAGTCTACCAGCACAAGCCGCCAAGGGACCGATCTCCTCATGATGTCGGGTCCCAAATGGGTTCATCAAAACAAAGACGGAGGGATGCACGCAACAGGAAGGACGCTATCCCCCATATCCTCTGACCATGGAGGTAAGTCTCATCCTCGTCGCCCATCTCCACCGCTCCAATCTCCTCGACATCGTGAAGACCCCAAGGCTCACCATCGCACGGATATGCCTCCGCCAAGGAAGAGCGGCATCGCCATCCACTACAACGCGGAGCAGACCCGTCATGATGGGGAGCGCAACCAAGGACACAAGAGCAGGTCGCGCCATGACCCTCCGCGTCCGACAAGCAACCGCGACAAGCGTGAGGCATCACAGGAGGGTAACAACAAGAAAGCTAACCCACCGCCACCTCCGCCTCTGTCGCCCTCTAGCAGCCACAATGGCGGAGGAGGCCCGCATCATTCACGCAGCCCATCTCCTGGTGGCAAGAATAAGAAAGCAAGCCCGGAGCCATACGTCGCACGTTCACTCCTGGACAAGATTCACGAGGCCCGGGAAGGACAATACTTGGGACCACGTTGCTTTGGACCTGTAATACGGACTACAACTTATCCCAAGGGTCTCCGGATTGACAAGACCATCAAGCCCTATGACGGAACCGCCAAACCAGCTACGTGGTTGCAAGATTACGGCAACGCAGTGGATATCGCCGGGGGTAACCCCAACATCATCGTCAAGTACCTCCCCCTGATGCTGGCGGGCACGACCCGACAATGGATTGATGACTTGCCGGAGAAATCCATCTGCAACTGGTTGGACATGCAAGAAGCGTTCATCAAGAACTTCGAGGGTACGTATAAGCGTCCATGTACGGTTGGCGGTCTACGGCGGTGCATGCAGGAGAAAGACGAGTCATCTCGCGCCTACCTCTCTTATTAGCTGGATATGAAGAATTCCTGCACAGGAGTGCATGCTCAAACCGCCATGGCCACCTTCATCGATGAGTTAGAGAAAGGTACGTTGCTCCAACATAAGTTGAAGAGCTTACAGGACAACCACCGGCTAGATCTCAATCAGATGATCCAGTTGGCTAGTGAGTTCGCGGCTGCTGACGACGATGCTCGTGGCTCCCTTCCAGCAACGGTCGTTCCAACTCAAGATAGGAGGAACAACAGCACAAAATGGAAGAGCCTGCCAGAAGAAAAACAAACCTCCGACATGGTCACCATGACGTTTGCAGGATGAGGTGATGGCGGACAGCGTGGCCGGGGACGGGGGGCTGGTCGTGGGCAGCAGCGTGGTAGTGAAACTACCCCGGCAGCGCTCCGTGTTCCCCAGACATACGAGGAGTACCATGACATGCCATGCCTGGTACACCTCGATGCCAATGGCAAAGCCACTCACACCAATCTCCATTGCAAGTTCGTCAACGATCTCAAGGAGGATCCAGAGTCCGGCTACAAGCAAAGTCGGAAAAACAGACCGCGAGGCAAGGGCAAAGGGAAGAATAAGGACGAGGAGTCCACGGATTCAAGTGACATGGACGAGGATGTTGACCCTAAGCACGCTGCCAAGGGTGACGGCAAGGGAAAGAACCCCTTCGAGAAGAAGGCGGCCGTTTTCCACACTTTCCTTGGGACCCCCACTGCCCGACAACAGAAGACATCTATGAGGATACTGATGGCCACTCTACCCCCAGTTCCCCAGTACTTGCCCTGGTCGGAGATTCCAATTACTTGGGACAGGGAGGATCACCCGTACCTCATCCCTACGGAGAACCAGCACACCATGGTCATCAATCCCCTGATTGACGGCAACAAGTTCACCAAGTGCATGGTGGATAGTGGAAGCAGCATCAACATCATGTACCTGGATACACTGCTCAAGATGAACTTGACAAAGGCTAACCTAAGGCGAACCAGCACCATCTTCCATGGCGTAGTTCCTGGTCGGGAGGCTCGGTCCCTTGGGTGCATCACACTTCAGGTCACTTACCGCCAAGAACGCATGACCTTTGAGGTGGTCCCCTTCAAGAGCGTGTACCACGTCATATTCGGACGCGACATCTTACACGCCTTCATGGCCAAGCCATGCTTCGTCTACAACAAGCTCAAGATACCCGGACCCAACAGAGTCATCACTGTATTCGGAAGTTTTACTAAGCCAAGGGACTGCGAGATTGGAGAAGCAGCCTTTGCAGAAGTTGTCCTCTATAGCGAAGAATTCAAGGAGATCCAGAGCAAGGTCGATGCCACGGAGATGCCAGCGTCGAAGAAGCAGATTTCCGACTCCACCCTAGCATTCAAGGCCGCCATCGAAACCAAGCCGGTGGAACTTGTGGTAGGCGATGCCTCCAAGATCACCACCATTGGGACGAACCTGGATCCCAAATAGCAAAGCGCGCTCGTAGAGTTCCTCCGTGAGAATAGGGACATCTTCTCCTGGCAACCTGTTAACATGAAGGGTTTACCTAGGGAACTTGCCAAGCACAACTTGAATATTGATCCAAAATGCAAATCGGTGAAACAACCTCTACGATGCTTCGGATACGAGAAGAGACACGCCATAGGCAAGGAGATAGCTAGGTTATTTAAGGCTAGTTTTATCCGAGAAGTCCTTCACACCCCATGGGTGGTCAATCCTGTACTTGTCCCCAAAAAGGGAACCAAAGAATTAAGAATGTGCATTGATTACACCGGCTTGAACAAAGCGTGTCCCAAAGATCTGTTTGCTTTGCCTCGCATTGACCAAGTCATTAACTCGATGGATGGCTCGGAGCTTTTGTGTTTTCTTAATGCATACTCAGGATACCACCAAATTAAGATTAGCAAGTCAGACCAATTGGCCACTTCGTTTGCCACACCTTATGGCACGTTTTGCTATGTCATGATGCCCTTTGGGCTGAAAAATGCAGGTGCTACGTACCAGCAGACAATGCAACGTTGCATACACGATCAAATTGGTCAGAATGTTCACGCCTATGTGGACGATATAGCGGTGATGTCTAAAAAATCAAACGACTTAACCTCCGACTTAAAAGAAACCTTTTATAATCTACGAAAATACAACATGACGCTTAACCCTAAGAAGTGTGTCTTCGGGGTTCCAGCCGGCAAATTGTTGGGCTTCATTGTTTCCCAGGGCGGAATCGAGGTCAACCCAGAGAAAATCAAGGCCATCTTAAACATAAACCGTCCGACATGCCTAAAGGACATACAACGACTGACAGGTTGCATAGCAGCGGTTAGTCGGTTCGTTAGCCGACTTGGAGAAAAGGCTCTGCCGCTATACAAGTTGCTGAAGAAGGCGGACAAATTTACATGGACGGACGAGGCAGATGCAACATTGAAGCAGCTAAAGGATATACTATCCTCAGCGCCTATCCTTGCAGCACCCGAGCCTATGGAGCCTATGTTGATTTACATAGCGGCCACTAACCGGGTAATCAACATTGTCGTCGTGGTAGAGCGGAAAGAACCAGGCCATGAGTACGGAGTTCATAAAACAATTTACTAGTTAAGCGAGGTCTTGACGGAGTCCAAGCAGCGTTACCCGCACTACCAGAAGATAGCTTTGTAGGGTTCGCAGCATAGAAAACAAAAAATTTCCTATGATGGGAACAACTATGTACCAAGATCTATCTACTAGATACAAGCAACGGGTAGATATACATCCATAGAATACATACCCTCGAAGACCGAATAGCGTTAACGAGGTTGTACTCGTGGATGTTGTAGTCGAACGCTTGCCGATCTCAAGATCGAGAAGAAGTCCATCTGGTCCAGCCGGTCCAGCACCATCAAGTCCAGCACCGCAAAGCAGTGGTGCATCCGTGATCGCACACACGTCCGGGTACCCTGACAACCTCCGTGCCCTTGCTCCAGCGAAGCAGCGGAAGCAACAAATCCTTCCAGAAAAAGCCACCGGGAACATGTATCTCGCTGATCCGAGACCATGGGGAAATTCTAAATGGGGGGAGAGAGATCCTTCGCGAGGAGGTGTGAGTGAGAAGTGAGAGGAGGGGATCCTTATATAGGAGAGGGGGCAGCCCAAGGGGCATGTCCGCCGGCCATGGAGGGTGCCCCCACCTCTCCCTCGTTCATGTGGGTGGACACTCCACTCACAAAATGGCCCTTCAATTTTCTCCACTCAAAATCCCACTCAAATTCCCATTAAATTTCCACCAAATTTAATGCAAACTCTCTCTTAAATAAAACTCCTTTTATTTATTCAAAATTTTGTCAATTACTTTAATGAAAAACATTCACATATAACCCCTTGCTAGTATTTCATTTCACATGCAGAAACTCTTTCTACAATTTCACCCGAAACAGTTTCGGTGTCTAGTGAAATAAATTCATGCGCTTTCCTTTTTCTTTCTCTGGCATATCATTTTCTCCGAATGGTGTCGGTATCCCTTAAGTGTGTCACCCTACGGTTCACGAATAATGTAGACATGATCGAGACCCCTCTCCGATCAATAATCAGCAGCGGGGCCTGGAGATCCGTACTGACTCCCACATATTCAATGACGACTTCTGTGATCGTGTGAACCTTATACGCATGTAACTCAATCCCTTCGTCTCGCGATATATTACATGTCCGAGATTCGATCAGCGGTATCTCCATACCTAGTTTGATCTCGTTACCGACATGTACTCTTTTCTTGCTCCCGTGATATAACATTCTAGTGATCAAATCACTTGCTTCCAAGCTAACCAATGTGATATCACCGAGAGGGCCCAGAGTATATCTCTCTGTCATCGGGATGGACAAATTCCACTCTTGATCCATGAGCCTCAACATAACACCTTCGTAGCATTGAACCCATCTTTATAGTCACCATGTTACGGTGTGACGTTTGATGTTATCAAGATACTATTCCAGTGTTAGTGATTGACATGATCTCATGGTCTAAGGACTAAGATTACTTCGTATGATGTTATATCAATATAAACACAATGACTTTGATCGTAATGCTATACTTCGGATGAATGTTCATCACACCATTCCAATAATGTTGTGACCTAGATAATATTGTTAATCAACTAGCGAGTTTATAAGAGAGGCATAACTAGGAACTTCCTTTTTGTTTATTAAACACACATGTATTAACGTTTCCGTGTTAATACAATTATAGCATGCAAAATAAACATTTATCATAAATAAGGAATACGATAATAACCACTTTATTATTGCCTCTTGGGCATATTCCCTTTAGTCTCCCACTTGCACTAGAGACAATAATCTAGTTTAGAAACTTTGCGTATTGAACACCTATGGCTTTCTGGTGTTTCATATATGCAATTGCAAGTGGTTAACATAATCTACGGATCTGACTCTTCAGGTCCGTGTGTATTTGCATGTCTTTGCGTCTTCACACATCACTCATTCTCCAATGAGATGGCATTGTATAAATTTGGTCTTTTGGTGAGGCCTTTAGTTCCTTGGGGTTAAATCATGTCGATACTATTGTCATACAATATATCTTTAGTGTTAGCCCATTGCGAACCACACCTTAGTTTGATAACAAACTACTTGACACAAATGCCATCCTTTGCTACTACTGTAGCAGTCATATACATAGCCTTTTGTTGTAGTATCCGTCACAATGTCTTAACTTTGGAATTCATCCAAATCCGTCATGGAAACTCCTTTCCATTTCATTGTGCCACCCATAGTTTAAATTGAGATAAACTTAATTTGTGTCTTGTGACAAAACTAGTATCAATGTAATGCTTTACGATGAACTATTTGTAATTGTTTGTCACCTCTACACAAATATATTCTTAGTTCTTCCAAAAGATCATAATAATTTCCTTACTATCGTCCAATGATCATTTTATGATTCATCCTGGTATATGATCATAACACTCAGAGCATAGGACATATCTGTATGTGTACATATCATGGTATGATTGATCAAAAACATTCTTGTGATTTCACTCATCAAGTGTCAAAGCACTTGAATCTTGTTTCACTTATCAAGTGTCGATACACTTGAATCTTGATTCAATTCTTTTCCATGCGATAAGAACTGTTTCTCGTCGTTTCTATATTGAACTCCTTCAATATCTCATATATGTATGTTTGGCATAACCATATTAGCGTCAAAGTCTATCCATGTAGACATTCATGCTAAATATTTGGGTTTTGCCTAAGTCTTTCATCGAAATGAAATTCTTAACCTTTGTCAATAAAATATACATCATTTCCAAGCAACAAGATGTCCTCCACATAATGTATTAGAAATAGGTCTTAGCGCTCCCACTTAATTTCTTGCAGATGCAAGCATCTTCATCGTCTCCTAATGGAAACTCCTTTTCATCACGGTGAAGATTCTAACTCTGCGATGCTTACTTCAACCATTGAAGTTTGCATGCATTTTAGCATCCTTTGAATTAACAAAACCCTTTGGACCGTGTCATGCACACGTCCTAGGTAACCATTCTATTAGGAGAACTTTGTTTTGTTTATTCATCTACCATATACCAAATTATATGTAGTGGTTGCTACATTAATCCGTCCAGACTAAATATCGCTATGAAAGATCAAATCTTGTCATAGTCAACTCATTGAACATTGTCGTAAAAAACTTTACGAAATGTCGACTATTTCATAGATGTAAAACATCCATGTCTGTTTCTTTATAGATCCAAATACGATCGATACGTTTTTGCACCTTTTCGGAGGGTCTTCCAAGTTCAAAACTTGATTTCTCGTGTATGGAACTATCACGGATTTTATGGCTTCAAGCCATTTGACGGAGTCAGGGCCCATCATCGCTTCTTTGCATGTAGTCGGTTCATCATTGTCAAACAATAATGATTTACTCTCAAATCTCAGCATTTGATTGTTTATCTGACCTACTTGGTTCAATAGGAACTTAGATCTACGTGACCATAACCTTTGAGGCACATAAGTTATGAGCATTATGGCTGCCTCCGGAACGATTTCCCGTGCTGTGCAACTCAGCACATTTAGCTAAGGTTCGTTAACCTTATCAAAGTTCTATTGTCCTTCCACTTAACTTTTACAAAAAAATCCTTTTTCAAGAAACTTCACATTTCAAGCGATAAACCCTTTTATCCTCGGTGTTATGGAGGAATACCCAATGGTTATTCGAAATAACATACAAAGACATGCCCAACCGACTTTGGTTATAAACATCTTACTTATGCTTAGCATACCAAAAATTTAAGAAAGGACAACTTGGGTTTTACCCCGAACCGGGTGTCATTTCAATGGATCAAGATGGAGCTCTTTTCAGTGCAAAAGCGGTAGTCTCTAAAGATTTAATCTTTTAAAACATAATGGCATTTTTACAAAATAACACCTTTGATCCAACCATGTCAAACAAGGTTGCATTACAAATATCAAACACTCCATATTCCTATGGTGTTTCGGGAGATGTAATGTCAACACCCGGATTTTTCAATCCTAGATGCCTGTTATGCCATACATCGCAATCCCAGGATTACCATTTTTGCGAGACATAACAGAATTGGATACCATAGTACTTCATCCATTACAATGATACATAAGTTCTTACACAAATAGGGATCTCATGATCTAGTTCTTAATACAACATCAAGCAGCGGAATACGTAATAATAACGGTAGCGTAGGCGAAGCTCCATCTTCGGGGTCACAGGCAATGCTGACGATGGGAGATGATCCTAGTTGTCGTAACCTTCCTGGGGTCCATCTTCGAGGTACTCCTCTTCATAGTCTGGCCATGGGAATAGCCAGGGACAAAGCCATGAGTACTCTTTAAGTACTCGCAAACTAATACTAATAGGTAAGGGGTTTTTGGATAATAGGACACTAGGCCTCTAGGGTTGTTTTGCAAAAAGCCAGGTTTATCTCTACTAAGTTCCAAAGCTAGTCACAATTTTATAACTCCTAAGTGGGATCTTGTAATTCAGGTCACAACTCTATTGTGGTCAAGTCAAAGTCTCAATTCATTTCACAAGTCATTTTAAAAAGTCTGACAGGGGAACAGTATGGCCACTCCAACTGTCCATAACCGCGGACGCGGCTATTCAAATAGTTTGACACTCTGCAGAGATTGTACACTTTCACCACAACCTTCGATACATCCGTCAGGAACAAATCCTGAATTCACCATACTCAGTATGCAGATAATCAATCCTAACCTTTCAATTACACGCCCTAGTATAAGCACCTCTCCTGTGAGTTTGGCCTCCCAACCATGACCAGCTGTCATCTTGGGTACTGCACAGGTAGACAATCTTCACAAGGTAGCCTCAGCTCAGACCTTGGCCGTGAGGAAACTAATACTAAGGAATATAAGTTTCCAGTCAAGCCCTACCCAATATTCAGGTATTGTGGTTGTACGATAAAATTGGAATGGTATCGCATCCAGACAACCATCAGTTTTATAAAGGGCTAAGGCTCATGCCTCAACATTTTTATCACCAGAATCATCAAGTGTTTGGAAACACATGTCCAAAACATTTCAATAGAATGATCCATCATTCCAAGGTTTTCATAACCATTTTTCCACCAAGTATTCCCATCTAAAGTTGATCAAGTTTTATGCTTAGCACTAGCATCTACAGGTGGGGGTAATACTAATGAGGGGTGGTAACTAGTGGAGTTTTACTAAGTCCAACCTTATATCTTAGGCTGATATCAAGGTTTCTAGCTTAGGCCAAATTTTATGCTCTTTATGCAACCTTCAGCACAACTGTCTAGTATCTACCAAACTCTTAGGTAGACTCTAAGCAAGTTTTGATAAAGAAATAAAATAAGAAGCTTGCACATAAAACTAGGATTGGTTTATCAACTGGGTATGATCACATATGCTTAAGGCATATAGTAGTCATATCACAAGTATGGGTTTGTGGCATCAGTAGGGTATCTGGCAAGGGTTAGCTTGCATCAATATGAGTATAAGCTTGCATAGGTATAGTATCTTGCAAGTGGTAGCTTGCATTGGTATAATATCAGCTTGCCTTGTGCAGAGCAGTGGTTGAAGTTCTCCTCGGCTTCTTCTTCGTAGTATCCTCCTTCCTCCTCGTATCCTTGGTCGGTACTAGCGTCTATGAATAAATACGAGGTACACAATCACCAAACAATACTTAACTACTTGCAATCATCACACACAAGTGTCCTATAGATGATCTAGCATCATCTCTAACCTTCCAAGGTTAAGGCTTGGGTTAAATCTTTATATTTTTAGAAAAGTAATTTCTACTCATTCAAAAACTACTTAAGATTTAATATTCTCCAAACTAAACATGGGATCATGTTGACACATGTCATCACCACATATTGTAGTCCATGGGAATGTGATTTAAAGTGGTGTCACAATTTAATAAGGTTTTACCCTTTTATTTTAATTAATTAAAGTGGCTATAAATGCTTATGAAGCATTCTTTTATTCCTTGAACATTATTTCTGCAGGTAAACCTATATATTTTTATATATTCTGAAAGGTATGGTTAAATGTGATTTTGAGAGTTGGAATCAACTCAAAAGCTTTTATGGTTTAAATTTGAAAAATGTTTGAATGCAGAAAAGCTTCTGCCTTGTTATTTTTACTATGGGTGATCTACAGATCCGAATGACTTGAATCCAACGGGCTTGGATTAAGCATTCATAGACCTTTCCAACCAAATTGGTTTCATTCAAATTGGTGCACTGGATTGATCTGGGTTGATTTTTGAAGTTGGGTACAGAAGTGTGTTTGAATTTAAAAAGAAAAGGTTTAATTTGAATTCTTTGGGCTCTTGGGAAATGTTCTTGGGCGGCCTGCTAAGCGTGCTCCTGAGCTGCTTAAGTGGGTGTCCCCACTCGTCAGTGACACGGGGCTGGGCGAAGCGATATGGGGCAACGTGGATCGTTCGATCTAGTTCTAATCCAACGGCTGTGGGTCATCGTCGATGCGAGACAGCTCCGGCAAGAATGAAAACTAGCGTGGCTAGTGAGGGGTGCTGGGGGCTCACCGGGGTACGGGCGAGGGTCGGCGAGCAGCGAAGTTGGCGGCCGAACCTCCTGGTACCGGCGGCTCAATCGCTGGCTCCTTTCTTCTCCAGGCGGCGGGCTCGGTGAAATTCAGCGATGTGGTGTGCGCCTTGCTCTAAGAATGGTGTGTACGGTCGGTGAGGAGAGGAGTGAGATGGTGTGAAGAAATCGTGCGGGTGGCCTCTATTTATAGTCGGCGAGGGACCGTCAGGCGCCGCAGTGAGCTCGTCGAAGCGGCGTTACTGATGACTAATGGCATGGGCAAGGGTAGGGGACGGTGATGTGTCTCCTGGCGATGCTCAACGATATGGTCGTGAGGCATGGGGCGGTGTGGTTTGGTCTGGAACGGTCGGTGCTCTGCGCAGCAAAGGCGGCGTCTTCGACGGCGGGCGGTGGTTGTATGGCACGGGGCGGCAAACGGGGATGTTTGGCGGTCTCCTGGGTCGGTGGTGATCGTGTGTGCGCGCGGTGAGGGCGGCGCGCGGTCTGTGGACGCTGGTGGCGGGTGGCGCTCTGGCGCACGCTCGGCATGGTCTAGGCGTGGCTTGTCGCGTGGTCCAGGGCTTGGCAACGCTCGCGGCTGGGATAGGGAGTGGCGGTGGACGGTGAGCTGCCTCCCAGACAAGGTTGGCACGGCTAGTTCTTCCTCTAGCCTGTTGTCGACTATGGGATGGCATGGAGGTGCTCGGCTGTTCACCATTAATGGCAATGGCAAGCTCACAGGGGTGCTAGTGTTGGGCTAATCTTTCTAGATGATCTACTGAGTTGTGTGTGAGCTAACTAGGGAACAAGTTAGGCAAGAATCACTGCACACTATAGTGTTTGATGTTTTGTTTGATTTGTGTCTGCAACCTGTTTGATGAAATGGCCGCATGAAATCAAGTTTTGAATTTTGAAATGATTTTTGGTGGGTTTGCTAGATTGGTGCTGGTGAGTCTGCAGATGCTTGGGTTTTGAAAGTTGATCTTGATTGAGTGGTTTTTGAAAAAGTGGGATCTTCCCATATGAAGAAGATTCAATTTTGAATTGTCATTTAAACTATGCATTTGAAAGTTTCTGGATGATCACAAAGTGGGCCTTGATACTTTGTTATGAGTACATTCAAGGGGTGCAAAGATCTAGAAATTTTTTTGTTAGGTTCTAAAAGTTTGAGACAGCCAAAGTAGGCATGGGAGTTAAATTGGTCAAAATGACCATTCACTTAATATATTTGTTTTGATTTACTTGTCTTTAGGAAAAGTGTGGGAAATGTTTTAGATGATGTTCATTTCACCTAAGAAACATTTTACAAGCAATGGATCACACAAACAAGGTGGTTTTTAAAGAAATTAAAAATCCATGCATACACATATACATGCATTCATGGGTTTACTTAGAAAAGTTTTTGTTAGCCCTAACCTTGATGATTAGTGTTTGATGATCTAAGTTTGGTATTTTTGGGATGTTACAAACCTTCCCCCCTTAAACAAAATCTCGTCCCGAGATTTGAAAAAGGACGAAAAGATTACCTAGGATTTGAAGAGATCGGGAAACTCTGTCCTGATGTGATCTTCGCGTTCCCAGGTAGCTTCCTCTTCTGTGTGGTTGCTCCACTGAATCTTGAGAAACTTGATGCTTCGAGTTCTGGTAGTTCGAAAGGCTTCTTCCAATATAAGGATGGGTACTTCGGGATAGGTTAGGTCATCGTTGATCTCTATGGTCTGGTGATCGATATTCTTGAACACTTCGGTCTTCTCGGGGACTTCGAGACACTTACGAAGTAACGAGATATGGAACACATTGTGCACAGCTGACATCTCTTCTGGTAGCTCCAGTTGATACGATACTTCTCCTCGACAGTTCAGAATTTTGAAAGGTCCGATATATCTGGGGGCTAACTTTCCCTTGAGTTGGAAACGCTGCATTCCCTTCAATGGCGACACTTTCAGATAAACAAAATCTCCTATGTTGAAGGCGAGGTCTCGACGTCTCTTGTCGGTGTAACTCTTCTGTCGGGATTGGGCTGTCTTGAGGTGCTCACGAATCTTGTGAACCTTCTCTTCTGCTTCTCGTAGGATGTCGGGTCCAAAAATCTGACTCTCTCCGACTTTCGACCAGTTCAAAGGGGTGCGGCACTTTCTTCCGTACATGAATTCAAATGGGGCCATTTGCAAACTGGCTTGGTAACTATTGTTGTAAGAAAATTTTGCAAACGGCAAACAATCTTCCCACTTGGATCCATATTCTAGAACACAGGCTCTAAGCATATCTTCGAGTATTTGGTTTACTCGCTCCGTTTGTCCATCGGTCTGAGGGTGATACGCGGTACTGAAATCTACGCAGGTTCCTAAACCTTCTTGGACTTTCTTCCAGAATCTCGAGGTAAACTGAGTTCCTCGATCCGATACTATGTTCTTGGGGACTCCATGCAAACTAACGATTCTAGCGATGTACAACTCCGCTAGCTTCGAACTCTGATAGGTGGTTTTGGCGGGCAAGAAATGGGCGACTTTGGACAATTTGTCCACTATGACCCAAATGGAGTCATTTCCCCTATTAGAAGTAGGTAGTCCAGTGATAAAGTCCATTCCTACAGAATCCCATTTCCATTCCAGAATTTGCAAAGGTTGCAACAATCCAGCGGGTCTTTGATGTCCTGCCTTGACTCGCTGACATATATCACGCTTGGTGATATAGCTTCCGATTTCTCTCTTCATCTTATGCCACCAAAATTGCTCTTTCAAATCTTGATACATCTTAGTTCCTCCGGGATGGATAGAATAAAGAGTATCATGAGCCTCCTTCAAGATAACTTCTTTTAACTCAGAATCTGATGGTACACAAAGGCGTCCTTTGTACCACAAAACTCCTTCTTCGTCCTCGGTGAATCCGGGTACTTTGCCTGTACCGATACGACGCTTGATTCCGTCGATACTGGCATTTCCCTTCTGCGCCTCTTTAATCTGACTGATCAAAGTGGGCTGAAGTTCTATGCTAGACAAAAATCCTTCACTTACTAATTATATTCGAAAATCTTCCATCTCTTTGTGCAAACTTGGTTGCTCCTTCAAAATCATGGAGTTCAAGCGGCACGGCAATCTGCTAAGGGCATCGGCTACCACATTGGCTTTACCAGGGTGATAGTGAATGTCCAGGTCGTAATCCTTGATTAGCTCAATCCATCTTCTCTGCCTCATATTCAGCTCCTTCTGAGTGAATATATACTTCAGGCTCTTGTGATCCGAGTAAATCTCACAACGGTTTCCCATCAGGTAATGTCTCCATGTCTTTAGGGCTAGAACTACGGCTGCGAGTTCGAGGTCATGGGTTGGGTAATTTTGTTCATGTTGCTTCAGTTGTCGCGATAGATAATATATAACTTTGCCTTTTTGCATTAGCACACATCCTAGACCAATCTTGGATGCGTCACAATACACATCGAAGGGCTTCGTGATATCCGGCATGATTAGGATTGGGGCTGAAATCAATCTCCTCTGGAGTTCTTGAAAACTCGCTTCACATTTGTCGGTCCATTCAAACTTCTTGTCCTTCTTCAGCAATTGGGTCATGGATCGGGCGATACTCGAGAATCCTTCTACGAATTTGCGGTAATATCCCGCCAATCCGAGAAAAGCACGAACTTGGGTTTGAGTGGTTGGGGCTTGCCAATCTTCTACATCTTTCACTTTGGCAGGGTCAACGGCAATTCCTCTGGCTGATACAATGTGACCGAGGAATCCTACTTCCTGTAACCAGAATTCACACTTGCTAAACTTTGCATACAGCTGATGCTCTCTAAGGGTTCCAAGAATGGTCCTTAGGTGTAGCTCATGTTCTTCTTCTGATTTGGAATAAATCAGAATGTCATCAATGAAAACAATGACAAACTTATCCAGTAAGTCCATAAAAATCTTATTCATGAGGTTCATGAAATAAGTGGGGGCATTGGTTAATCCAAAAGACATGACTGTATACTCATACAATCCATATCTGGTGGTAAAGGCAGTCTTTGGGATATCCTCTGCATGAATTTTGAGTTGATGATAGCCAGTCCTAAGATCAATCTTAGAAAACACTTGGGCACCGGTCAACTGATCAAACAAATCTTCTATCTTAGGCAAGGGGTACTTGTTCTTGATGGTGACATCATTCAACTTCCGATAATCCGTACACAAACGGTTACCTCCATCCTTCTTGTCCACAAACAAGACAGGTGATCTCCATGTGGGCCTTGCTTGGTTGAATCAATCCGATTTCCAACATGGAATCCGATTGCTTCTTCAGTTCTTCTAGTTCGACGGGTTCATACTATAGGGTCTACGGGCTATGGGTCTGTCTCGGGGATTAGTTCGATGATAAACTCGATATCCCGATCCGGGGCATCGGGCAAAACATCTGGAAATACATCGGGGTATTCGCAGACTATCCGAACTTGGTCAATGGTAGGTTGGGCTATACTCTTGTTACACTTGAATTGGCGAGGTAAGGTTTCAGATATATGCTCGACTGATATCCCGGTGGTACTGGTCATGGTGATGGCTTTCTTAGCACAGTCAATCAATCCTTTATGTTTGGACATCCAATCCATTCCTAGTACTACTTCCAAACCTTTAGTTCCGAGTACTATTAGGTTAGCATAAAAATCTATGCCATGTATTCGGATAGGGACGGCCTTGCAAATTTGCCTAGCCTTGGTGGTTGATCCGGGAATTTGTACAATCATCACATGCTTCAGTTTGGTTGGTTGAATTTTACTAGTGCAGGCAAATTTTTCGGTGACAAATGAATGCGATGCACCAGAATCAAACAACACTCTTGCGAGTACTGAATTAACAGAAAACATACCCAGCACGACGTCTGGCGCTTCCTGAGCTTCTTCAGCATGCATGAGAAAAAGACGGCCATTGCGGTTGAGTGAATTTCCTGGGGCAAATCTCCTTCCTGGCTGGACACGACGCTGTTGTTGAGCTAGGACATTGGTATTAGGGGCTGTAGCATTCTTCTTGTTGGGGCACTCGTTGGAATAGTGGCCTTTATTTCCACAGTCATAACAGGTCACTTGTGACTTGTCCTTGGCTGTGACAGGCACAACATTGCTTCCAGTCCTCGGGGCAGTGTTGGTGTTGGCGGTAGCATTGTTGGTGTTGAACTTGGGTGGGGCACGGGTGAAATTGCTAGAGTTGCCGGGGTTGTTGTGATTTCCTCTGGGTCTAGGGTTTCCATGGTTGGGATAGGTCGGACGGGTCATAGGGGGTCTGTTGGTTCTTGGGGCAAATCCTGGAGATGGGTTGGGGCGATACTTTGGGGTCTGATGGGTTCCTGGTTGATGCATCATGCGACGCTTGCGGTTCTCATTGGCCTGGTTGATCTTTCCTTCCATCTGGATAGCAGAGTCGACAAGGGCTTCAATATCAACAAAGGGGATATTGACTAACACTGTCTGCATCTCGTCATGCAGACCATTCAGGAATCTTTCTTTCTTCTTGGCTTTGGTGTCTATCTCGTCCGGGGCATACCTAGCTAATGACAAAAATTTGTCACGGTATTGCACTACAGTCATCCTTCCTTGCTTCAACTTGACCTTGAATTCCTCCCAGGTCATCATCTGGCCTCCGGTCATTGCACGAACACTGTTCCACCATGCCCTGGCATCTCCGGCTACATAATGGGTGGCGAACAGGACTTTCTCGTTGGCTTCGACTCCTGCTACTTCTAAGTTGTTTTCCATGGTTTGCAGCCAATCATCCGCATCTAGGGGTTCTTCTGACTTGGTGAAAACGGGTGGGTTGGTATTCTGGAAATTCTTGAGCTTAGATCCGTGGTTGTCCTGATTTCCATGGCCTTGGTTGTTATGGGCTAGCTGGGCTATCTGTTGCAGAGTGGCTAGGTTGGCTTGACGTTCCGCTCTTTCAGCTTCGCGGTCAGAAGTCAACATTTGCAGGATCTGCAACATCGGGTCCGGGGCTGAACCACTTCCTCCACGTGGCATCTGAAGATTGATATAGATCATGAGAAAAGAGGGAAATTTCTAAGGTTTTGGGTGTTTGAAAAGTTTTTAGAGTTTGACTCAGGTTTTTCTAGCAACTTGCTTTTTCATTCAATCATAGAACACAGTACAACACACACCACAACAAGGAAAAACAGATGGTTTTAAGAACCATTCTGGAAACTACGATACAGTGGGACCGACTACTACTCACTACGCTAGTGCTCAGTGCTACTACTCCTTGGAGTCTGTGGCTTCATCATCTTCAGCATCATCGATGAAGGCGAAATCATCCTCATCGGTGAAGAAGTCCATGGCCTGATCCTCCAGAAAATCATCGTCATCGCTGAGATAGGAGTAAGGGTCTCCACGAAGATCCTCTCCGGCATTCTCCCTTTCCTCTAGCTGCATGTCTCTCTCGTGGATGGTCTCTTCCAGAGATGAGATGCGATGGCAAAGTCGGGCAATAATGCGCTCCTTCTTGTCAAGCTGACGGCGACGAGACTTGCGATCCTTTGCTAGCATGGCTATGGTCTGATCCTTCGTCTTGATGATGGCAGACTTGTGGTTGCAATAGTCACGGCAGTTGTCCAATTCCTGCTGACGATCATACATCATGAAGCTAAGGTGGTCCAATTGAGTCTTCAGCTCGGGGTGGTATGGGGATTCCAATGGTTGGCCATTTGCATCACGCCTTGGGAAAAACTCAAAGCGAGTACCCTTGACCTGATTGATGCTCTGCCCACACAGACGGGAAAGAGCTTCCTGCATTGCTCTGGCAAGTCCATCGAGCCAGTTGTTTTCCCTCAAGGTAAACTGAATTCCCTCCGCAGTGGGAGGTTCAATCTTTCCTCGGAGACTTGCAACAATTAGCCACTGCAGATCTTCTCCTCCTTGATCATTGAGCTGAGCTCCGAAGAACTCGGGATGCGGATGCTCCAGAAGTTCCGAAAGCTGATCCAGATCCCTCTCAAAGATAAGGTCTCCTCCATTCCCAAGCTGGTAAAACTTGCTGTACTTCACGTCCATCTATGAAAATAGAGGATGAGTAGATTAGCAGAGTGATCAAGTGTGTCAAAATTTTATCTATTTGGCAAGAGTTTTTGAGGAACATGAAGTTTTATGAAAGAATTAAAGAGGTAAGAATGAGAATAAGTTTTCGTAAATATATTTTTTTATTCTTTGGTTTTGAAACTAAGTTTTTGGGTCAACGTCCAATCTAACTAGGGTCTCCTATGGTCAGGATGGCTCTGATACCAACTTGTCAACACCCGGATTTTTCAATCCTAGATGCCTGTTATGCCATGCATCGCAATCCCAGGATTACCATTTTTGCGAGACATAACAGAATTGGATACCATAGTACTTCATCCATTACAATGATACATAAGTTCTTACACAAATAGGGATCTCATGATCCAGTTCTTAATACAACATCAAGCAGCGGAATACGTAATAATAACGGTAGCGTAGGTGAAGCTCCATCTTCGGGGTCACAGGCAATGCTGATGATGGGAGATGATCCTAGCTGTCGTAACCTTCCTGGGGTCCATCTTCGAGGTACTCCTCTTCATAGTCTGGCCATGGGAATAGCCAGGGACAAAGCCATGAGTACTCTTTAAGTACTCGCAAACTAATACTAACAGGTAAGGGGTTTTTGGATAATAGGACACTAGGCTCTAGGGTTGTTCTGCAAAAAGCCAGGTTTATCTCTACTAAGTTCCAAAGCTAGTCACAATTTTATAACTCCTAAGTGGGATCTTGTAATTCAGGTCACAACTCTGTTGTGGTCAAGTCAAAGTCTCAATTCATTTCACAAGTCATTTTAAAAAGTCTGACGGGGAACGATGGCCACTCAACTGTCCATAACATGAATGGCCTATTCGAATAGTTTGACACTCTGCGAGATTGTACACTTTCACCACAACCTTGATACATCCGTCGAGAACAAATCCTGAATTCACCATACTCGATGCGGATAATCAATCCTAACCTTTCAATTACACGCCCTAGTATAAGCACCTCTCCTGTGAGTTTGGCCTCCCAACCATGACCATCTGTCATCTTGGGTCTTGCAGTGGACAATCTTCACAAGGTAGCCTCATCTCAGACCACGGCCGTGAGGAACTAATACTAAGGAATATAACTTTCAGTCAAGCCCTACCCAATATTCGGGTATTGTGGTTTATGCGATAAAATTGGAATGGTATCGCATCCAGACAACCATCAGTTTTATAAAGGGCTAAGGCTCATGCCTCAACATTTTTATCACCAGAATCATCAAGTGTTTGGAAACACATGTCCAAAACATTTCAATAGAATGATCCATCATTCCAAGGTTTTCATAACCATTTTTCCACCAAGTATTCCCATCTAAAGTTGATCAAGTTTTATGCTTAGCACTAGCATCTACAGGTGGGGGTAATACTAATGAGGGGTGGTAACTAGTGGAGTTTTACTAAGTCCAACCTTATATCTTAGGCTGATATCAAGGTTTCTAGCTTAGGCTAAATTTTATGCTCTTTATGCAACCTTCAGCACAACTGTCTAGTATTTACCAAACTCTTAGGTAGACTCTAAGCAAGTTTTGATAAAGAAATAAAGTAAGAAGTTTGCACATAAAACTAGGATTGGTTTATCAACTGGGTATGATCACATATGCTTAAGGCATATAGTAGTCATATCACAAGTATGGGTTTGTGGCATCAGTAGGGTATCTGGCAAGGGTTAGCTTGCATAAATATGAGTATAAGCTTGCATAGGTATAGTATCTTGCAAGTGGTAGCTTGCATTGGTATAATATCAGCTTGCCTTGTGCAGAGCAGTGGTTGAAGTTCTCCTCGGCTTCTTCTTCGTAGTATCCTCCTTCCTCCTCGTATCCTTGGTCGGTACTAGCGTCTATGAATAAATACGAGGTACACAATCACCAAACAATACTTAACTACTTGCAATCATCACACACAAGGGTCCTATAGATGATCGAGCATCATCTCTAACCTTACAAGGTTAAGGCTTGGGTTAAATCTTTTTATTTTTAGAAAAGTAATTTCTACTCATTGAAAAACTACTTAAGATTTAATATTCTCCAAACTAAACATGGGATCATGTTGACACATGTCATCACCACATATTGTAGTCCATGGGAATGTGATTTAAAGTGGTGTCACAATTTAATAAGGTTTTACCCTTTTATTTTAATTAATTAAAGTGGCTAGAAATGCTTATGAAGCATTCTTTTATTCCTTGAACATTATTTCTGCAGGTAAACCTATATATTTTTATATATTCTGAAAAGTATGGTTAAATGTGATTTTTGAGAGTTGGAATCAACTCAAAAGCTTTTATGGTTTAAATTTGAAAAATGTTTGAATGCAGAAAAGCTTCTGCCTTGTTATTTTTACTATGGGTGATCTACAGATCCAAATGACTTGAATCCAACAGGCTTGGATTAAGCATTCACAGACCTTTCCAACAAAATTGGTTTCATTCAAATTGGTGCACTGAATCTATCTGGGTTGATTTTTGAAGTTGGGTACAGAAGTGTGTTTGAATTTAAAAAGAAAAGGTTTAATTTGAATTCTTTGGGCTTTGGGAAATGTTATCGGGCTGGCCTGCTAAGTTGATGCTGCTTAAGTGGGTGTCCCCACTGCCGGTGACAGGGCTGGGCGGCGGTATGGGGCAACGTGGATCGTTCGATCTAGTTCTAATCCAACGGTGTGGGTCATCGTCGGCCGAGACAGCTCCGCGAAACGAAACCTAAGCTGGCAGTGAGGGGTCTGGGGGCTCACCGGGTGCAGACGAGGGTCGGCGAGGCAAAGCGACAGCAAGTCGACGACGGTGAACCTCCTGGTACAGTGGCTTCCTGGGCGGCTCAATCGCTGGCTCCTTTCTTTTCCAGGCGGCGGGCTCTGGTGAAATTCGCAATGTGGTGCGCCTTGCTCTAGAATGGTGTGTACGGTCGGTGAGAGGAGTGAGATGGTGTGAAGAAATGCGGGGTGGCCTCTATTTATAGTCGGCGAGGGACCGTCAGGACGCAGTGAGCTCGTCGGGGCGACGTTACAGCGCTAATGGCATGGGCAAGGGTAGGGGACGGTCTTTGTGTCTCTGGCGATGCTCAACGACATGGTCGCGAGGCATGGGGCGGTGTGGTTTGGTCTGAACGGCCGGTGCTCTGTGCAGGCGGCGTCTTCGACGGCGGCGGTGGTTGTATGGCACGGGGCGGCAAACGGGGATGTCTGGCGGTCTCGGTCGGTGGTGATCGTGTGTCTTGTGGTGAGCGGTAGCGCGGTCTGTGGACGCTGGTCGCGGTGGCGCTCTGGCGCCGCCTTCGGCATGGTCGGGCGTGGCTTGTGCGCGTGGTCCAGGCTTGCAACGCCATGGCTGGGACAGGGAGTGGCGGTGGACGGTGGGCTGCCTCCCAGACAAGGTTGGCACGGTTAGTTCTTCCTCTAGCCTGCTGTCGACTATGGGGTGGCATGGAGGTGCTCGGCTATTCACCATTAATGGCAATGGCAAGCTCACAGGGGTGCTAGTGTTGGGCTAATCTTTCTAGATGATCTACTGAGTTGTCTGTGAGCTAACTAGGGAACAAGTTAGGCAAGAATCACTGCACACTATAGTGTTTGATGTTTTGTTTGATTTGTGTTTGCAACCTGTTTGATGAAATGGCCGCATGAAATCAAGTTTTGAATTTTGAAATGATTTTTGGTGGGTTTGCTAGATTGGTGCTGGTGAGTCTGCAGATGCTTGGGTTTTGAAAGTTGAGCTTGTTTGAGTGGTTTTTGAAAAAGTGGGATCTTCCCATATGAAGAAGATTCAATTTTGAATTGTCATTTAAACTATGCATTTGAAAGTTTCTGGATGATCACAAAGTGGGCTTTGATACTTTGTTATGAGTACATTCAAGGGGTGCAAAGATCCAGAAAAGTTTTTGTTAGGTTCTAAAAGTTTGAGACAGCCAAAGTAGGCATGGGAGTTAAATTGGTCAAAGTGACCATTCACTTAATATATTTGTTTTGATTTACTTGTGTTTAGGAAAAGTGTGGGAAATGTTTTAGATGATGTTCATTTCACCTAAGAAACATTTTACAAGCAATGGATCACACAAACAAGGTGGTTTTTAAAGAAATTAAAAATCCATGCATACACATATACATGCATTCATGGGTTTACTTAGAAAAGTTTTTGTTAGCCCTAACCTTGATGATTAGTGTTTGATGATCTAAGTTTGGTATTTTTGGGATGTTACATGTAAATCTAGGTGTTTTTCTAAACTTGCAACTCAAATAAATCCCTTTCTGATAAAATCATAAATCATTTTTTTGTTGTTACACTTGCAACTCAAATAAATCCCTTTATGATAAAATCATAAATCATTTATTTTCTTGTTACAATGATTTTCCACTTCATCTTGAAAATCTTTGAACGTTTTCAAATATTTCATACTTCTTTCTCATTAAGTGAATATTCACTCAAATTTCCGGAGAAAGCATATGAAGTTGAAATCCATCGCTTACGACTGTACATAATGGACTACATACATCGATATGTATAAATTCCAATATTTTAGTCATTCGTTCTTCTTTGGCCTTTGAACAAAGTTTTAATTATCCCGAGGAAAGTATCACAAGCATCACTTGATCAAATCAAACACTCCAAAAATCCATGAATATGGAGTTTCTTCATGTTTTCTTTCCAATATAATTTAAACGGCGATGTCACTTCGTAAGTGATCTTCCAATCATTTGCCTTGCGACATTTTAGCATTAGTTTTATGGATGTGATTTCACCAACTAGATTTGTAAATCATCCATCTTACATGGAATGTGGTAATTATTTGAACAATCTTTGTTCTCATAATACCTGATTTAAATAACGATTATGAAAACAAATCTTGAAGGCAGACTTTGATGTCAACGAGAAATACAAACAATGGCTTGTTTGTTTTCGATGAACATCATCACATATTATCTTACTAGTTACTTAGGCCATTGTAGTTCATGAATTGCGTCGTTCTGTATGAAATTACATACCAACCAATTCGGTATCCAATATCCAAGAACCACATTGTTTAACCAGCAAAGAATACAACCATAACATGTATATCATCCATATACCTAAATTTGATATTTCCAATCTTTTCTTTTATGACAAATATATTTTATAGATTCTCTTTCAGAATTTCATTTTCCTTTTTAAAAGAATCTATCAACATCAATAGTGGCGCCATATACATGACACATAGTCCAAAGCGTGTATATTAGACTTGCACTTTGAAGTAGATAGCCATCATCAAATGATCGACATTCTTTCAAAATCCATTCTTTAGTAATCTTTTAGTGTAGTAAACACTTTACATACATCTTCTATTCACCCTTATCATGACGACTTTCATGATCAAGCTAATGTAGCTTATAAAGGCGATTCGTGAGTATAACATTACTTTCCAAAACCTTTTTGGATGATTAGGATGTCTAGCATCTCCAACCTTCGCAAATTCTCATCCAATATGAGAACATATATTATACTCTATCATATTGCAACCAAAACAATGTTTCAGATATCGTTATATCTGCCACACATGATGGTTTCTGAAACAATTCTTTCAGCTCCTAGATAAACTTGATATTCAAACAATCAAGAATCATGGAGGAAAACATGATACTTAAGATACTAACACTAGAATTGTTACTCTCGATTTAATACCAATTATTAAATTTCACGGAGTAAACAAAGTTTTCTGAAAGTTTGCAATAGGACTTTAAACTTTAGATTGACACTCAACACAATACGATACCAGTTCATAAAGTAAATATCCAGAATTCTATAGTTCTATTATCTCAATTACAACTAAGCATAAAGTGGTGAACGAATGCCAATGACTACAACAAATTATGCAAATTCACTTTGATTTAATTTATGATAAATTGAGTTCTTCTAATCCAAATTATAAATGAACTCCCGCTCAAAAAATGACATCCCTCGTGTCTTTTTGGTGATTACATGAACCAAATCCACTACACCAAGTCTGATCATCACGTGAGTCGGTGAAGCTTCAAAGGCGAGCATCAAATGGGCATCATATCTTTCATATGACTCATGCTTAACCTTTCGGTCCGTGTTCTGAGGCCATGTCTATACATACTAGGCTTGCCAAATAAGAACCTTAGTATTCACGTGTGTAACTGTCTTACACCCGAAATATGATCGTGGATCCAAGAGCACCCGATCATCACGTGATTTCTTGGAGCGCCGAAACATAATAGGTGCATACTTAAGGAAGAACACATTCTTATCTTGATATCTAAATGAGGGATCATCTTATTATGCTAATAAAACGCCAAACAAGCAATATAAGATGCAACAAACATCACATGTTTATTAGTGGAATGATATGGTTCTTGCACTCGATATCCATCATGTGCATCGTGGTATGATCACTATCATACCTCTATGTGCAAAGCCAAGGTATATGGAACTTACACGTTATGTGTGTTGTAAGAGTATCGACTTATACTTCTACTTACAACATCACCATATCATGACACTAGCCCAGCAAAAATCTAAACTAGACTCCTCTAATTTATCCATTGCAAGTTTTACGTGGCTTAGGGCTTTCGAAGATAGAACCGTTATTACCTACGAACATGAACCACAACGAGGATAACCAAATTGTTGAAAACTCATTGCAAATTAGATATTGACTATAATAGGAGAGACAGACACCCGTTAGCCGCTTATGCAAAACTAGTTGCATGTCAAGCGTGGAACAGGTCTCATGTGCAAGGACATGAAAAGTTTGTCCGGGCCGCTTCATCCCATTATGCCACCAATATCCAAAGTACAACTAAGAAGCAATAAAATGATCATCATATCCCACATACTCATATGTGTAATACCTGTGCAAAGCATCTACGCATAGATCCGGCTCTAATACCACTGTAGGGTTTGGAGCATAGAAACCAAAAAATTCTTACGATGGGAACAACTATGTACCAAGATCTATCTACTAGATACAAGCAACGAGTGGATATACATCCATAGAATACATACCCTCGAAGACCGAATAGCTTTAACGAGGTTGTACTAGTGGATGATGTAGTCGAACGATTGCCGATCTCAAGATCGAGAAGAAGTCCATTTGGTCCAGCCGGTCCAGCACCATCAAGTCCAGCACCGCAAAGCAGTGGTGCATCTGTGATCGCACACACGTCCGGTTACCCCAACAACCTCCGTGCCCTCGCTCCAGCGAAGCAGCGGAAGCAGCAAATCCTTCCAAAAAAGGCACCGGGAACATGTATCTCGCTGATCCGAGACCATGGGAAATTCTAAAGGGGGAGAGAGATCCTTCGCGAGGAGGTGTGAGTGACAAGTGAGAGGAGGGGCTCCTTATATAGGGGAGGGGGAAGCCCAAGGGGGCATGGCCTTCGGCCATGGAGGGTGCCCCCACCTCTCCCTAATTCATGTGGGTGGACACTCCACTCACAAAATGGCCCTTCAATTTTCTCCACTCAAAATCCCACTCAAATTCCCATTAAATTTCCACCAAATTTAATGCAAACTCTCTCTTAAATAAAACTCCTTTTATTTATTCAGAATTTGGTCAATTACTTTAATGACAAACATTCACATATAACCCCTTGATTGTATGTCATTTCACATGCAGAAACACTTTCTGCAATTTCACCTGAAACAGTTTCGGTGTCTAGTGAATTAAATTCCTGCGCTTTCCCTTTTCTTTCTCTGGCATATCATTTTCTCCGAATGTTGTCGGTATCCCTTAAGTGAGTCACCCTACAGTTCACGAATAATTTAGACATGATTGAGACCCCTCTCCGATCAATAATCAGCAGCGGGACCTGCAGATCCGTAGTGACTCCCACATATTCAACGATGACTTTTGTGATCGTGTGAACCTTATATGCATGTAACTCAATCCCTTTGTCTCGCGATATATTACATGTCCGAGATTCGATCATCGGTATCTCCATACCTAGTTTGATCTCGTTACCGACATGTACTCTTTTCTCGTTCCCGTTCTAGTGATCAAATCACTTGCTTGCAAGCTAACCAATGTGATATCACCGAGAGGGCCCCGAGTATATCTCTCTGTCATCGGGATGGACAAATTCCACTCTTGATCCATGAGCCTCAACATAACACCTTCGTAGCATTGAACCCATCTTTATAGTCACCCTGTTACGGTGTGACGTTTGATGTTATCAAGATACTCTTCCAGTGTTAGTGATTAACATGATCTCATGGTCTAAGGACTAAGATTACTTCATATGATGTTATAGAAATATAAACACAATGACTTTGATTGTAATGCTATACTTCAGATGAATGTTCATCACACCATTACAATAATGTTGTGACCTCGTTATTAACAACATCCAATGTCCATGATCAGGAAACCTTTGATCATCTTGTTAATCAACGAGCTAGTTTATAAGAGAGGCATAACTAGGAAATTCCTTTTTGTTTATTAAACACACATGTATTAATGTTTCCGTATTAATACAATTATAGCATGCAAAATAAACATTTATCATAAATAAGGAATACGATAATAACCACTTTATTATTGCCTCTTGGGCATATTCCCTTCAAGCTTATGGAGTGTTCCTTGCTTCTGAGAAGCTAAGGCACTACTTCCAGGAGCACCCTATCACAGTTGTGAGCAAAGTTCCAATGTCTGACATCATCAACAATAGCGACGCTATAGGAAGGGTCACGAAGTGGGGAATTGAGCTTGCCGCCTTCGAGATCACCTACAAGAGACGCGACGCTATCAAGTCATAGGCCTTGGCGGATTTTATCGCAGATTGGACGGAGATGCCAGATGCTACCCCTATGCCGGAACCAGAATACTGGGTGATGCACTTTGACGGATCAAAGATACTCAATGGCTCGGGGCTGGTGTACTGCTACAGTCACCAACTGGGGAGAAGCTACACTATGTTCTGCAGATCCACTTCGAGGCTACGAACAACATGGAGGAATATGAAGCCCTCATTCATGGACTACATGTAGCCAAGGATATTGGCATCAAGTGCATAGTTTGCTATGGAGATTCTGACTTGGTTGCCCAGCAAGTGGCTGGCACCTGGAACACGCAGAACCCTATGATGGCGGCATATCGAGACGAAGTGGACGAGATAGCCAAGAGCTTCTTGGGCTACGAAGTCAAGTATGTACCTAGGGAGCAAAACGAGGCGGCTGATCTATTGTCTAAGCTTGGATCAGGGCCCAAACAAATTCCACCAGGCGTTTTTATAGAGCATCTACGGACACCATCCGTGAAGGGAGCGGACATCGACAACCCGGATAGAGTTGACTCTTTCGTTCACACAGTGACAAAGGTCCCTCCGGCTTGGACACAACCATTCATGGAATATCTCGTACACGGAACTTTGCCCGACGATGAGGTTGAAAGACGGCAAATAGTACGTCGAGCAAAGGGATATACCATAATCAATGGACAACTCTACAAAAGAAGCACCACTGGTGTATACCTTAAGTGTATTTCCCAGCAAGAAGGTATTGAAATCCTACGTGAGATCCATCTCGAAGATTGCGGGCATCACGCCGCTCCTCGATCGTTGGTATCCAAAGCCTTCCGGCAAGGATTCTACTGGCTGACCACGAAGGCGGACGCCGACAAGCTGGTTGAGACATGCATGGGATGCCAATATTATGCCCGACAACCCCATGTTTTAGCTGAAGAATTGCGAACAATAACAATAACTTGGTCGTTTGCAGTCTGGGGGCTAGACATGGTTGGTCCATTACAGACGACACCATGTGGGTTTATGCATCTGCTAGTAGCAGTTGATAAATTCACCAAATGGATAGAAGCTAAACCCATTAGCAAGCTCGATGGGGCAACTGCCCTTAGGTTTGTTCGGGATCTAGTGGTGAGATTTGGTCTCCTACATAGCATTATCACCGACAACGATAGCAACTTGTCCCTCGGAGAAGTGGAAGCTTATTGTTGGGAGAAGGGCATCCGACTTGACCTAGCATGTGGCACATCCACAGTCTAATGGCCAAGTTGAGTGAGCCAATGGATTAATTCTGCAGGGAATCAAGCCACGTCTTGAGGCACCGCTACATAGAGCAGCTGGAGCCTGGGCGGAGGAATTACCATCTGTGCTGTGGAGTTTACGAACTACACCCAATAGATCTACCGGCTACACCCCTTATTTCATGGAATATGGAGCAGAAGTCATCCTGCCTTCCGACATCCTTCATGATTCACCAAGAGTTGCCGCCTACGACGGAGATGATGCTGAAGAATCCAGACGCCTAGATGTGGACCTTCTCGAGGAAGAGCGTGTTTTGGCATGCCAAAGATCCGCCATCTACCAGCAGAAGCTACGCAGTTACCATAGTCGCCGCGTTCGGCATCGCTCGTTTAAAGAGGGGGATCTGGTGCTCCGAATTAAGCAAAAGAAGTCACACAAATTATCCCCGCCATGGGAAGGACCGTTCATCATAAGCAAGGCACTGCTCAATGGGTCTTACTACATCATTGATAATCGTGAACTTGAGGATAGACCCAGCGAAGATCATACGCATAAGCGAAATGACCCGGATGATGACTACCCGTAGCTTGATCAGCCATGGAACATAGCACAGCTACGTCCTTTTTACACCTAGCATATTTTTTATCTACTATATACCTCTTATATGATCAATGAAATAAATCTCTCTGGTTCACTCATATTTCTAAGTCTTTTACCTCCTTTAGTGTTCATTTTTGGATCATATAAAACCTTTATGCGCAAGTTTGCATTTGCACTTGTGAAAATTCCGCCTACGGGCGTTAGCTTAAGTTTTCTGGTCTACACGTTCTTTGTTGTTTTTATGTGGATTCTGGAGTAGTGACTTTTGACACTTGTTGTCAGCGATTTTGTACTTAGGTTTTTTACGGTGCCATTGGGCATCATCACCTGAGCGCATGGTTCTGACTACGAGTATTCCTGCTCATGAAAGGTCAAGCATAAAAACCAGAGTAATGGATAAGCCAGCACTTGCTTAAAAAATAATTACATGCTGGAACCAGTGCTTGAGTAGAAGGAAATTACAACTATTGTTTTACCGCCTTAAGATAACATAGTAGTTTTCCGCATACACCAAACCAGAGGAAACAAATATTACAAAGTGTTTTTCATTCCTCTGGCGCAGGGGACTTTGATGCAGCATCGTCGGTAGCAGTAGAGCCATCATCTTTGAAGTCGGTGGTCTTGAGGGACTCGGAGGAGCTTTGGTGGTCGTCGTCAATGATTTCCAGCGGCACAAAGACGTTTGTATCGACCAGCTCGGCAACCCTGGTGTCAAGGCCCGCGAGCGATGCCCAGATAGCCTTGTGGTCAATCTTCTAGCCTTTATCGTCTATTTTGGGAAGACCCGAGGTCACCGTGTCGAGGTCGGCGTTTTCATAGTGCGCCTTGACCATCGCCAGAGACATCCTTGCGCCAGGACGGATACATGAAGCTTTCCAGCTTACGATACGCTCGGGGGCTTGACGCAAGATCTCCGAGAACTTCATTACAGAGTCCACCGCCTTGATATTGATATCGAGGGGCTTGGCGATCTCCTTAGCTTGCTTGACGGCGATGCTGATGAATTTGCCGGCGAGGACCATGCATTCCTTTGGTGGAGGAGGCGACTTGGTCAGACCAATAGGAACTGCAATTCTGACAAGGGAGCACATGAGTTCAGTAACACAAAATTCAAAGTACCTGGCTTACAGAAGCACAAGACGGAAAATCACTTACCAAAGATGCTCGCCTCGGCTTGCTGGAGCGTCACCGCCATAGAGTCCTGTTCTTGTCGGAGGATCTTGTATGCTTCAAGATTGCGTTGATTTTGCTCATCGGCAGCTTTCTTCTGCTCTTTCAGCATTGCAATCTCCTCCTTCAAGCGGTTAATCTCCGTATTGGCAGATTCTTGCAACGCCACCATGGACTCCTCGTGCATCTTCAAGGTATTAGTCCTCTCCTGCTTAAGGATCTTGTTTTCGCTATCCAGCAACTGAATGTGCTTGGACTGCTCAATAATGTCCTTGGCCTTGGCGATGGTTACTACAAGTCGGAGAAAGAACAGTACACAGTGGGTAGTCGGAGAGTGACGGCACAAGACCAAGTCGGAGTATGAAAACGAAAGGAAAAAGAGACTCTTGCTCTTGGTGATTTGTTCCTTCAAGAAGGCAGTTTTACCCTTTTCGGCTTCAAACTCTGGGCGCATCTTGTGGAACTTCTCGTTGGCAACGCCTCTCCGTGCATTCTCATTCTGTGGAAAGAAGATCGGAATCACTTAGTTTCTTAGAGCATCTAGCCGGATAAATATCCACCTAGAGGCTTGGGGGCTAAAGTGAGAGTTTTTAACTCGGCAAATATGCTTAGTCTTTCTTTAAGCATCTAGTCGGAACTAATTCAGTTTTCAACTAGACGCTTGGGGGCTATAGTACAAGTCTTTAATTCAATAGATATGCTTAGTCTTTCTTTAAGCATCTAGTCGGAACTAATTCAGTTTCAACTAGAAGCTTGGGGGCTACAGTATTGAAATTTACAAACACTGCATATGCTACTCTAAAAGTACCTAGTCGGAATAATTAATTCAAACTAAATACTTGGGGGCTACAGTGCGAAGTTTTCTAGCTTAGTCACTCTTAGAGCATTCAGATGCAAAGACCTATGGTTTTTCGTCTAAATCCTCATGGGCTACAGTGGGATATTCATATGAAAAGCAAAAGGTAAATAAAACTTACAAGAGCGATGATCTTGAGGTTAGTAGCACTCTCGGCAAACAACTTGCTGAAGGAAAGGCTATTTCCTCGCAAGATATCTACTTGTCGGAGAAGCTCCTCAAGACCACAGGTCGGAGATGTTGGAGCTGCACCAGGAGCCAGAGTCGAGCTACTCGGCGAGAGTGCCGGGTAGACTATCTTCGAGAGCTCTGTGGTTATCATGGGTGCAGAAGCGTCGCCTTTGACATACGTTCCACCTACCACCATCGCATTACCGCTATCGATGGCATCCTTAGCCAGAGCTTCAACCATTTTGGTTGCGGTGCTTTCTTGTGTCGCCTGTTCGCCGGCAATGATGAGCTCCGCAGAGTCTGCTGAGTCCACTTCCATGGAGGAAGGGCCATATGCATCCTTAGCCGAAGAGCTTTTCGGAGCGAAAGCAGGCTGGGCGATGGGGGTGACAGGGGCGATGGCGGGAGATGCTTGGTGAGACACGTCACGGTGCAACATATCTCTAATGTTTTTAGAAGCCCCCGATGTTTTGGAGGACTTCTTCAAACTGATACTGGCCTTCTTCTTGAAACGTGCAAAAGTATAAGTACAGGAATAAGATGAGCAATGGAAAATGTCGGAGGATAAGAGGCTTACACAACAGTGGGTGCTTTGCTAAAAGGGATCCTGGTAATCTTTCTCTTCTCCGCCTCTAGGGTGACGATAGTCTTCTTGGAGGCTCCACCCTCCGTCTTCTTCTTCTTGCCTCCGTCGGCAGCGTCAGAGGTGGAGCTCTTCCGCTTACGCACCAATGGGGCATCATCGTCGGACACAACGGTGACATCCTTCATCTTAGGGTCATAGATTTGGATAGCCATGTCGTCCTCCTCTAGACTTTTAAGTTGTTAAGTGAAATCCCAAAGTGATTAGATGAGATGATAATGGCTATATGGAAGAACTGGAGTATATGTCATACACGGAAAATAGACAGGTACCTCTGGGCACTTGCCCTCCTCGAACATGTCGTAGGTGATGGTGAAGTCACGCTTGATGTCCTTCACCTTGACGATGTCCTTGCGGCAGAGCTTGATGGAGTCACTTGAGAAGTGGTCCTCAGAGATGCGGAGGCTATCCTTCCTCTCCTTGGTGTACTGATGCATCAGCTTCGAGCGGTGCTGCAAAGGCTGGATCCTCCTGACGAACCAGCACATGGCCAGGTCCAATCCGGTCAGACCCGTCTCTACGAACCACTCTATCCGCCTTATGGTGCGGGAAGTGTCGTTGTCAGAGGGAAGGTAGGCCTATGATCTCCATGTAGGGGCTTCGACGGTAGCTCCATCGACGAAGTACGGATACATTCTTTCTCGGCCAGCCAGAGGGGTATCTGGGCCGTAGAAGTACGTCTGTTGCCAGTTCTTGCAGGACTCATGGCCGACGATTTCGGGGAACCGCCGGCCAGGCCGGATCTTAAAACTAATCGTTTCGCAATTCCTGAGCTTGTCCTTGCTCGCTCCGGCTTCCCTCTTGACGGTAAAGAAGTAGATAAACAAGTCAAACCTAGGCCTAATCCCTAGGTAACCCTCACAAAGCGCCATGTAGTTGCTGAGCACGAGGATGCTATTGGGGAAAAGGTTATGCGGTTGAACTCGGTAATGCTTGAGGACAGCAAGGAAGAAGTCGGAGATGGGGAGGGAGATGCCGTGTACCAGTTGAGCTTTGAGGTACACCTTCTCTCCGGCTTTGGGAGAAGGGGTGACCTTGCCGGCCGGCAACGCCCGCCAGACAAGCCCCTCTATCGCGGGGAAGTAGCCTTCGATGAGCATCTCCTTGATATCATTGTTGGTGATATCTGAGCCACGCCAATCCCCCTTATGGGAGTCACTCTCTTCGTCTAGTAGCTCTAGCGCCGCTGGGTTATGGTCGCCGCCGGTGGATTCCACCACCACGGACTTTGGCAGCACCAGACCCTCTAGGGTCACATGGACGGTGCCCGCCGGCTTCGCCGCGGCATCAACCGCTGCCGCCATGGATAGGTTGGAGTTGCTGCTCGCCATTGGGATGGAAGAAGAGGTGATTGGAGAGATTGGGGGATTAGGGTTTTTGTATGCGCGGAGGGCTCGAGGAGGTGCTCGCAGGAGGAAGATGATGACGCAGGGGAAGAATGAGGTGAAGAGATAAAAATCTGCCACAGTTAAAATTTATAACCCCAGCGTCAAGATTCGTGCAAGGTGATCAAATGGTTGGCGCATGGACGACGTGTGCGAATGCGTGCGCGGAAATTTCGCCACGTTCCCAACCGCCACCGCCAATGATTCGTATCCTTCGCGCGGGAAAATAGGACATGATTGTGTTCTCTGCATGTGTGAGTTACGAGGCGCCGCTAACCTATGTCTATGTCGTTCTAGCTAACACAAGCAGGTGAACCATCACATCAGAATATTCCGGCATAGACGGATCCATTCCGGCTACGAGAAGAGTACGATGGAAGATTCAGCATTTCTCCGACTTACAAGTTGAAGACGAAGAGCATTGCAGGGTTTTTGGAAGGACTACAAGATATTGCTTAACGATTTGCCGACATCCATCTAGACGGAGCATTCACCCTGAAGAGGCAAGACGGCGCAAGATCTCGGAGTTCTCCGGGGGCTACTGTTAGGGATATGCTATATGGGTATCCTCATAGCATGTCTTCTATCCGGATAACCCGGGAGGCCCATAGTTGGTAGCATGGCCCATGGTCTGCTGGGCGGCCCAGTTAGATGGATCCAGAAGGGAGGCCCATGCCGGATAAAGGAAGACTACGGATGAGTCACCGATGTACCCGGAGCCTTGGAGTGCAAGACACGTTGGACTGATTGTGTACTATGTAGGACTCTGTAGCCTGTCCGGCTAGGACTTTCCCTGTAACCCTAGGATATGATGACTATATAAGCCGGACCTATGGGAGCCTTTAGGGCACAAGTCAGATAACTCAACTCATACCTCGCATAGCGAACCAATCCATGTAACTCGGCGTATTTCCCTTATAGTGATTTATAGCAGGAGTAGGATTCTGCCACCGTCGTGGGATCTGAACCTGGGTAAGCTGTGTTACCTCGTACCCGTCAACCGTCCGCCTTACCCCACATCTCTAAACATGCACTGTGAGGACCCCTCCATGGCATACTCGTCGGCAATACCACGACACTTGTTATTGCTATATCTGTCTCCCAAGTTTGGAATCTTCGGCAGCTAGATGTCAATAACGCGTTTTTACATGGTGTTACGGAAAAGGACATGTATATGAAACAACCACCTGGTTTTGAGTCTTTCGATAATCCTCATTATCTCTGTAAACTTGATAAAGCTCTTTATGGACTGAAGCAGGCACCCCGGGCTTGGTATTCTCGGCTTATCTCCAAGTTACACAAGATGGGTTTTATTCCTTCAAAGACTGATACCTCATTGTTCTTATATAACAAGTCAGGTATCATAATGTTTCTTCTCATATATGTTAATGATATTATTGTGACAAGCTCTTCAGACACTGCCATATCAGCCCTTCTACACAATTTGAGTAATGAGTTTTCTCTAAAGGATCTTGGAGATCTGCATTTTTTCATGGTATTGAGGTTCACAACCGTCCCAATGGTTTACTTCTAAATCAGGCCAAATATGCTTTTGGTCTCCTTACTCGTGTTGGTATGAATACATGCACCCCATGCCCTACACCCTTGTCTATGAAGGATAATTTGACTCTGACTAATGGCACCCTGTTAGGTGTTGAGGACATCACACGCTGCAAGAGTATTGTGGGTGCACTTTAGTATCTTACTTTGACACGTCTTGACATCTATTTTCAGTTAATAAAGTTTATCAGTTCCTTTATGCACCTACTACTGCTCACTGGAGCACAGTAAAAAATACCTTGTGTTATATTCATGGCACTCAAACTATTGGACTCGTTTTTCAGAGGTCTACGTCTACACTTTTGGATGCTTTTTCAGATGCTGATTGGGCTAGTGATCTTGATGATCGTCATTCCACATGTGGTTTTGCTATTTTCTTTGGATCTAATCTTATATCTTGGAGTTCTAGGAAACAACCTACTATGTCTCGCTCCAATACAGAGGCAGAATACAAGTCCCTTGCTAATGCTACTGCTGAACTGATCTGGATAGAGGCTCTTGTTAAGGAGTTAGGTATCCATCTCAAAGAGAAACCATGTTTATGGTGTGATAATTTTGGTGACACCTATCTATCTACAAATCCAGTTTTCCATGGTCATACCAAACACATTGAGATTGATTTTTGTTTCGTTAGAGAAAGATTTGCAAACAAACAACTTGACATCAGGTTTATCTCTAGCAAGAATTAGATTGCTGATGAGTTTACAAAGACAATATGCTCTAAGAAGCTAGATGAATTTATGCGTAATCTAAACCTCTCCAAGGTTTAGCCTAAGGGGGGTGTTATCCAAATAAGATTGTAGAGGTTTCCTTTTCCGTTATATGTATAGGCATATGTATAGGCATAGAGTAGTACTCTACCCTATATGTATTCTCTGTGTACATGCCACATCGGGGGCTCTTCCCGATCCTATTTAACATGTAGCCGAACCCTCTAATGAGGGTATCGTTCTCCCCACAACAACAACAACTCCTCGATAAACGTGGTTCTAATTGTAGATATAACTCATAGTATAAAAAAGGGGAGCATGAAAACAAATCCCCAGTTGCAATGAGAAGGAACCAAGCCTAGATACAACTCGTAGTAAAAAGAAGGGGACCAAGAAAAACCACACCACAACTACCGGCCAAAAATGCTATGAGACCACACACACGGCACGACATATTGACACGCGGGGAGAAACCGAACGGCCACCATCCTGACTATGCCCTAAGATAATTTTGTGCTAGTTAAAAAGAAGGGACCCCGGAAATGATCCTCAATTTCAGTTCCAGTTGCGACTCTGCAAGAAAAGCCAGTCACAAGTTTTGTTGCAACTCTCTAAAAAATCCACAGGACAAACTCAGCCAAAAATACAATAAAAACCGCGCGTGGTACAAATCTTTACGTGTAGAGAGAATTCAATGGCTACGGACCTAACTATGCACCGAGAGAGAATCCAACACTAGGCACCTAAGTTTAGCTACTATAAAAACAATAAAACAACTCTGCACACACCAACTACAATCCAAAAGAACACAATACCAAAAATATACTTCAGCACAAATACCAAAAAATAGACTTCAGCTAACTAGAAATAAAATAAAAAAACACGACATAAAAAAAGAACATTTCGTAACAAAACAACCACAGGCTAATGCCCGAAGCCTCCTATGCTGATCAACCACCACTATCTACCACGCCACTCCCAAGTCCCATTAACCATGCGACGACCGCGACGTGTGATAAAAATACGGCCCAAAAACAAAATGACCCTCATGCACCAATCGTAGCACGGACAGAAAATCAACGGATGACAACATGACTGTAAGACAAGTCTCAACTAGTTATGACTTAGCAATTCTGAATAAGAATTTAGTCAGACCACAAAATAAAATAAAATAAATGAAAAAAGACGGAGAAGCCAACCTTACCTCTTGTCCACCATATCAAAAAGGCTACAAACACAACAATCGGACAAACAAGACATCAATAGTCGATATGCAACTAGCTCATAGAAAAAGGCACTTTGAAGTCCCTACAATCTAAACCCTAAGCCAATTTCAAGTCTTGCTTCAGCTGGATCCTATAAAAACCCAGTTTGAAATCCAAACGCAAGTCATGTTGAAAATTCCTATAACCTACCCTAAACTCTAGACCCCACACCCTCAAACCTAAGGTAGATTCAAATCCAGATGCAACTCGCTCCTATAAAAAATCCACTTTCAAGTCTAGATGCAACTGGTTGCTATAAAAGCCAGTTTCAAAGTCCACATGCAAGTCATGGTGAAAATTAATTATGGGACAAAACCCTAAACTCTAAGCCAGTTGAAAGTCCAGATGCAACTAGCTTCTATAAAAAGGCCAGTTTCAAGTCTTGATGCAACTCATGGTAAAAAAAATATAGGGATACAACCTTAGTTGCATCCCAAGAAAAATCCAGTTACAATTCGATATGCAACTGCCTCTTTGAAAATTCCAGTTTGAATTCTCGATACAATACATGGTGAAAACCCACCTAACCTAGTTACAAGTCGATATGCAACTGCCTCCTACTAAAGCCAGTTTCAAATGTAGATGCAATTTATGTTGAAAATGAACCCTAAACCCTAAACCAGTTACAAGTCCAAATGTAATTGGCTCCTATAGAAAGCCAGTTTGAACTCTAGATCCAAGTCATGGTGAAACCCCCTAAAACCCTAACCGAAACCTAAACCCTAGACCCTAAAATCTAAGGTAGTTACAAGTCGAGGTGCAACATGCTCCTATTAAAAAGCTAGATGCAACTCATAAAAAACGGATTATACCTCCTACTAAAGCCAATTTCAAATGTAGATGTAACTCATGTTGAAACCAAACACCGAAACTCTAAACCCTAAACCAGTTACAATTCCAAATGAGAATGTCTCCTATTAAAATCCAGTTTCAAGTCCACATGAAATTTATGGTCAAAAATCCTAAAACCTTAAACCCTAAACCAGTTACAAGTGCACATGCAACTAACTCCTATAAAAGGCCAGTTGAACTCTAGATGCTAGTCATGGAAACCCCATAAAACCTACCCTAAACCTAAATCCTAGACCCTAAAACCTAAGGAAGTTACAAGTCAAGATGCAACTGGCTCCTATAAAAGATAGTTTCAAGTCTAGATGCAACCGACTCCTATAAAAGCTAGTTTCAAGTCTATATGCAACTAGCTCCTACAAAAGCCAAATGTCAGAGATGACAAAAACGCCTAAACCTTAAAACCCTAAGGCAATTTCAAGTCCATATGCAACTATCTCATGAAAATCCAATTTCAAGTCCTAATGCAACTCATGGCAAAAACGGTTTATGGAAACAAACCTTAGTTGCACCCCGAGAAAAATCTAGTTGCAAGTTGATATTAAACTATTTTTTGGCAACTATTTTTGTGAGAATAGTGCGAAAACTTTGTGAAAGCATGTTTTTGAAGGAGTGAGAAAGGTTTTTGTTTTTGTTTTTTTTCTTTTTATTTTAAAAATGAATAATTTTTAATCGTTAACCTTTTAAAAATTATAATCATTTTTAAAATCATAAACCATTTTTAAAATCATGAACCAAAATTTTAAAATCATGTACAAATATTCACAAACGCCATGCATAATTTTTGAAAATCATGAACCAATTTTCAAAATACCTTCAACAATATTCACAAACATATATCAAATTTTATAAATCATGAACAAAATTTAAAAATGGCTTGCAATTTTTTTCACAATCATGAAACGATTTTATAAATCATGAAGAATTTTTCAAAATTCCATGAACAATTTTCACAATCATGAATAAATTTTTATAAATCATGAACAAATTTTTCATAATGCCTTGAACATTTTTTCACAACCATGAACCTGTTTTTATAAATCCTGAACAAATGTTCAATCTGCCATGATCATTTTTCACAATCATGAACCAATTTCAAAATATCGGTGATCAATTTAAAAAATCAAACTACGAATTTTTTATGCAAATTAAATAGTTCAAAATATTATGAACTAAAATTTAAAACCATAAAACATCTTTCTAAAATCATGAACCGATTTTCGAATCATGAAAATTTTTAAAAATTCATGAATTAGTTTTTAGACACATGATGAAAACTTCAAAAAATTGGTGAACAATTTTTAAACATAGTAAAATATTTTTCAAATCCACTATCATAAATTTTAGAATCCATGAATAATTAAAAACTACTGATAAATTTTTTTAATATGGTAAAAAACCATTACCTGTGTAATCATCATTATCATTCTCAACCTCATCATAATCATGAGATACAATGGGATCCAAAGAGGTTACCTTTGTTCCCTTAGCCATAGGCATATGTGAGAACCGGAGGAAGGTTATGATGAGATTGCACTTGTAGCTCTATTCAAGACCTTGTCTTGGTTTATAGAATATTCATTTTCCTCTACATGGTTAGCAACACAAGCACTAGAGGAAATAGAAGCATTTTTATCATGGTAACAAGACAGTACACGCATATTATCATGAGATTTATTCAAGCCATTACTACATGATATGCAAGGACTATCAACACAAGCATGTAAGGAGTTAGTAGTGCTCGAAGTGTTAAAGTCCAAATATATATCATTGCAACTAGATAAAGATGAAGGATTACAAATAGTAAGCACACTATCCTCATTGCAATTTCTATCACCACTCACCTTATCATTACCCTATGAAAAATCACATGTTGGTGAAGTGGTAGACGATGAGAACTCATCTCGACCAGAAGTGGAAGCAACACAATAATCCTCAAGAATGTTGGACTTGCTATATTTATCTTGAAGCTTGGTTCATATTTCATGAGCACTCGAATAATGCATGATAGTAGAAAGAACTACATTGCTCACAACAAGTGAACAAATTTTAGTAGCTAGAGCATCTATACAAGAGTTCAACTTCTCCTCTAAAGGTTCGTTTTGGGGATCCATAGGAGAAGAGAAACCCATATATAGATATCCCTCGATATTTGGGTGAATTCCCCGAAATAAATTAAGCATGCGAGATTTCCAAACATCATAATTTGTGCCATCGAATGTGAACATATCATTGTGCACTAATCCCTTAGCCCACATCTTTACTCTCAAGGCGATGAAGCCAATAATGAGAACGGGCTCTGATACCAATTGAAAGGGATACAGATGCCGCCTAGAGTGGGGGTGAATAGGCGGTTTAAAACTTTTACGAGATAGGCTTAACAAAGGCGGAATAAAACTAGCGTTTACTTTATCAAGCACAAAACCTATATAAACTATGGTTCACCTATGTGCACCAATAACTTATGCTAAGCAAAACAAGCAACTATGTGATAGCTAGATATAAGAATTCAAGCACGAAGGCTATCACAAAGTAAAGTGCATAAGTAAATAGCTCGGGTATAGAGATAACCGAGGCATGAGGAGACGATGATTTATTACCGAGTTCCTCCCATAAAGAGAGTACGTCTCATTGGAGGGGTGGGCGGTACTAAGACCACCACGCCACAAAAGGCCTCACCCTATTCTCTTGTGAACCTCGCCACAAGAGGCCTGGTTCACTTCTTCACTATCGATGCACTTGTTGGTGGCAATCCGTAACCTCTCACAAAGTTTGGGGCACTTCTCCACAACTTAATTGGAGGCTCCCAATAAACAAGCTCGGGAAAAGCTCCACAACTTAATTGGAGGCCCCAAGTAATCCACAAACCTACAAAACAACTAAACCGTCTAGGGTTCCAAGAACCCAAGAGTAAAAATCTGCTCACCTTTCACCCAATCGAATCCTCAACGAGAACTCAAACCGATGCACCAAATGCAATGGCAAGAACACAAGAAGTTCTCAAGTCCTTTTCTCCCAAATTCCACCAAAGCTACAAAAGCTAGTTGGAGAATAAGAGAGGAAGAACACAAGACGAAATCCACAAAATAAACCCCAAGATCTAGATCCCAATATGTTCCCCTCACATAGAGGAGAGATGGATTGGTGGAGTTGTAGATCTAGATCTCCCCTTTCAAACCCCCCAAAAAGATTCAAGAAATATGGGAGGGATTAAGAGTATTTGCAAGCTCTTGAAGGTCAAAACAATGGAGGAGAGAGATAATGCAAGCAACTAGCCTAAGAAGGAAGAAGGGGTCTATTTATACCCCTCCATAATGAAATATGACCATTTGGGACCTTCCAGGACGGATAATCCGCCCCTCCCCGAATATTTCGGGTTCCTCGGGCCAAAAAATGGCTAAGGACTTCGTGGCGTGACCCTCAGTATAGGGGCGGATAATCCGCCCCCATTACTCGGAGCCACACCTCAAAGTCCTTAGCCGTTTTCGAAAAATTGGGCCGGATAATCCGCCCCCTGAAAACTGGCAGAAATAGCAAAACTGAAACCATCATAACTTTTTCATTCGGACTCCAATTTTGATGATCTTGGGCTCGTTTCAGAGATAGTAACAAACTCTACAAGATAATGCAGGGAACCATCATAGTCCATCAAGGTAGGATAGAACCAAATGATGAAAGGTTAAACCTATCTATAAAAGACAAACTGGTAAAACCTCCAATATCGAAAACACAATAGAGAATGCATATGAAATCCGTTTTCGATGAACTTAAGCTTGTCATAGAGATTGACACAATATCTAAATCCTCTCATGGATAAGAACCAAGAAATATGATGCCAAGTATGCAAAGGTTTGAGCTCTCACCGAGGGATATGATCAAGTTACTCACTTGAGAGCCTCTCTTGATAGTATGGTTATCTATCCTATAAACCGGTCTCTCCATATTACACCACGGGACTAGTTAGAAAGAAACCCTATCAAGATCAAACCTTTTCCTTGTGTATATTCCACTTGATCTTGATGATGACGATCTTCTACACCTCAAGATCAAACCCTTTCTTGATTGCACTAGCTAGCTTGGTGAAGACTTGGAATTTGCTCCCCCATACTCCACTATGGAAGATCCTCTATTTTAGGCATATCTTCACATATCCATGATCACCATAAGGATGGAAAGATACACTTGAGATCATCTTATTATTCAAGACACACTTGCCATAGGATCAAATTCTACTTGACCAATCTCCAGATCATTCCTTGAAACCTTGATAAACACTTGATCTTCTTCACTTTCTTCTCATTCCAACCTTGAAGCCACCATATGGTTCAAGCATTGTATATGGACAAATCCTACAAGTAAAACTCAATGCAAATGATTTATTACCGAGTTCCTCCCAAAAAGAGAGTACGTCTCATTGGAGGGGTGGGCGGTACTAAGACCACCACGCCACAAAAGGCCTCACCCTATTCTCCTGTGAACCTCGCCACAAGAGGCCTGGTTCACTTCTTCACTATCAGTGCACTTGTCGGTGGCAATCTGTAACCTCTCACAAAGGTTGGGGCACTTCTCCACAACTTAATTGGAGGCTCCCAACAAACAAGCTCGGGGAAAGCTCCACAACTTAATTGGAGGCCCCAAGTAATCCACAAACCTACAAAACAACTAAACAGTCTAGGGTTCCAAGAACCCAAGAGTAAAAAGCTTCTCACCTTTCGCCCAATTGAATCCTCAATGAGAACTCAAATCGATGCACCAAATGCAATGGCAAGAACACAAGAAGTGCTCAAATCCTTCTCTCCCAAATTCCACCAAAGCTACAAAAGCTAGTGGGAGAATAAGAGAGGAAGAACACAAGAGGAAATCCACAAAAGAAACCCCAAGATCTAGATCCCAATATGTTCCCCTCACATAGAGGAGAGATGGATTGGTGGAGTTGTAGACCTAGATCTCCCCTTTCAAACCCCCAAAAAAATTCAAGAAATATGGGAGGGATTAAGAGTATTTGCAAGCTCTTGAAGGTCAAAACAATGGAGGAGAGAGAGAATGCAAGCAACCAGCCTAAGGAGGAAGAAGGGTCTATTTATACCCCGTCCTATGACCATTTGGGACCTTCCAGGCCGGATAATCCGCCCCTCCCCCGGATATTCCGGGTTCTTCGGCCCAAAAATGGCTAAGGACTTCGCGGCGCGACCCTCTGTATAGGGGGAGGATATTTGGGGCGGATAATCTGCCCCCGAAGGGCCGGATAATCCGCCCCCATTACTGGGAGCCACGCCTCAAAGTCCTTAGCCGTTTTCCAAAAATTGTGCCGGATAATCCGCCCCCATGGCCGGATAATCCGCCCCCTGAAAACTGGCAGAAACAGCAAAACTGAAACCATCATAACTTTTTTATTCGGACTCCAATTTTGATGATCTTGGGCTCGTTTTGAAGATAGTAACAAGCTCTACATGATCATTCAGGGAACCATCATAGTCCAGCAAGGGAGGACATAACCAAATGATGAAAGGTTTAACCTATCTATAAAAGACAAACCGGTAAAATCTCCAATATCGAAAACACAATAGAGAATGCATATGAAATCCGTTTTCGATGAACTTAAGCTTGTCATAGAGATTGACACAATATCTAAATCTTCTCATGGATAAGAACCAAACAATAACTAAGAAATATGATGCCAAGTATGCAAAGGTTTGAGCTCTCACCGAGGGATATGATCAAGTTACTCACTTGAGAGCCCCTCTTGATACTACGGTTATCTATCCTATAAACCGGTATCTCTAAATAACACCATGAGACTAGTTAGAAAGAAACCCTATTAAGATCAAACCTTTTCCTTGTGTATATTCCACTTGATCTTGATGATGACAATCTTCTACACCTCAAGATCTAACCTTTTCTTGATTGCACTAGCTAGCTTGGTGAAGACTTGGAATTTGCCCCCCCCCCCATACTCCACTATGGAAGAGCCTCTATTTTAGGCATATCTTCACATATCCATGATCACCATAAGGATGGAAAGATACACTTGAGATCATCTTATTATTCAAGACACACTTGCCATAGGATCAAATTCTACTTGACCATTCTCCAGATCATTCCTTGAAACCTTTATCAACACTTGATCTTCTTCACTTTCTTCTTATTCCAACCTTGAAGCCACCATATGGTTCAAGCATTGTCTATAGACAAATCCTACAAGTAAAACTCAATGCAAACATAAGTCCATAAAACATTGTCATTAATTATCAAAACCACACATGGGGGCACACATGTTCTTTTAATACTCTGTATGTCTCAAAATAGATGTTAAGAGTGTGTCTAAAATTAGATGTATCTAAATCAAATATTGTCTAGATACATTCAAATTTAAACAAATTTGCGACATCTATTTTAAGACCTAGAAAATATAAGAAAACCTAAAAAATGAAAAATGAAAAATAAATAATAAAAAAAGCAGTCACGACCAACCTCTAATAATTCCCTAAGACAGCACATTGCAACGGGGGAAACAAGAAAAGAACGACAACCAGAAGTCACGTCACAGTAAAAAAGGAAGAAGCTATTGAATAAACACACTTACTCCCTCTGTTTCAAAATATTAGATGTTTTCAGTTTGTAAAACAAATGTATTTAAAATATTTTTAGTATGTATGTTCATTCAGATTTAGAGTGAGTCTACATAGTAAAATAAGTTTAGATATATTTTCTTCACAAATCTAAAACATCTTTTTTTAGAACAATGTTTATAGTAACTGTTACATCATAAGGAGTAGTAAGCAGGAGGTGACGACCTACTACACTATTTAGAATGCGTTTGGCTAAGTTGTGAGCTTCATAATTTGAAAACCTACCCTCGAAAACAAAAGTGCAGGTACTGAAGTTCCGATCTCTGTCATTAATCTCGGAGATAATCGCTCCATTCTTGCCCAAGGATCCTTCAGAAATATCCTGTACCACCTGCTTGCAATCAGATGTAACCTGGATCTTGTCGCCGTGCAGGTCAACAACTAAAGCCAAGGCCTCGCGGCAAGCCAATATCTCTAGAATTGCAGGATATCGAAGACCAAGGTCGAGGCGCCCATATATGTACCATGCCAATCGCGACACACTGCTAAGATAGATCCTTTGTTGCCCCACTTGGAAACTCCTGCATCAACGTTGATTTTTAACATACTAGGTGGTGGAGATACCCAGGGGACACGTTCGTTGCGAGGACCATTTGCCGAGCTTGACGGTGGTTTGGGAATCTCTCTTAGCTCCTGTACATAGGACTGTATGAACATATGCATTGACAAAGGGCTTTGAAAGATATCCTTGTGGATGACCTTCCACCAGCGGTCCTAATCGCCCATAAAATAATGGAACAGGCGAGTGAACTCCTCATGTGATAATGATTCCATCATTTCAAATAACCAATGCTTTGCTTTTGGTTCCCCGTTTGCAGAAATATGTTGAACTAGTGAATCATCGTCAAGCGCCCACACACTCGCCGCCATATCCACAGCGTTGACCATCATTTCTCCTCAATCCTCCCCATATAGGAACCTGCATTACTGTGGAAATAGTTTTCTCTGCTGACCTTAGTGTTGATAATTATATGGTAAGCTGACCTCACGGAGAATAAGCCCTTGTTATCTTGACTCCAGGCCTGAAGTCAGATTGCCTCCGAGTATAGATAGGTATGCTCAGTATTGTTGATGCATCCATCGCGAGGAAGTGCTCTTTCACAAGATCCACCTTCCAAGAGGCAGAATTGTGGTCAATAAGCTCATATACCATTTGCGGCGGGTTGTTCTTGATAGAAACAATCGGCCTCATCATGAAATCACGGGGCAGCCAATTGTCGGAACAAACTTTCGTTGTTCTTCCATCACCTATACAGCAAATCAAACCCTGACATAAAATCTCCCTGCCATCTAGAATTGAGCACCATATTTGAGAAGGATGGGGGCCTAATTCAGCTTCTAGGATGGTAGAATTCGGGTAGTATACCGCATTTAGGACCTTTGCACTCAACGAGTTGGGCTCCTGCAAAAGTCTTCAAGATTGTCTAGCAAGCAAACAAAGATTAAAAAGCTCCAGATCCCTGAATCCCAGTCCGCCCAGATGCTTAGGGCGTGTTATAACATCCCATGATACCCAACATGGTCTCCTTTTTCCATTCTTAGATCTCCACCAAAATTGCCTGATCATTGAATTGATGTGTTCACAAAGACCTCGAGGAAGTCTGAAGAAGGCCATTGAATAAACCGGGATTGCTTGTGCAACTGACTTGATCAATACCTCCTTGCCTCCGGAAGATAAAATCTTCTCTAACCATTCCTTAACTTTGCTCCAGACAGGTCTTTCAAATCTAAAACATCTTATATTTTAAAAAGGAGTATAACCGTGCACGGAAAACTGGGTCAGCCCTAGGTGGGCATCGGGGACGCATGACGTGGTGAAAGGGTACAGTGAATGACTACCATCGCGTTGAGGCCGCCAGGGCCGCATACAGTTTTCACCGGCAAAAGGTGGCGACACGGGACCAGCCAGACGCGGACAGAAGGTGGCGACAGGCGATGCTGGGCAGGCCCGTTCCTGAGAATTTTAGGGCCCGGGGCGAAAGTAGAAATCGGGGCCCTTAGACCATCTCGAGTGTAGTGTTATTGCTAGGAGTCCGATCCTAGCAAATACATTTTGATCGACAACGAAGCTATTATTAGGTATCTTAACTAGCTCTTTCCGTAGAAGCCAATTTGACTGTCTGTGATTTTTATTTTTAGTATTTCTTTAAATGGCCTACACATCGATGCACTCATATTCGCATTGGAATCTTTGACTCTAATACAAATCCAGTGATTTTTGCCCCTCGAGCGTCAAAACAAGAGCTTTTGTTTGATATGTCCTTAATATATCTAATAAAATAATATTTAAGTGTATACAAAATAAAATATCATATAAGTTGCGCATATTAGTAATCACAAACAAGGGCAAAGATACAAAAGATATTACATTAACTTTATAAAATTTAACTAATTATCTACCGAGCTCATAAATCCCAACATACCTATTTTATGGATGGCCTTGTTGCATCAATGGAGACACAACAATAATCATCAATTCAAATAATATCACTATCAATCAATAATCAATTGGTCATCATGGAAAAATTAGAGCATAGACGGAGAGAAATTGACATACCTAATATTTTATGTCAGTTCTGTGAAATAATCCCATCGCGGTTACCGGTTTCGTCTAGGAGAGTGGGGTCGGACGACCAGACGTTTGGGCAAAAAATCAAATAATCTACCCGTGGTTGTATGGTGAATATAGAGGCGACTATCTCAACAAAAAAAAATATAGAGGCAACATATCATATTTCCGATCTGGACTAATAGAGGAACAAGTCCTTAGAAAGGGAGCGTCGACAGTCGTTGTTGTGCGAAGAAAGAAATGGAACGATCTCCTTTTTTAGGGTTATAATGGAACAATCTCCTCTACGTCGAGGGCAGCAACGGAAAGGCCTCTACTTCTCTCTAAAAAAGGCTTTTACTCCAGCCTTTTTTTCTACGTTGTACTAGTATTGTGGTACATGTTCACTTTGGGCCAGCTACCCAGACTCGGTATGCTATATACCGCACAAATACAAAATCTAGGGCCCCTGATTTTTTGGGCCCGGGGCGGTTGCCCCTCCAGACCCCTCCCCCCCCCCCCCCCCCAGGGCCGGCCCTGATGCTGGGCCAACCATGCGATGCATAATCAAAACAAATCAACGGCAGCCAACCTAGCTACGACGTAAATGTTGGATTGTTGCTTAGTATTTCGCATAGCAAAATTCCGTATAAATGTTGCTTATTTCTGTAAAATGTTAATCTAGAAAAAAATACCCATGTAGCGGGCATGCTACAAGATCGAGTACTCTGTTAGGTTATATACCGTCAGCGCTGACATCACATTTGTTAGCTAGATACAAGAAATCCGGCCAACCGCGATTCCGCAACCAGTGGCTTGATTAATAATTCAAGCACGCTCTCATTTCATTGACTCCTTCCAAGCTAGGCAATTTCCCACGCTTCTACTTATGACTAAGAGCTACAGTACGTACTAAATTACACACACAGAGTCAGAGACACACAAACACAAACACGAACTACCCTTGTCATGGCTGAAACCGAACTCCTGCCGCACCCGCACGGCGGTGGCGCCGGCGTGCGCCGCCACTTTCTACTCGTGGCCTACGGCATCCAGAGCCACCTCAACCCGTGTCGCGTCCTCGCGCGCAGGCTCGTGCAGCTCCACGATGCAGACGGTTCTGACCCCGTCCTGGCCACGCTCTCGTTCCCGTTGTTCACCCACCGCCGCATGTTCCCTTCGTCTGGCAAAGGTGAGTTGGAGGAAGAGGTCGCAGACGGTGTCATCTCCTATGCCCCCTACTCCGATGGAGTCGACGACGGCACCATTGCGAGGGACGCCGATGGTAGGGCGCTCCGCCGCCGCGCGAGCTTCGAGAGCCTCTCGGCCGTCGTCGCGCGCCTCGCCGCACGCGGCCGGCCCGTTACGTGCATCGTGTGCAGCCTTGTGCTCCCCTGTGCACTGGACGTCGCCCGCGAGAACGCCATCCCGATGGCCGTGTTCTGGATCCAGCCGGCCACTGTCCTCGCCGCGTACTACCACTACTTCCACGGCTACGGCGAGCTCATCGCGTCCCACGCCGCCGACCCCTCGTACGAGGTGGCCCTTCCAGGGCTGTGCCAGCCTCTCCGGATCCGAGATTTCCCGTCGTTCCTCGTCGACACCACCGGTGGCGAGGTGGGCAAGCTCGTCAACGACGCGTTCCGCGAACTGTTCGAGTTCATGGACGAACAGGGGCACGGTGCCAAGTTCCTCGTCAACACTTTCGACGAGCTGGAGCCGGCCGCACTTGCGGCCATGAGGCGGTACCTGGACGTGTTCGCCATCGGGCCCCTGGTGGGATCCTCGGCCGAGGCGCGGATCCACCTGTTTGACCACGCCGGTGCCGACAAGAAGCGGTACGTGGAGTGGCTCGGGGCTCAGCCGGACATGTCGGTGGTGTACGTCTCGTTCGGCAGCATATGGACGTACAGCAAGCAGCAGATGGAGGAGATCGCGGAGGGGCTGCGGCAGTGCGGCCGGCCGTACCTACTCGTCGTGCGCAAGGACGGGCGGCAGGAGGACGTGAGCAGCTGCCTTGACGACGCCGTGCTAAAGGGGCAGGGCATGGTGGTGGAGTGGTGCGACCAGCCGGCCGTCCTGGCGCACCCGTCCGTGGGATGCTTCGTCACGCACTGCGGCTGGAATTCGACGCTAGAGGCCATGGCCCTGGGCGTGCCGGTCGTCGCAGCGCCGAGCATGTTCGACCAGCCGACGAACGCGTATTTAATAGAGCAGTGTGTGGCCGGCGTCAGGGGAGAGCGCAACGGCAATGGCGTCTTCGCCGGGGCGGAGCTCGCGAGGTGCGTTGAGTTGGTCATGGGTAGTGGCGCGAGGGCCGTGGAGATCAGGGAAGGAGTAGAGGCTCTGAAAGAGATGGCGCGAGAGGCGGCGGTCTCCGGCGGGCGGGCGGATAGAAATCTCCGAAGTTTCGTCACGGATACCACCATTCACTAACCAACCATGTCGAACTCGATGTAGAAAATCTAGCGTCTCAACCATAAAATCTGATAAAATACAGCCCAAGCAGCGGATAGAATCGTGTAGTGGTTAGTCTAAGAAAAGTATGGTCCTCCGTAACCATAGGGGTGATTTTTTTCTCCGCGACCACTTGACTGTAATCTGTCTTAATCTGTCTGTCCGATGGACTCATCTACTCCCTCAGTTTCAAAATATAAGATGCTCTAGATTTGTGAAACAAATATATTTAGATTAGGTTTTAGTATATAGGTTTATTTATGTTTAGAATAAATCTATATATTAAAACAAGTCTAGATATATTTTCTTTATAAACCTAAAATATCTTATATTTTAAAACGGAGGGAATACTTCTAATTAATCGTTGAGATGGATTGTGCCGAGACAGTGTTCCATGTGTCCAGCAAGGACCGCAACAAGTCGCCGTCCACGCACTTCGTCGAAGAAATGAGCGGAAGCTGGCGGAGGCCATGGTAGCCCATTCGCAAGCAGCGGAGGAAAAGAAGAAGAGGAAGGACGCAGCGGCCTCCACACCCAAGCCGGCGACCACGACGACGAAGGGCAAGCCCAAGCCGACCTCCAAGGCCACACCGTCGTCCTCCTCACCGACCACCGCCGCACCTCAGCGAGGCGCCCGCGAGGTGATCGATGAAATACCCAGTTCGACTCCGAGTGCCACCGAGATGGTGAAGGCCTCACTTTTGGATCTAACATGATCGATTTAATGTATTTTGAAGAATATTTATGCATATTTGTAATATGGATACTTGACATGTGGTGTGGAGATTTGAAAATTATGATGAATTTTTTTAGGGATTTCTATTTTCGTGCCCTTGGTTCGTTAGTTGTACTCATTTTTTCCCAGCCACTTAACTTTTTCTCACTTCCCCCTCGCTATGTTATGAAATCCTCGCAGGTTCTCGCAGGCGCTCGGACGGAGGGATGTCGTCAGGTCAAAGGCTTGACCGTTACATGTTGACTGGTGGGACCTCGTTGGGGCGAATCGTGCGTTCAGCGTTACGTTACGTGGCCTCGACCATTATATGCTGGCTGATGGGGCTGTGTTGGGATGGGTCCTGTATACGTGGTGAAGGGTGGGGCTGCGTTGGGATGGGTCTTGCATACATGGTGAAGGGTGAGGCCGCCATGGAGACACGTCGGACCGGCAATTCTCGCTCACCCAAATCATTCTCTTCTCCCTGAGCATGGAACAACTCCCACACTGCCCCTCCGCTGCCCGCCGTCATGTCCTCCTACCTTATATCGTCCTCAGCTCCAGATATGCCCGCTCCCCCTAGCTGTGGATCCCACTCCACCTCCGGCTCTTCTCCCTCCCCTGCTAGATCTACCACTTTTGCGGAACAGTATGCAATGTCGGCTGGTGCACCGTCCATCCGCGTCAAACACGGAGAAGATTGGGTGGAATCACAGGGATCTAACGCTTGGATTCCATCTGGGTAAGCATCGTTTCACTTTTGTGGGTTGATTATTGGCAGTATTTGAGCACGAATCGTTGGTGCTCAACTAACTGTCTTGATTTTCGAATAGGATTGATCCAGTGCTGGCATTTCGGCTAGCGGTTAGACTGGATACTAGCATAATTCGTGGTTGTGAATAATATCTCTCTGAATTTTACTTCTCAGCGGTGGTTTCAACCACCATAACTCTCAGAGATTTGATAGATAAAATCTATTGTAAATTCCCCTGAAGAAGTGGCGATTCAGTTGGTTTGCAAGAGTGTTTATAATTATGAAACTCTTGCACGGTCTGAAACTATAATTGACACTACTCTCGCACGGCTAGCGATTCACTTTCAAATTACAAAACTTATACAACTCTTAATGTACAAGAGTGTTTATAATTGACACAACTCTTGAACACTTTTAAATTAAAAAAATTATACAATTCTTAATGTAAAAGAGTGTTTATAACTGACACAACTCTTGAACACTTTCAAATTGAAAAAATTATACAACTCTTAATGTAAAAGAGTGTTTATAATTGACACTACTCTTGAACACTTTCAAATTAAAAAAATACAACTCTTAATGTAAAAGAGTGTTTATAATTGACACAACTCTTGAACAATTTCAAATTAAAAAATCCATACAACTCTTAATGTAAAAGAGTGTTTATAATTGACACAACTCTTGAACACTTTCAAATTAAAAAAATATACAACTCTTAATGTAAAAAAGTGTTTACCATTTTTAGAGCATGAAAAGTGATCCCTAAACTTGCGTATACGAAAATTATAAGCCTTTGAACACTGTGAAATTGTACTTAATATGTGATAATGATGTGCTAAGAAAATCTTGAGAAATTACCATTTTCATATACACCTTTGAACTCTTTGAAATCGCATTTAGGACATGATAATATTGTTCTAATAAAATCCTGATCATTTAATACAAAAATTATACACCTTTGAACACTTTCCCTTCAAATTATATTCAAAATCATTTGTTTATGGAGTTAAAGCATCGGTGGCAAGCTTAGGATAGAGGGTGCCCCCCGACGGATAGAGGGGTTATCCTGTCCGCTAGATCACAGAGGATCAATCAGAGCATCAATGGTTGGTGGGTACAATTCGCGTGACAACTGTCTCGACCAATCAGAGCGTAGCAGCCAAGATGAGCACATGTGTGAGTTTCTAACTAAGAGAGAGAGGAAAACTGAGTAAAACTTAAAAACCAGACCTCCTTCTGACATAAGCTTAACCTTGAGCTCGAGAATATACAGTGAAGAATCGGTAGCACAACAGTGACCCTACGATACAAAATTTATTATAGCAAGCTCATGACTGAGTAGAGAACCAAATTATTACAAGTAGAGGTCACTGACCACAAACATCAAACAACGGAAGGCAAATATAGCTATTAAGTATAGCAAACTTAACAAATGTCCTAAGAGGCCTGAAGCATAACGATGATGTCCCAGCCCATAGATTACAGGCTGCCGATCGGGAACCCCAAGCTACTCGTCGATGTCGATGTAGTACGGAACTCGTCTTCAGGGGAACACTTACTCTGCCAAAAGTATCAACAAAGCAAGGGTGAGTACAGGGTGTACTCCGCAAGACTTATGGCTGGTGGAGTTGTTTTGCATAAAGCCATCTTTGTTTTGTAAGACAAGAGGGAGAAGAAGCTCGTCGAATTAGAATATTTTAAAAGGGAATAAGAGAGCGACATCTACGACGTATTGATCATCATCTTTTGATATCCACCAAATCATCATCATCTACCAACTAGGATCACTCCCTCGTACCCATGAGGAAGCATCCTTAAGCACACATTGACCTACCAAATTTTACGATTAGGTTAAAGTTCTCTATGATCTTAGAATCTGGTCACCAAGCTTCATAACCGTGAACATGACTTTTCGAAAAGATTTAACCCTGCAGGGGTGTACAACTTTACCCACACGTACCAACCGACTCTTAATGCCAAGATATTGGCCCTCTTCCTTGGAAGGCTGGCAGAGGGTGGTTGGCCACGACCTTTACCTTGCTTTCGCCGAGACCATGAGTCACGCCCTAAGGATGGTTCCACCGTAATGGGTCAAATCCCGAAGTCGGTTCCTAGAGATGTGAGGCGAGGTTGGTTTACTAGGGGCTCCATCGACCCCAAGCAACCCGGTCCACTCTTCCCTACCTGTTATGAATGCACATCCTTCACCCGGCAAATCTTTCAAAAGGTTTTCTATGCATATGTCAAATGGAACGCCGAACTATGTGACTCATGGAATCTACTAGAAAAGTTAATCAGGCGAGGGGTTCCCAAGCCCCGTGTGGCTGTACGCTCATCTCAGTTCCAAAGGCAAGAACTCAGTTCCTATTAATGGCGAGCATGGGACTAGAAAAACCACATCCCACCGTGTCGTCCTATACAAGCCTTAGCATGTTTAACTCATATAACCTCAGATATCACATCACGATCTCCTGTCATACTAGATTTTCTGCATCTGATACATCATCTGGATGAACCAGACTCAACAGCTATGCATGGCTAAGCAAGACACAATATAAGCTCTAGCAGTGCACACAAGCCAAACCTAGTTATGCTAGGAGCAGTGGATCAGGTAATATAAGCTCAAGGGAGTAATGCAATAGATAGGATACTCTATCTATCGATAAAAGACCACAGTAGAATCGTATGCAACATGGCAGGAATTGAAATGCTTTCGAAATCATAAGATTATACCATGGTGGGGCTATGCTTGCCTTTGCCAGTTGATAACCGATAAGCAGATCTTCGGAAGCTTGTACTTGACTTGGTTACAGTTGTTCAAGTATTGTTCGTCGATCTTCGACGATGTTGATCTCGGTCGTCAATCTCGATCTCGATATCGTATTCTACTGAAGAAGAACCAAATACCGGAAAGAAAGGGAAACAATCAGCACATGGCATCAATGCAATTCTCAAGCAATGATGATGATATGACAAGTTAAATTGTATCAAAAAGTAACCCTAAGGCATGCTCGACAATTTAATCGGGGCTCCGATGGGTGAAAACCCTAACTCGGGAAAACTCCGGAATCACCTATGAGGGGTTACTATGTTATTATAATTAAACTTGCTATGAAAGTTGTTGAACAATGCATGAGTATAGCTTAAATAGCTAAGTTTCATTTTTCTGAACATTTTGATATATTATTTGTATTTTCTTGACTTATAAATAATTAGTTATTGAATTTACAAGATTATTACATTTTCTAGAATTATTTAATCAAGTTAAATTGAATTATTGCATCACTGTGACATCATCACAGGGGTGGGGCATTTTCACTAGGGCTGTACCTAGCCACTACGGCCGCCAGATGGGCCCCGGGCCACGTTGGTTGCCACCATGGCGGTCAGCAGTCAACGGCCCACGGGCCACGTCACCCTGACGTCGCGATGATGTCATCACGACGGCCACCGTTGGATGGTCACCGGCGATGGCGCTGTGAGGCGTGCGGGGCGACGGGGCTAGGCGTGTTTGAAGCAGCGGAGCGAGGAAAGCAAGATAGTGTCGGCGCCGCTCGAAAAAGGTCGCTAGAACAGTAGCTATGGCGAAGCTCTGTGGCGGCACACAACGACGCTCGATGCGGGCGTGAGACAGACAGAGAGGAGGAGAACAAAGGGGTGCCTGAACACCAGTATCTCACCCCAGAGCGGTGAATCTTGGCGGCGAGCGAGGCGATGACGGGCGGCAATGCGGCAGCGAAGCCGTCGGTGACGGGAAGAAAGCGAAGCGATGCGGTCGATTGCTAGCACCCGAGCTCGATTCCGTTGGCAAGGAAGACCATAACGGCGAGGTGGAGGTCGTGGTGGCCTCGGTCAGGCAAGGGGAGCACGTCAACGGCAGCGATTCGTCAGCGAGGAGCGGCTAGGGTTCGGCCTCGAAAGGGAACGAGAGAGAGGCACTGGGAAGAGGGAGAGGGGGGCAGGGAAGAAGAGCACGGCTCAGCGGGGTCCTTATCTCCTCCAGAGAGCGATGGCGGGCATCACATCGCGAGGAGGATCAACGACCGGCGGTGAGACACGCGACTTGTCGTAACGTCGTTAGCGAAGACACGAAGGAAAAAGAAGGCTGAAGCAGTGCAGCCTGGAATGGGCGGCCGCTGCTCTATTTCTTTTTCTCCAGAAATCTTTTTCCTTTTCTAAATCTGTTTCTCTTTTGTAAATCATTTTCAAATCTGTTTTTGATCATTCAAAAATACCAGAGGGTGTTGTAAAATAGGTAAAATACTCAGAGGCCCTTGTAATCCATTTGGCTCCAATCATTTTGTAGTTTTCAAAATATTAAACCATTTGAATTGATTTCAAATAGAGGGGAGAAAACTAGGGTTTAGGGTTTGATTTATTTTCTTCAATGCACAATTTAAAGGATGATGCTCAGAAATGCACAATCAAAACCCTAATTACTATTTACTAAGACTGGGGTGTTACATCTATATCCCCTTACGAGAATCTCGACCCGGGATTCCTAAGGTAGGAAGAGAAATAGAGAGAGAAGGAAACATGGTCACTCTAAGGATAAGAGGGAAACACACTAAACAACACACCGAGTATCTCATGGTCAGCTCATGGATGGAGTGTTCAAAAACAACTCTAAGATGACAACATGAAACACGTCAAGGTAACAGAGGAAACAAGAGGAGATGGTTTCAAATTGTTAGATAGATGGTCTTCATAAGGATTGAGACCATGGAACTCACAGAAGAGTTTAAGCTCCTGAAGAGGAAGGTTTCAACAAAAAGAACATAACCACAGACTTCAATAGGGAACCTCTACTAAACTGCTTAAGTAGAGATTTTAGGTCACAGAGATATGGATCAACAAAACCAAGTTGTTGAACTAATTTTGACACAGAAGGGTCGCTCTTTAATTCAACAGAAGGACAAGACAAAAAGGTGTTTTGTGGAGAGGACTCATAAGAGTCACAAGGAACATGTAGGAAGAGGAACTACAGATTACCAAAATCTTAGCCACTCTTAAAACATGGCTGATAAAAACAAGGGAAAGTTCTTTATTCATCCAAGAATATCAGAATCTTTGCCAAAGATCATGATATCACTTTACACCACTAGATAAATAGTTAAAAGGATTCCTGATAACACGAGAAGAAAGAAACTTCATTCTCAAACTTCCATTAGTTGGCACAACAAAGTGTTTGCCAACATAAAGGATCTAGAGGATCGACCGAGAGACATTTAGCAACACTACTTTAAATCTTCTCCTTGATGTTCAAGAAATCAACACCAAGTAAAGGTCAGACTTCAGATACAAAGGAAACCATAAGCACAACTCCTATAGTAAATCATATAAGAAGCCTCATGAAGAGTGGTTGATATTGCTGAATCAAGAGATTATGACGAAGGGTCTTTCCATCTAAGTGTGTCAACCATTACATCAATCTTGTCGGATTTTCAAAGAGACCTATGTCAAAACCTTGAAGAACACCAACCATCATTGCTGCTTGAGATTCAGCTTTGGTTAGGTGAAATGATACTTCAGACTCAGCATGTCCGGATAGAAAGTTTGCAACATTTACCGCAAAGGTAAAGTTACTAGATTCTCAAGATAGGGGCTACAGTGTAAAGCTTCCAAGATACTGAGCTAGATTGCTAGACCTATGCATTAGCAACTTGTCGAAAGACAACTGCACACACATAAAGTACTAACAATAGAACACACATATGTCCTTAAGGAAAGGAAGATAACTCTTCCCAAATCTACTACGACATCTTTCAACATCTACAGGTGAATCGGAGAAGGTTACTTCTAACATCCAGAACTCATACTTCGAAATGACCCGAAGATGGTTTTCAAAAGTTTCCAACATTAATGCCCAATGTTCCATATGAATCTAATCTAACCTGGAGAATATAAGGATATTGTCGATGGGCTCAACAACAAACTTATGGAGACACTTCAAGAAAATGGACGCATATGTCATATGAACAAGGCAAGAATATTGGTCAGACCAAAGACCATGAAGATGCACTCAAGTGAAACATCACGAGAAGAAACAACATCAAGATAGTCCTTGGAACTGAGTTTGGTTTGACGATAACCCAAATCAAATCAAAGGTGGGGAAAGTAATATATCCACAAAGGGAATACTATCTTTCTTCAACACGAACAAAACTAGACATCCCTTTAAGAAGAAACATAGTCAGATAGAACTTTTGTCTTAAAACTCTCCAAGTTGTTGTTTAAGCTCAACCAACTAGTTTAGGGGTATCCAGTATGGATCCTTGGAGAAAAGAGCAGTTTAGAGAACTAGCTTGCTCAACAACTTAACAACACGGTCATGTGGCAACATGGTAACACTTATAGTAGACATCTAGAATATCACGAACCACGGATATGTCACTTAGTTCGAGAGGAAACTTGCTTGGTAAGGAAAGAGGACATAGTCTCAAAGTTTCGGCACAAGCCTAACTCTTTGACTGAAGAGAGTGCACCAGAATATCGGACTTGGTAGCACAGTCATACTTTGCTTAGTGATAAGGATTAACCAATCACGCTAAGAATGATTCAAATGTCCTTAAAGTTCAAAACAATAAAATTGCTAAGAATCTCAGATGGCCACATTATTACAAACACGCATCACTCAGGAGCGCGAGAGATCAAGGAAGGGTGGGTAACAATGTGTAAAAGCATCACTTCATTAAGGGGTCAGGAAACTCAGCACGACCTCTTAGTATAAAAGGGTGTGATACTTTAATATAGAACAGATGGAAGGAAATCAATGCCTCTTGATCTGCGGATTACAACACTTTGACCTGGTCCTAGATATGACGAGGTACTGGAGTTTGTTTCTCCTGACATCCCGAAATGGTTTGTCATGACGGACCACAAGAGTATCTTGCATTGGAAGACACCAATGCACATTTACTATTTGGTTACCAACCGGTAAACAAAGGTCAGAAAACAACAAGGGAAAAAGAACATGATCAGGATGGAATCCCGAGATGTGGATGCATAAGTCAACAATCTTCTGAAAACCAATGTAGAGAAGGGGTAAGGTGTGGCAGAGTCACAAGTATAGATGCGAGACTCTCGAGGAGTACTCTTGTCATGATCTATTTGGTTCCATTAAAGAACATATGCCGTAGCTAGTGGTAGGGGAAGTCCTTAGTTGTCACAACTCGATCGCAACAAAGACCACAAGCATGAAGGCTAGAGTTGTAACACCAGCCATCCTGAGGTAATGTGTGAACATTAACAACAGGGGTCAAAGGAACAGATCTTGGGTTAAAGATCAGCTTCATGTACAAGATTCGCAACACCAGAATCTAGCACAATCGGGTATCTTCGGTTCAAGTCCAAGGGTTAAAACCCGAGAAATAAGTAACTACTACTTGAGTGACTTAGCGTACACTGCAAGATAGTATTAACGAGGTAGCTTCCAAGAGAAGAAATGACTTTTGAAGTACCCGAACAAATAAAAAGGAGGCACACAAGGAGAAAGGAAATCTCAAAGCCTAGAACAGAATATTGTGGAAACATCAACATTATGTTGTGGTCCATAGGATAGAGAGATCATGGTAGAAAGGAATCTCTCAGATGAACAAGAGCAAAAGGGGAACAAGGAATTCACAACACACACAACTCTAGCGAACTCAACGCTAGGTCAACTAGTTGAGAAACGACATGCCAAGAAGGCACCTAAGCTTTGAAAGATTAGAAAAGACATCAAAATTTTTCCAAAATCAACACTAGATAAGATAACCCAGAATTAGAAAGAAACTGGATAAGGAGAAAAAGAAGCATACTAGAGTTTTTGCAAATACCTTTCAGCTTTTAAAATAATTTTCACAAACACTAGACTCAACATCGACCAATAGCAAGGTTTTCCTACGGTCGATACTTCTCTGAAACCAAAACCTATGACACCCCCGGGTTCAGGGCTAAACAAATCCCAGACCTCCGTCTGACATAAGCTTAACCTTGAGCTCGAGAATATATAGTAAAGAATCGGTAGCACAACAGTGACCCTACGATACAAAATTTATTACAGCAAGCTCATGACTGAGCGCAGAACCAAATTATTACAAGCAGAGGTCACTGACCACAAACATCAAACAACGGAATGAAAATTATGCTATTAAGTATAGCTAACTTAACAAATGGCCTAAGAGGCCTGAAGCATAACGATGACGTCCCAGCCCATAGATTCCAGGCTGCCAGTCGGGAACCCCAAGCTACTCGTCGATGTTGATGTAGTACGGAACTCGTCTTTAGGGGAACACTTACTCTGCCAAAAGTATCAACAAAGCAGGGGTGAGTACAGGGTGTACTCCGCAAGACTTATGGCTGGTGGAGTTGTTTTGCATAAAGCCATCTTTGTTTTGTAAGACAAGAGGGAGAAGAAGCTCGTCGAATTAGAATATTTTAAAAGGTGATAAGAGAGCGACATCTCCGACGTATTGATCATTATCTTTTGATATCCACCAAATCATCATTATCTACCAACTAGGATCATCCCCTCGTACCCATGAGGAAGCATCCTTAAGCACATATTGATCTACCAAATTTTATGATTAGGTTAAAGTTCTCTATGATATTAGAATTTGGTCACCAAGCGTTCATAACCGTGAACACGGATTTTTGAAAAGATTTAACCCTGCAGGGGTGTACAACTTTACCCACACGTACCAACCGACTCTTAATGCCAAGCTATTAGCCCTCTTCCTTGGAAGGCTGGCAGAGGGTGGTTGTCCACGATCTTTACCTTTCTTTCGCCGAGACCATGAGTCACGCCCTAAGGATGGTTCCGCCGTAACGGGTCAAATCCCGAAGTCGGTCCCTAGAGATGTGAGGCGAGGTTGGTTTACCAGGGTCTCCATCGACCCCAATCAACCCGGTCCACGCTTCCCTACCTGTTATGAATGCACCTTCTTCACCCGGCAAATCTTTCAAAAGGTTTTCTATGCATATGTCGAATGGAACGCCGAACTATGTGACTCATAGAATATACTAGGCAAGTTAGTCAGGCGATGGGTTTCCAAGCCCAGTGTGGCTATACGCTCATATCGGTTCCAAAGGCAAGAACTCAGTTCCTATTAGTGGTGAGCATGGGACTAGAAAAAACACATCCCACCATGGCCTCCCATACAAGCCTTAGCATGTTTAACTCATATAACCTTTGATATCACAGCACGATCTCCTAGCATACTAGATTCTCTGCATCTGATACATCATCTGGATGAACCAGACTCAACAGCTATGCATGGCTAAGCAAGACACAATATAAGCTCTAGCAATGCACACAAGACAAACCTAGTTATGCTAGGAGCAGTGGATCAGGTAATATAAGCTCAAGGGAGTAATGCAATAGATAGGATACTCTATATATCGATAAAAGACCACAGTAGAATCGTATGCAACATGGCAGGAATTGAAATGCTTTCAAAATCATAGGATTATATCATGGTGGGGCTATGCTTGCCTTTGCCAGTTGATAACCGATAAGCAGATCTTTGGAAGCTTGTACTTGACTTGGTTACAGTTGGTCAAGTATTGTTTGTCGATCTTCGATCTTCGACGGTGTTGATCTCGGTCGTCAATTTCGATCTCGATATCGTATTCTACCGAAGAAGAAGAACCAAATACCGGAAAGAAAGGGAAACAATCAACACATGGCATCGATGCAATGCTCAAGTAATGATGATGATATGACAAGTTAAATTGTATCAAAAAGTAACCCTAAGGCATGCTCGACAATTTAATCGGGGCTTCGAGGGGTGAAAAGCCTAACTCTGGGAAACTCCGGAATCACCTGTGAGGGGTTACTATGTTATTCTAATTAAACTTGGTATGAAAGTTGTTGAACAATGCATGAGTATAGCTTAAATAGCTAGGTTTCATTTTTCTGAACATTTTGATATATTATTTGTATTTTTCTGACTTATAAATAATTAGTTATTAAATTTATAAGATTATTATATTTTCTAGAATTATTTAATCAAGTTAAATTGAATTATTGCATCACTATGACATCATCACAGGGGCGGGGGCATTTTCACTGGGGCTGTACCTAGCCACTGCGGCTGCCAGGTGGGCCCCGGGCCACGTCGGTTTCCACCGTGGCGGTCAGCAGTCAACGGCCCACGGGACACATTACCCTGACGTCGCGATGACATCATCACGACGGCCACCGTCGGATGGTCACCAGCGACGGGGCAATGAGGCATGCGGGGCGACGGGGCTAGGAGTGTTCAAAGCAGCATAGCGAGGCAAGCAAGATAGTGTCGGCTCCGCTCGAAAAAGGTCGTCGGAACAGTAGCTACGGCGAAGCTCTGCGGCGGCGCACGCCGACGCTCGATCCGGGCGTGATACAGACAGAGAGTAGGAGAACGGAGGGGTGCCTGAACACCAGTATCTCACCCTGGAGCGATTGATGGTGACAGCAAGATGAGGCCATGACTGGAGCGACGACGAGGCGAGTGGCGAAGCACGTCGGTGACGGGGAAGAAGCGGGCGATGCGGTCAATTGCCATCACCCGGGCTCGATTCTGTTGGCAAGGAAGACCATAACGGCAAGGCGGAGCTCGTGGTGGCCTCGGTTGGGCAAGGGGAGCACGTCAATGGCAGCAATTCGTCGGTGAGGAGCGGCTAGGTTCAGCCTCGAAGGGGAATGAGAGAGAGAGTCACTGGGGAAGAGGGGGAGGGAGGCAGGAAAGAAGAGCATGGCTCGGCGGGGTCCTTATCTCCTCCAGAGAGCGGCGGCGGGCATCACAGTGCGAGGAGGATCGACGACCGGCGGCGAGACATGCAATAGCTTGCCGTCGACGTGTCGTTGACGAAGACAACAAGGAAAGAAGGCTGAAGCGGTACGGGCCTGGAATGGGCCGACACCTGCTGCTCTATTTTTCTTCTCCAGAAATATTTTTCCTTAAAATCTGTTTCTCTTTTGTAAATCATTTTCAAATCTGTTTTTGATCATTCAAAAATACCAGAGGGTGTTGTAAAATACTCAGAGGCCCTTGTAATCCATTTGGCTCCAATCATTTTGTAGTTTTCAAAATATTAAACCATTCGAATTGATTTCAAATAGAGGGGAGAAAACTAGGGTTTAGGGTTTGATTTATTTTTTTCAATGCACAATTTAAAGGATGATGCTCATAAATGTACAATCAAAACCCTAATTACTATTTACTAAGACTGGGGTGTTACATGGCCCCACCTGTTAGCACGTAACGGGGGGTCCTACTTGTCAGCACGTAACGGCGAGGGTCCACTACGGGACCTAGCTGAATGCGTCCCCACTTGTCAGCACGTAAGAGCGAGGGTCCACTAACGGGGCCCGACGGAGAGCGAGTTTTAGACCGATGTGAGAGTTTCACACAAGGAGTTGGACAAAATTGAGGAAAAGTTAAGCGGCTGGGGAAAAGTGAGTACAACTAATGAACCAAGGGCACGAAAATAGAAATCTCATTTTTTTACTCCTCTAAGTTCTTGAGGATCGAATCTGACGACCAAAGTTTAGAGGAGCAAATATAGTCGTCTAAGTTTTGGGGATCCTTTTTCTCCTCTAAAGGAAAAGGGATGGGTTAGAGATGCTCTGAGGGGATAGGGAAGTGCGATTTAGTAGTAGTCGCAGCATCTCTAAGAGCATCTCTAACGGAGCTGCTCTAATGGTTTCGGTCGGAACGGACATGACAAACAAAAACTGAACCAAACGGTGCCTCCAAATACTATCCTCCTCCACGCCGGGGAAACGCATTTTCGCCCAAACCGGTCCCAGAATAAGGGCATTCCACCGGCATGATCCAACCCATTCGAACGCGTCCACGTGAACGTGTAGGACATACGCGGTCTCTCTAGCGGCACGACCCATCCAGACCGAAGGGTTCGGCTAGATCCATCAGTGCACTAAATTTGGGCAACGATTGCATCAGGCTAGAGGGCCTGCATGGCAGCGATCTAATAGCCTTCTTCCACTAGCCATCAATGGCGTGAGGTAGGCTGGCCTCGCCGCTGACGGCGCCGCCCGATGCCTGCGCTCCTGCTGCCACACATCAATGTCGTCATTTTGGCCTCCGCTCCGGCATCCAATGTCATGCCTTTTTAACAGGCCACTCGTGGCCATCTTCTTCCACACCACACTCTCCTCCCTCCCATCATTCACTACTGGTAGCAAGCCGCGGGAGGCGGCATTGGATCGAGGGAGGGCATCTAGGATGACCACCAGGCCGTGGCAGTGGCCATCGTGGTAGGCGCGGAGGGTGTGGCAAGAGAAGCACACTGCCACGGTCTCCCTCGCCACCGGGCCCTAGCCCTGTCTGTCAAGGAAGGCATGGAGAACATGGCCAAAGCAGCATGCCTCCACGATCTCCCTCACCACTGGCATCACCACCACCAGCGTCGCCCGATCTTGGGTCCATTGACATTAGCCTCATTGGCTTCGAGTTTGCCGTGACCATTCACTCAGGCATGAAGCGGGACAGGATGCTCCTTCCCCGCAAATTCACATCGCTGATGGTGCAGAGCCCTAGCAGGTCATGCTGCGGGAGGCCGGTGGCAAAACCGGCACGTTGCTGGTGGAGGTGTCGTTCGATCGCTTCGGCCAGATGTTTCTCGCCAACAGATGCGAGGAGTTTGCCCGCGCGCACCAAATCAAAGTCTTCCACTTCGTCGTCTTCAAGTACGACGACGAAGCCATGCTCATTGTCAGCGTCTTTGACGCACCATGTGCCGTTGTCACTACCACTCCGACTCCGACAAGTAGGCTTAACACTAGACTAGGTTGTGTACTTGCAGTGTATCGCAGTGTATCGTCTTTGGAATCAAATTTTCAATGTGAGCATCGACCATTTTCAATGACAAATTTACATTCAAGTCTACAAATGTTTTACAAGCAAACCAAACCTAGAACAACAATATAAATATGCGCTACCTACGTCGCTGGCGGCAGCGGCGCTGGCTGGTCGACAATACCCATTCTTCTCAGAGAGAGCGGTAGATCGCAGCCTATGTCTATAACTCCTCTTCATCTTTGGAGAGACGGGCACGCTGGTAAGAATCATCAGGATTGGCCCGCACTGCTGCTCGGACCTCATCATGCACGTCTGTGAGCACTAGACATCATAGGTGCTCCAAAAAATAGACACGATCCATTACCTCCTACGTGAAAGGCTCACCGGTGGTCCTGTTGCGGTCGAAGTGAGTGCGTCATGGCCGGTGGCTATGGAAAAAATTGAATATCCGTGGTCGCCTTGGAATCTGAGTCGGCAACGCGGTCAGGCTCTTCTCTGCCGCGGTCAGGAATGCCAGTGCCACGACACGGACGACCAAGATGGTGGTTTATGGGGGGTGTTCTAGTTGTATCTATCTTGTATGGTCTCTCCTTTTTATGGCTACACTTGGACACGGTGGGAAACACCCAGAACATACGGGAAACGGCAGAAACACTAGAAATACACCGGCGCCAGCGTCGTGCCACATTGAGGGCCTATTTGCCAAGCGCAGAAATATGGGTCGCTCCACTAGGTGTGGTTGGCCTGACAGGTCGTACTATGACCCAAATACCTCCACGGCCCGACCCATCTGGACAGAATCAGATCGTTTGGATCGTGCCGATGGGGACGCCCTAAGATCATGTTCAAGTATTTTTCGTTCGCGCGGACACCAATTTGGGAAGTAAAGGAATCACGGTCAGCCCACGTCCTTCCCTTACAATGGGTGGCTCCCAAATATTGTACTTTCCCGGATTTGGGCCTATTTCACATATTTTGGCCATACCATTAATAAATTTGTAGCAGTATAGTGACAATTCAAAATAGAACACATTTATAGTGTTCAACATATCACATAGGAATATAGTTAATCCATGATCGGATCAAATAGTATGCAATATAGTGCAAAATAAAAACTATAGATTATCATGTCTTGATTTTCGACACTGGGGGTATGAGTACCCCTTTGTTGTTCGGCCAGGGGTGCAAGATCTGGTGAGCTCGATCGGCGACCTAGACGAACACAATCACCACAAGAGAGAGAGACACAAGTTTTTTTTACCAAGGTTCAGGTCTGCCATGAGCGGAACCCTATGTCATGCAATGTCTACTATCTAATTGTCACTGGATTACAACTCGTTCCTTCTCCCGGGAAGGAAACCTACTCTAAGCCAATTGTCCTCCCCATCACTCGACCTGGGCCTCCTTTTATACCATAAGGGGACATCACAGGGGTCGAAACACATGCGGCAACGTGAGTCTTGCCACGCGGCTGGCCGAGGCATGCAACGTGGCTCGAGGGAAAACATGACCAGCACCAAACCGTCATGGGTGTTCAGTATATTACCATGTAATCTAGATTAGTTGAATCTAGTGCAAGTGGAAGACTGTTGGAGATATGCCCTAGAGGCAATAATAAATATGGTTATTATTATATCTTTGTATTTATGATAAATGTTTACATTCATGCTATAATAGTATTAACCGGAAACATTAATACTTGTGTGATTTGTATACTAAATTAGAGTCCCTAGTAATGCCTCTTTGTAATACTAGCTTGTTGGTTGATAGATGATCGTGGTTTCCCGATCATGAACATTGAGATGTTATTAACAACAAGATCATATCACTAGGAGAATGGTGTGATGGACATACTCCTATAGATACGTGTAGCATAAAAGATCAAGTCATTTCAATAGTTCGTTTGCTATAACCTTTCTGATACATAGTAACCTAATTCCTTCGACCATGATATCATGCTAATCACCATCACCGGAAGGATACTTTAATGACATCAAACACCACACCGTAACTGGGTAGCTATAAATATGGCATTGAGTGTTCGGAAAGTATGTGTTGAGGCACATGGATCAAGAGTGGGATTTGTCCATCCATATGACAGATAGATATACTCTGGGCCCTCTCGGTGGAATGTCATCCAATTAGCTTGCAAGTATGTGACTGGCTCACAAGGGATCACATATCACGGGAACGAGAAAAGAGTACTTATCGGTAACGAGGTTGAACTAGGTATGTAAAGATACCGACAATCAAACCTCGGATAAGTAAACTATCACGAGACAAAAGAAAATTGGTATCGTTTGTAAGTGGTTCATTCGATCGCAAAGTAATCGTAGAAATATTTGGGAGCCATATGAATTTCCAAATTCCTCTATTGGTTATTGATCGGAAAAGTGTCTCGGTCATGTCCGCATAATTCACGAACCGTAGGGAGACACACTTAAGGATTTGATGTTGTTTAGTAGATATGGAATGTAAGTAGGGAAACCGAATGTTGTCCGGAGTCTCGGATGGGATCCGGGATATCATGAGGAGATCCGGAATGGTCCGGATAATAAGATTCATATAAGGAAAGTCCGATTCCGGAGTTCGGGAATGGTTCCGATATTTTCATCGGAGAGGTTTTAGAAGGGTCTAGAAGGTTCACTAGACCGGAAGGGGAATGGTCCATGAATGTGTCATGGTTAAGTGGAATGATTGGATCATGTCCTAGGTCACTTGGTTGGGGATTTGCGAGAGAGAATTAAAGCTCTAAACTGAAAGTCAAAAGGGAGGTTTGAAAAGTCAAACGGGAACAATAGTTTCCTAGTGGAAGAAGGAAAGAGTCCTTCCTTCTATCCAACTTGGGTTTGGGTATGGATTCAAACTCCCCTCACCCAAGGCTGCCTCCCCTCCGATAAATAGAGGGGAGGGGGGCTGCCCCAAGACCACAACACCTAGCCATCCCCACCGGGCAACGCCACCACCGCCGCACGCCGTCGCCGCCGCGCTGCCGCTGGCCCATCGCCATCTCCCTAGCCGCCGCTGACACCACCTCCTCCTCTCCGGCTTTCTAAACCAAGATCGCCGGAAACCCTAGATCCACCATAACTCGCACCGGCTTAGGAGAAGCCCTGCAGGATCTTCCCTCTACTTCCAACACCATGATGTCGTGCTGCCGGAATCGCGAGGGGAGAACTACAACCTCCGCTTCCTGCTGGAACAAGGGAGAGGAAGCTCTTCATCGAGTACCGAATGTGTGACCGACTGCGGAAGCGCTGCCGGAACGCAGCGCCGAAAGGATCGTCTACGCGATCTTGAGATCGGGAAGTGTACGACTATATCACCCACGAGAATCTGCTCTCGTTAACCACTTTGGAATCTTCGAGGGTGAGTACTCTAATCGACTCGTTGCTACAATCTAGTAGATAGATCTTGGCTTGTTTGTATTCATGTGGTAGATTTTTTTGTTTTGCATGCTCCAAACCCCTACAGTGGTATCAGAGCCGTGTCTATATGTAGATCTGTTGCACGAGTAGAACACAATGGTCATTATGGGCGTTGATGCTTTTGTTGTCGATTGCTTCTTCTATACTTTGCATCTTGCGGGATGGTGGGATTAAGCGGCCCAGGCTAACCTTACATGACATCGTTCATGAGACTTGCTCCCTCATTGACATGCAACTTGTATTGCATAAGTGTCTTTGCAGATGCCTGTTTCTTCCAACATAGTAAAGATTCAACTTACAACAGGTAATTAACAATACTAGTATCAACGTTGTGGTTCTTGTTCATAAGTTAGAACGACACTTATTGAAAGCCCCAAACCACGTAAAACATGCAAAGAAAATTAGAGGCGTCTAACTTTGTTTTGCAGGGGTGTGTTGTGATGTGATATGTCCATGATTGTGATTATATATGATGTATGCAATGTTCCTTATTGTAAGTCAGCAACCGGCAGGAGCCATATGGTTGTCGTTTTAATTCCGTTAAGACTTGCGTGTCTATTATTCAAAGTAGTTGTAATAGTTGATGCTGGTGGACGACAACCATGAAGGGGCTCCATTGACCTTGACGCCATGCCGGTGATGATGGAGATCATGTTCGTGCTTGAAGATGGAGATCAGAAGCACAAGAATAAAGGACATATCATATCACATATTATGAATTGCATGTGATGTTAATCCTTTTATGCATCTTGTATTGCTTAGTTCGCGATGGTAGCATTATAAGATGATCCCTCTAGCATAACATTTCAAGTTATAAAGTGTTCATCCTTAGTTAGCATCATTGCTAAAGCTCGTTGTTTCGAAGCACCACGTGATGATCGGGTGTGTTAGATTCTGCGAGTGTATACAACGGGAGCAAGCCAGATTTGCTCATGCGGAAGCTAAGGTTTGATCTTGACGAGCCTAGCATGTTTAGACATGGTCTCGGAACACAGATCACCGAAAGGTAAAGCATGAGTCATATAGTAGATATGATGAACATGTTGATTGTTAGCCATTAAAGCTACATCAACTCTCGTGATGATCGGTTTTGATGTGGTGGATTTGGTTCGTGTGATCAATAAAACAATGTGAGGGATATTTTTTTGAGTGGGAGTTCACCTAGATTAATTTAACTATTAATTAGAACTCAATTTGTCATAAACTTAGTATAAACTATTGCAAATATGTTGTAGATCAATGGCGGCACCTACCATCAATTTTAATGCGTTCCTAGAGAAAGAAAAGTTGAAAAATAATGGAAGCAACTTCGCAGATTGGTTCCGCAATTTGAGGATTGTCCTCAATGCTGGTAATTTTACCTATGTGCTGGATGCACCGCTGGGTGACCCACCTGCAGCTGATGCTACCGATGAGGTAAAGAATGTTTTCCTCGCTCGGAAGAATCAGTACTCCACAGTTCAGTGTGCTATCTTGTATGGTTTGGAATCGGAGCTTCAGAAAAGGTTTGAGAACCATGACCCACATGATTTTTGTTCGTGAACTCAAAATTATATTTGAGGCTCACGCGGCAGTTGAGAGTTATGAGGCTTCTGAAAAGTTCTTTAACGGCAAGATGGAAGAGGGCAGCTCCATCAGTGAGCATGTGCTTAAGATGTCTGAGCATGCAAGCAAGCTTCAAAGCTTGGGTATAGTGATTCCTAATGCTTTGGGGATTCATCGTGCCCTCCAATCACTACCACCAAGTTATAAGAACTTTGTGATGAACTATAATATGCAAAACATGGACAAGTCGTTGCCCGAACTCTTCTCCATGTTAAAGTCTATAGAAGTGGAGATCAAGAAAGAGCACCAAGTGTTGTTGGTCAATAAGACCACCAAATTCAAGAAGCAAGGCAAGTCTAAGAAAAAGGGAAACTTCAAAAAGGGTGGTAAGAAAGTTACCGCGCCGGCGAAGAAGACCAAGGCTGGGCCTAAGCCTGATACTGAGATCTTTTACTGCAAGGGAGAAGGTCACTGGAAGCAGAATTTCCCTAAGTACTTGGCGGATTTGAAGAAAATCAACATAAAAAAAGGTATATCCGATATACATGTTATTGATGTGTATCTCACTAGTACTCGTAGTAGTGCCTGGGTATTTGATACCGGTTCGGTTGCTCATATTTTAACTCGAAACAGGTGATGCGGAATAGACAGAAACTAGCGAAGAACAAGGTGGCGATGCGCGTTGGAAATGGATCAAAGGTTGATGTGATTGCGGCCGACACGCTACCTCTTCATCTACCATCGGGATTAGTTTTATACTTAAATAATTGTTATTTGGTGCCAGCGTTGAGCATGAACATTATATCCGAATCATGTTTATTGCGAGACGGTTACTTGTTTAAGTCCGAGAATAATGGTTGTTCGATTTATATGAGTAATATGTTTTATGCACATGCACCTTTGATAGATGGTCTATTCTTATTGAATCTCGATTATAGAAATACACACATTAATAACATTCAAGCTAAACGTTTGAAATTGAGCGATAACTCGACCTATATGTGGCACTGTCGTCTTGGTCACATTGGAGTGAAGCGTATGAAGAAACTCCATTCCGATGGACTTCTTGAATCACTTGATTTCGAATCACTTGAAAGATGTGAAGCATGTCTGATGGGTAAAATGACTAAGACTCCATTTTCTGGTATGATGGAGCGAGCTACGGACTTATTGGAAATCATACATACCGATGTGTGTGGCCCAATGAGTGTAGCATCGTGTGGTGGTTATCGTTATGTTCTTACCTTCACGGATGATTTGAGTAGATATGGGTATATCTATTTCATGAAACATAAGTCCATGACTTTCGAGAAGTTTAAGAAATTTCAAAGTGAGGTAGAGAATCAACGTAACAAAAAAATTAAATCTCTGTGATCTGATCGTGGAGGTGAATATCTAAGTTACGAGTTTGGCGAGCATTTGAAGAAATGCGGAATACTTTCACAATTGACACCGCCGGAAACACCACAACGTAATGGTGTGTCCGAACGTCGTAATCGAACTCTCTTAGATATGGTTCGTTCTATGATGTCACTTATAGATTTACCGCTATCGTTTTGGGGTTATGCATTAGAAACAGCCGCATTCACTTTAAATAGGGCACCATCTAAATCCGTTGAAATGACATCGTATGAATTATGGTTTGGGAAGAAACCTAAATTGTCGTTCCTTCAAGTTTGGGGTTGCGAAGCTTATGTAAAGAAGTTACAGCTAGACAAGCTTGAACCCAAAGCGGAAAAATGCGTCTTCATAGGATACCCAAAGGAAACTATTGGGTATAACTTCTATCATAGATCCGAGGGCAAAATCTTCGTTGCCAAGAATGGATCCTTTCTAGAGAAGAAGTTTCTCTCGAAAGAAGTGACTGGAAGAAAAGTAGAACTCGACGAGGTTGTCAAACCTTCTCTCGGACATGAGAGTAGCGCAGCACCGGAGTAGTTCCTATGGTGCCTGCACCAATAAGAGAGGAAGCTAATGATGTTTATCATGAAACTTCGGTTGAAGTTACTACGGAACCTCGCAGGTCTGATTGGTATGATCCCGTTATGAGTGTCATGTTGGTGGACAACACCGATGACCCTGCGACATATGAGGAAGCGATGATAAGCCCAGATTCCAATAAATGGCAAGAAGCCATGAAATCCGAGATTGGATCCATGTACGAAAACCAAATATGGACTTTGGTGGACTTACCGGATGGCCGGAAGGCTATCGAGAACAACTGGATTTTCAAGAAGAAAACAAATGCTGATGGTAATGTTACTGTCTATAAAGCTCGAATTGTCGTAAAAGGGTTTCAAAAAATTCAAGGAGTTGACTACAATGAGACTTTCTCACCGGTAGTGAAGATAAATTCTGTGAGGATTTTATTAGCAATCGCTGCATATTATGATTATGATATATGGCAGATGGATGTCAAAACCACATTCCTCAATGGAGACATTGATGAAGAGTTGTATATGGTACAATCCAAAGGTTTTGTCGATTCTAAAGATGCTAACAAGGTATGCAAACTTCAAAGGTCCATTTATGGATTGAAGCAAGCATCCCAGAGTTGGAATCAATGTTATGATAAGGTGATCAAAAGTTTTGGTTTTATACAAACTTATGGAGAAGCTTGTATTTACAAGAAAGTGAGTGGGAGCTCTATAGAATTCTTAATACTATATGTAGATGACATATTGTTGATTGGGAATGATGTAGACCTTCTGAATAGTGTCAAGGATTATTTGAATAATAGTTTTTAAATGAAATATCTTGGCGAAGCAGCTTACATATTAGGCATAAAGATTTATAGAGATAGATCGAGACGCTTAATATCATTGTCATAGAGTACATATTTGGACAAAGTTCTAAAGAGGTTTGGAATGGAAGATAGCAAGAAAGGGTTCTTGCCCATGTTGCCCAATACGACCTTGAGTAAAACTCAAAGTCCTGCAATGGCAGAAGATAGAGAAAGGATGAGTAAGACTCCCTATGCCTCAGCCATAGAATCTCTTATGTCTGCCATGTTATGTACTAGACCCGACATTGCATATGCTGTTAATTTAACTAGCAGATATCAAAGTGATCCAGGAGTGGATCATTGGACAGCGGTCAAAAACATCCTTAAGTACTTGAGAAGGGATATAGTTCTTTCTTATGGAGGTGATGAAAAGCTCATTGTTAATGGTTACACCGATGCTAGTTGGAACACTGATCCGGATGATTCTAAATCTCAATCTGGATACGTATTTATTTTGAATGGTGCAGCAGTTAGCTGGAGGAGTGCAAAACAAAGCATTGTGGCGAAATCTTCAACTGAATCGGAATACATAGCTGCTTCAGAGGCTTCACAAGAGGCGATATGGATGAAGGAGTTCATTATAGAGCTTGGTGTGGTTCCAAGTGCGTTGGACCCAATGTCTATATATTATGATAACATGGGCGCCATAGCCAATGCGCAAGAACCAAGGTCACACAAGAAGCTGAAGCACATCAAGCTACGTTTTCACGCTATTTGAGAGCATGTCCAAGATGGTGACATAAATATTTGCAAAGTACACATAGATCTAAATGTGGCGGATCCGTTGACTAAACCTCTCCCGAGGGAAAAACATGACCAGCACCAAACCAAACCGCCATGGGTGTTCGGTATATTACCATGTAATCTAGATTAGTTGACTCTAGTGCAAGTGGGAGACTGTTGGAGATATGCCCTAGAGGCAATAATAAAAGTGGTTATTATTATATCTTTGTGTTTATGATAAATGTTTACATTCATGCTATAATAGTATTAACCGGAAACATTAATACTTGTGTGATTTGTGAACTAAATTAGAGTCCCTAGTAAAGCCTCTTTGTAATACTAGCTTGTTGGTCGAAAGATGATCGTGGTTTCCCGATCATGAACATTGAGATGTTATTAACAACAAGATCATATCATTAGGAGAATGGTGTGATGGACATACTCCTATAGATAAGCGTAGCATAAAAGATCAAGTCATTTCAATAGTTTGTTTGCTATAAGCTTTCTGATACATAGTAACCTAATTACTTCGACCATGAGATCATGCTAATCACCATCACCGGAAGGATACTTTGATGACATCAAACACCACACCATAACTGGGTGGCTATAAAGGTGGCATTGAGTGTTCGGAAAGTATGTGTTGAGGCACATGGATCAAGAGTGGGATTTGTCCATCCATATGACGGATAGATATACTCTGGGCCCTCTCGGGGAATGTCATTTAATTAGCTTGCAAGCATGTGACTGGCTCACAAGGGATCACATATTACGGGAATGAGAAAAGAGTACTTATCGGTAACGAGGTTGAACTAGGTATGTTGATGTACCAACGATCAAACCTTGGATAAGTAAACTATCATGAGACAAAAGGAAATTGGTATCGTATGTAAGCATTTCATTATATCGCAAAGTAATAGTAGAAATATGTGGGAGCCATATGAATTTCTAGATTCTTCTATTGGTTATTGATCGGAGAAGTGTCTCGGTCATGTCCACATAATTCACGAACCGTAGGGAGACACACTTAAGGATTCGATGTTGTTTAGTAGATATGGAATGTAAGTAGGGAAACCGAATGTTGTTCGGAGTCTCGGATGGAATCCGGGATATCATGAGGAGATCCGGAATGGTCCGGAGAATAAGATTCATATAAGGAAAGTACGATTCCGAAGTTCGGGAATGATTCTGATGTTTTCATCGGAGAGGTTCTAGAAGGGTCTAGAAGGTTCATCAGACCGGAAGGGGAATGGTCCATGAACGTGTCATGGTTAAGTGGAATGATTGGATCTTGTCCTAGGTCACTTGGTTGGACATTTGCGAGAGAGAATTAAAGCTCTAAATTGAAAGTCAAAAGGGAGGTTTAAAAAGTCAAACTGGAACAATAGTTTCCTAGTGAAATAAGGAAAGAGTCCATCCTTCTATCCAACTTGGGTTTGGGTATGGATTCAAACTCCCCTCTCCCAAGGCTGGTTCCCCCTCTCATAAATAGAGTGGGAGGGATGCCCCAAGACCACAACACCTAGCCCTCCCCACTGTGCACCGCCGCTGCCAGCTGCCGCCGCCGGCCCATCACCGTCGCCCTAGCCGTCGCCGACACCACCTCCTCCTCTCTGGCTTTCTAAACCTAGATCGCCGGAAACCCTAGATCCACCATAACTCACATCAGCTTAGGCGAAGCCCTGCGGGATCTTCCCTCTACTTTTGACACCACGCCGTCGTGCTGCCGGAATCGCGAGGGGAGAACTAAAACCTCCGTTGCCTGCTGGAACAAGGGAGAGGAAGGTCTTCATCGAGTACCGAACATGTGACCAACTGCGGAAGCGCTGCCGGAACGCAGCGCCGAAAGGATTGTCTACGCGATATTGAGATCGGCAAGTGTACGACTACATCATCCACGAGAATCTGCTCTCGTTAACCGCTCTGGAATCTTTAAGGGTGAGTACTCTAATCGACTCGTTGTTACAATCTAGTAGATAGATCTTGGCTTGTTTGTATGCATGCGGTAGAATTTTTTTGTTTTCCATACTATGAACCCCTACATATAGATCTTGTGACCTCCGTTCATGATCAAGATCTAATCTATTTGTAATCATGCATGTTGTGTTCATGGGGATCCGATGGATATTTGTCACATCCCAAGATTTTCCAAATCTTGTTATGTGAAAAATAAATGAATAAAATAAAACTTTGTTGATTTTCAGGGTGAGAAGAAACTTTTTGAATCCAATTGGAAACTTTCAAAACCTATTTGATCAAATAAAATCCTAAAGAGATTTAAAAAGATAATTAAACAATAAAGTTAAAAATATTTGGAATTACTATTTTGAATCTTTTAATAAAAAAGATTTGGTTTTCAAATGAAAAGGTAAGAATTATAAATAAGGATTATTTTATAAGCCAAATTAAAACTTGGCCAAGTCTTTGAAATGAAATATTTCTATTTGATAAAAATAGTAAAGGTTTGTTTAAATAAAATAATAAGGATTTAATATCCAAGTTTATTAAAAATAAAGGTTTTACTATTTTAATTAAACATCAAAACTTATTTATTCATTTTAAATAAGTTTTCCAAGTATTCTTTATTTTCAAATAAAACCTACTGATTTGGTTTTGGAAATATTTAGACTTTAAAGGGAGTTTTAAATAAATTAAAACCCATTTGATTTAATAACTAATATCCATTTTATTTCATTATAAATGGACCCTAAAATAAAAAAATATTATTTTATTTTGGGACTTTGGTTTATTGTGGTTAGACAGAACCAAAACTCAATACAAAGTTTGGTGAAAGTTTGATGTGAATTGAATGTTTAATTAGTTGTTTGAAATTCAAAACAGAAAATAGAAATAAAAAAGGAAAAGCATTTGGAAAGAAAAAAATGTGTAAAGGACACAGCCCAGCCGGCCAGCCCAATAAGCCCAACAACCAGCCCACTCCCTCTCTCCCGAGGAAAACGATTCACACATTAAGCGGCCTTGCAGACAACGACGGTGGACCCTTCCCCTCACTCCCTTTCTCGCTGACAGCAAGGTCCCACCTCTCCTGTTCATCGTCTTCAACCCGCGCTAATTCCTCCTCGCCATTTCCTGTCCTTTACTCCGGTGATCCATTCGCGCTGTTAACGGCCATTACTCCCCCTGCGACCACGCTGTTTTAAACGCCCGCGTCTTACCTCTCTTTCCTCCTAGACAACTCTCTTCCTCCGCCCCCAGGCCGTCGTAATTTCGAGCTAGCGCATCACTGCTCCGACGAGCTCGCCGACAAAATTCCGACGAACTCGAACCACCCCACCATCCCTGCCTCACACTATCTTGCTCACCAGACCCTTGCGCACCTGCCCGTGTCATCCGTTCACCTGCGGGCGCCCCAGAGCGTCGAATCCGACCACCTCTGAGCACCACCGCGTCTGCTACTTCTCCGGCGACCTCCCCCTGGTAAGACAGACCGCCCCACGCCCTCTCGTTCATGCTCCTACACTCGCCACACTCAGCTGCATCTAACCGTGTCCTCATTTTGCCTCGGAGTGAACCACAACGTCGCCCTTGACAACGACCAGAGCCGCCCGATGCCGTCCCCCACTCCGGCGAGAAATCCCGCTAGAACCAGAGCGCCCCTCGACGAGCTGACCGTACCTTGAGCATCCCCACGTCACTGCGATCACGGTGAGCATCTCCACTTCCTTCTTTGCTTCCTGTACCATCGACAAGCTCGCCGCCAGAGCGTGCGCCGCCATCTGCCGCCGCGCAGCGCCGCCAGTTAGTGGCAAGTTGATTGTAGCTATTAGATCGATATCGTGTGGCTGTGATTAGAACGGAGCGAAGCGGTATGAGTCAACCCGCGCCGTGCGATCTGTTTAGATCCAACAAACCGCAGAGCGCAATCCGCGCGAACCGGTACCACCCAATAAAAACGCGACGCGTGGCCAGTCTTTGTTTTAAAACAGAAATTGAAATCAGATTGATTTGCAAATTTGAAACCCATGTAACTTTTGATCCACACGTCCAAAATTTGCAAACTTTATATCAATGGAATCAGTGGAACAAGACCTAGCCAACCATGCAATTTGTTTAGTAAAAAGTTTCTGTTAGATTGTTTGTTTTTGCAGAAACATTTGTGTGCTTGTTTAGGTTATAAAAATTATTCCAAAATGTTTTTAGGTTAAAATCTTTGCAAATTGGTTTGTTGTGAACCTACTGACCCTAGGAACCAACCCATGGTTTTAAAAATGGATTTTGTGAAGATTAGGAATAAAAACTTGAATTTGCTCATTTCTAGTCAAATAAAAATATTGGTTTTGTTATGGAAATAATTTTTGAGCAAAACCTTTGAAAAATGTTTTGATTCAAAGCTACTGACCCTAAACACCAAGTTTTGTGAACTAACAACTTATTTGGTGAACAATGTAAAATTGTTGCTTTGCTAAAAACATTTTTCCACCACATGGAATAATGATTTGAATTTAAAAATGGTTTATAGATAAAACCCTTTTGCAAATGACTTTGCCACTTTGGAAAATGACCACTTTGAACCATACATTGTTTAGAGCCTAGTAGAAACCACCTTTGCAAATAAAACTACCTTTTGCATGCTTGCATGCATGACCTTGATTTTATTATTTTATGTGTGATGATTTGTTTGATTATTGGTTGGAATGCTAGTTGATATTGTGTTTGCTTGATTGATTTGTAGTGAAGTTAGAAAAGTGTGAAACTAGCAAGATCAAGAAGTGAACCAACATTCCCTACCAAAAAGGCAAGTTACACTATCATCTAAAGTCCTATTATTTTCATTATACTTAGTGGATTTTGAAAACATGCATGAAAAGAATTTCTATAATTATGCTATGCTAAATCCTAATAGGATACCTTATATATTCCTTAGTGAAACAATGTAGTTGTAAAATGCTTAGCCATGCAACATATTTTGAGAAGAGATACATGTTGAGGTTTTTATAAAGATGAGAAAAGACTTGTGTTTTATATAATAAAACAAGTACTCAACGAACCACCTGGGTGGACAAGGATACTCAAGTTTTGGACAAGGTGGAAACAAAAGGAACCATGTCGATGGCAATCTCTTTGTGTTGTGCACCAAAAGAAAACCACCCAGGGACTTAGAGATTGAACATGTTTCTCCAACTGTGGCTTTCGTGTACAGCCACATGCTATTATGGCTCTGGCTTAGTCAACTACATTGGGAAGACCCATGCATTGTCTTCAGGTTACTGAAAATGAGGGAACTCGGAACCCTACATGGGTGCATGAAGACAAGCTAGCAATGGTGTATGGGAGGACCCTCTGGAAAGACTTCGTCACATTCTCAATCTGCCAGTACTCCATCTTGGTGAGAACTTATCCAGCGGCCACTGGTGGCAACAAGATGAGAAGGTGTCATGTGGGTAAAGTGTACAACTTCTGCAGAAGATAATAAAATCTAAGTACTTAGCCGTGTCCCCGGTTATGGACAATACTGAGCAACTAAAGCTTGAAGCTATGGGAAATCTCGACATTCCAATTTCTAAAAGAAAAACTTTAAAGTGACAACAAAAGACCTGAAGCACTTGGGGTTTTACCAAGGAGCTCAAGAGATTTTGACAAAAACTTGAAGCACTTGGGGTTTTACCAAGGAGCTCAAGGGATTTTGATAAAAACTTGAAGCACTTGGGGATTTACCAAGGAGCTCAAGAGATTTTGACAAAGACTTGAAACACTTGTGGATTTACCAAGGAGTTCAGAAAGATTTGACAAAAGGAACAAAACCATTTTGAAAAGATAGGATAAATTATTGCTTTCTGCAAATGAGCCTAAAACTCTACTTAGCCAAATATGCATGTAATGATAGGATCCACTTATATTCTACATAGTAGTGAAACTTGCCAATACAATTCAAATGTATTGACCCTTGTGGCTGTAACTTGTAATGTTGCAGGTTTGATTGATATTAGTGAAGTTGATTGATTAGGATTACAAAGTCTACAACCAACATGTTTGCCTGTGGCACTTTGAAGATGAAGGACCCCATGCTTATAGATTTTCTGCTGCAATGTAATGTAATAGCCAAATGAGCTATGTAAGATGTAATAAAATTATGTTATTCCTGGTTATAAAGTTGTATTATGACCTTGTTTCTTGATATTACATCTTAACTGTGGATGCTAGCTATTGATCCAGGGACTAGCATTGTAAACACAGGGATCTCTACCTTATTAAAGGTTGGGACCTCTACAGATGGTATCAGAGCATTGTGTTGCCTGTAGGATTTGTAACCCTAGGATTGGACAAAAACCCTTAGAAAAATAGGAGTTGTATTTGTTCCAAAAACTTATTTACAAACAATCTTGTAAACTCTTTCCTCAACCATTTTGGTTTTGATTCTACATCTCTTCTATTTCAACTTGATGGAAAAACCTACCCCATGACCAAAGACTACACCATGTACAAAGGACTTCATCAACTCTAATGACTTCAACATCTTCAACTCTAATGACTTCAACATCTTCAACTCTAATGACTTCAACATCTTCAGCATACTCACCAAGGACTTCAACCTTAGATACCACTAAGGACAAGTGAGACAAGAAACCTTGCTCAAGATTTGGAGATTAAGGAAAAACAAGTTAGAGGGAGCCCACATCACTTGAAGTTTTGTGACCAAGAATTTTCCTAAGGAAACCATGATCTCATGCAAAAAGAATCAACCAAGAAGGATGGAAAGATCACAAGTAAACCATATAGATGGACTACCATATTTTAGTTAAGTCAAACCCACCAACTTATGTGGTGTAACAAAAAAAAATTGTTGCCTAAAAGTGTGCTTGAACTTGTTGTTTGAGTGAAAAGTTGTTTGAGAATGCTTGCACATTGCTTGTGTGAATTGTGATGTGTGTGATTAGAATCATTTCCTTAGAAATATCTTTTGCCTGTTCTAATCTCAATTCAACCCAAACAGATGACTACTCCAAGAGACTCCAACATCAAGGTTGATGACACCAACACCAACCAAGAGGACAACATGGAGGAACTCATAGCAACCCAAAACCAGCTGAACCAAATGACAGCTCAGTTCATAGCCAACACCAGTGGGGAAGATCCAACCCTGCAAAAGTTTTTGGAAGACCAAGCCCAAATGTTGCATAAGGTGACAGACCAAATGCTCAACATGGAAAGCAACTTTTCCAAGGATGACAAGGATGTTATTCTAAAAGGAGCCAAAGCTTGCAATATTTGTGGAGACAAGGATCACACTTCCAAGGAGCATGGAGATCAATGCCCCAACTGTGAAGAGAAACACCCAGTTGGCCAATGTCCCACCTCTCAAGCTACTTGCTACCTATGTGAAGGAAACAACCATGTCCCTATCCAATGCCCCATCTATTCCATAGTTGAACAAAGGAAACAAGGTGGAGTGCAACAAATGATTGCAAACTATCAAGAGGGATCTAAGTCTATCAAGAAGAATGATGACAAAGGAAAAGCTCCACTTATACCTCCATGCAATACAACCCAATTTAAAGGACCAAAGAAGAGGCATATGAATTATCCAAAGAGCAATAGAAGGTCCAAGAAACATGTAGACATTCCTACCTACCAGATAACATATGAACAACATGAACTAGATGCACTCCTAGCTTTGGAGAAGCCCAAAAAGAAAAAGAAGGACAAAAGCCATGTGCAATGTCATCATTGTAAAGAAATGGGACACTATTCCAGTGAATGTCTAGAGAAACAAAAGTATAAGGAAATTGGTCAAGTATGGTGCAACAACTGCAAAGAGCTAGGCCATTATGCAACAACTTGTCCACAAGAGACACGTGAACAACTCAAACTTATCATATGTTTCAATTGCAAAAACCCAGGACATTATGCAAGCAATTGTCCAGAAAAGATGAAGAACAAGATAAACAAACCTATGAAGGATCTCAGCCTTGACACATGCGTCAAGTGTGGAAACAAAGGACACCATACAGATGCTTGCCCAGAGAAGTTTCCCCAAGATCCCAAGCAAGCCAACATGTAATTTAGTTGGAAAATTTTTAAGGGTGGTAGTACCCTAGATGCTTTGAGCCTACTTGTAACCCTAGCCTTCCCAAATCTTGGGACGAGATTTATTTTAAGGGTGGTAGCCTGTCACATCCCAAGATTTTCCAAATCTTGTTATGTGAAAAATAAATGAATAAAATAAAACTTTGTTGATTTTCAGGGTGAGAAGAAACTTTTTGAATCCAATTGGAAACTTTCAAAACCTATTTGATCAAATAAAATCTTAAAGGGATTTAAAAAGATAATTAAACAATAAATTTAAAAATATTTGGAATTACTATTTTGAATCTTTTAATAAAAAAGATTTGGTTTTCAAATAAAAAGGTAAGAATTATAAATAAGGATTATTTTATAAGCCAAATTAAAACTTGGCCAAGTCTTTGAAATAAAATATTTCTATTTGATAAAAATAGTAAAGGTTTATTTAAATAAAATAATAAGGATTTAATATCCAAGTTTATTAAAAATAAAGGTTTTACTATTTTAATTAAACATCAAAACTTATTTATTCATTTTAAATAAGTTTTCCAAGTATTCTTTATTTTCAAATAAAACCTACTGATTTGGTTTTGGAAATATTTAGACTTTAAAGGGAGTTTTAAATAAATTAAAACCCATTTGATTTAATAACTAATATCCATTTTATTTAATTATAAATGGACCCTAAAATAAAAAATATTATTTTATTTTGGGACTTTGGTTTATTGTGGTTAGACAGAACCAAAACTCAATACAAAGTTTGGTAAAAGTTTGATGTGAATTGAATGTTTAATTAGTTGTTTGAAATTCAAAGCAGAAAATAGAAATAGAAAAATAAAAAGCATTTGGAAAGAAAAAAATGTGTAAAGGACACAGCCCAGCCGGCCAGCCCAATAAGCCCAACAACCAGCCCACTCCCTCTCTCCCGAGGAAAACGATTCACACCTGTTAACTGACCCGCGCAGACACTGACCAATGGACCCTTCCCCTCACTCCCTTTCTCGCTGACAGCAAGGTCCCACCTCTCCTGTTCATCGTCTTCAACCCGCGCTAATTCCTCCTCGCCATTTCCTGTCCTTTACTCCGGTGATCCATTCGTGCTGTTAACGGCCACCCCCTGCGACCACACTGTTTTAAACGCCCGCGTCTTACCTCTCTTTCCTCCTAGACAGCTCTCTTCCTCCGCCCCAGGCCGTCGTAATTTCGAGCTAGCGCATCACTGCTCCGACGAGCTCGCCGACAAAATTCCGACGAACTCGAACCACCCCACCATCCCTGCCTCACACTATCTTGCTCACCAGACCCTTGCGCATATGCCCGTGTCATCCGTTCACCTGCGGGCGCCCCAGAGCATCGACTCCGACCACCTCTGAGCACCACCGCGTCTGCTACTTCTCCGGCGACCGCCCCACGCCCTCTCGTTCATGCTCCTACACTCGCCACACTCGGTTGTATCTAACCGTGTCCTCATTTTGCCTCGGAGTGAACCACAGCGTCGCCCCCGACAACGACCAGAGCCGCCCGACGCCATCCCCCACTCCGGCGAGAAATCCCGCTAGAACCAGAGCGCCCCTCGACGAGCTGACCGTACCTTGAGCATCCCCACGTCACTGCGATCACGGTGAGCATCTCCACTTCCTTCTTTGCTTCATGTACCGTCGGCAAGCTCGCCGCCAGAGCGTGCGCCGCCGTCTGCCGCCGCGCAGCGCCGCCAGTTAGTGGCAAGTTGATTGTAGCTGTTAGATCGATATCGTGTGGATGTGATTAGAACGGAGCGAAGTGGTATGAGTCAACCCGCGCCGTGCGATCTGTTTAGATCCAACGAACCGCAGAGCGCAATCCGCGTGAACCGGTACCGCCCAATAAAAATGCGACGCGTGGCCAGTCTTTGTTTTAAAACAGAAATTGAAATCAGATTGATTTGCAAATTTGAAACCCTTGTAACTTTTGATCCACACGTCCAAAATTTGCAAACTTTATATCAATGGAATCAGTGGAACAAGCCCTAGCCAACCATCCAATTTGTTTAGTAAAAAGTTTCTGTTAGATTGTTTGTTTTTGCAGAAACATTTGTGTGCTTGTTTAGGTTATAAAAATTATTCCAAAATGTTTTTAGGGTTAAAATCTTTGCAAATTGGTTTGTTGTGAACCTACTGACCCTAGGAACCAACCCATGGTTTTAAAAATGGATTTTGTGAAGATTAGGAATAAAAACTTGAATTTGCTCATTTCTAGTCAAATAAAAATATTGGTTTTGTTATGGAAATACTTTTTGAGCAAAACCTTTGAAAAATGTTTTGATTCAAAGCTACTGACCCTAAACACCAAGTTTTGTGAACTAACAACTTATTTGGTGAACAATGTAAAATTGTTGCTTTGCTAAAAACATTTTTCCACCACATGGAATAATGATTTGAATTTAAAAATGGTTTATAGATAAAACCCTTTTGCAAATGACTTTGCCACTTTGGAAAATGACCACTTTGAACCATACATTGTTTAGAGCCTAGTAGAAACCACCTTTGCAAATAAAACTACCTTTTGCATGCTTGCATGCATGACCTTGATTTTATTATTTTATGTGTGATGATTTGTTTGATTATTGGTTGGAATGCTAGTTGATATTGTGTTTGCTTGATTGATTTGTAGTGAAGTTAGAAAAGTGTGAAACTAGCAAGATCAAGAAGTGAACCAACATTCCCTACCAAAAAGGCAAGTTACACTATCATCTAAAGTCCTATTATTTTCATTATACTTAGTGGATTTTGAAAACATGCATGAAAAGAATTTCTATAATTATGCTATGCTAAATCCTAATAGGATACCTTATATATTCCTTAGTGAAACAATGTAGTTGTAAAATGCTTAGCCATGCAACATATTTTGAGAAGAGATACATGTTGAGGTTTTTATAAAGATGAGAAAAGACTTGTGTTTTATATAATAAAACAAGTACTCAACGAACCACCTGGGTGGACAAGGATACTCAAGTTTTGGACAAGGTGGCAACAAAAGGAACCATGTCGATGGCAATATCTTTGTGTTGTGCACCAAAAGAAAACCACCCAGGGACTTAGAGATTGAACATGTTTCTCCAACTGTGGCTTTCGTGTACAGCCACATGCTATTATGGCTCTGGCTTAGTCAACTACATTGGGAAGACCCATGCATTGTCTTCAGGTTACTGAAAATGAGGGAACTCGGAACCCTACATGGGTGCATGAAGACAAGCTAGCAATGGTGTATGGGAGGACCCTCTGGAAAGACTTCGTCACATTCTCAATCTGCCAGTACTCCATCTTGGTGAGAACTTATCCAGCGGCCACTGGTGGCAACAAGATGAGAAGGTGTCATGTGGGTAAAGTGTACAACTTCTGCAGAAGATAATAAAATCTAAGTACTTAGCCGTGTCCCCGGTTATGGACAATACTGAGCAACTAAAGCTTGAAGCTATGGGAAATCTCGACATTCCAATTTCTAAAAGAAAAACTTTAAAGTGACAACAAAAGACCTGAAGCACTTGGGGTTTTACCAAGGAGCTCAAGAGATTTTGACAAAAACTTGAAGCACTTGGGGTTTTACCAAGGAGCTCAAGGGATTTTGATAAAAACTTGAAGCACTTGGGGATTTACCAAGGAGCTCAAGAGATTTTGACAAAGACTTGAAACACTTGGGGATTTACCAAGGAGTTCAGAAAGATTTGACAAAAGGAACAAAACCATTTTGAAAAGATAGGATAAATTATTGCTTTCTGCAAATGAGCCTAAAACTCTACTTAGCCAAATATGCATGTAATGATAGGATCCACTTATATTCTACATAGTAGTGAAACTTGCCAATACAATTCAAATGTATTGACCCTTGTGGCTGTAACTTGTAATGTTGCAGGTTTGATTGATATTAGTGAAGTTGATTGATTAGGATTACAAAGTCTACAACCAACATGTTTGCCTGTGGCACTTTGAAGATGAAGGACCCCATGCTTATAGATTTTCTGCTGCAATGTAATGTAATAGCCAAATGAGCTATGTAAGATATAATAAAATTATGTTATTCCTGGTTATAAAGTTGTATTATGACCTTGTTTCTTGATATTACATCTTAAATGTGGATGCTAGCTATTGATCCAGGGACTAGCATTGTAAACACAGGGATCTCTACCTTATTAAAGGTTGGGACCTCTACAATATTGAGATTACTATGTTAGATTGATTAATGATTTTTGTCTTATTGATTCTATCATCTCTGTGTTGTTTGTGATCTTGCATGCTCTCCGTTGTTAGTAGCTATCTTGGCCAAGTAGTTGCTAGTGACTCCAAGAGGGGGTATTTATGCTCGATAGTCGGTTCATGCCTCTAGTTTCCAACGAAAGTGACAGAAATCTCTTCGGTTGTAAATATGTTGTTGCCACTTGGAAGAAAACAACGGTCTCTTGTTCATGGAACAAGTGGATTGTTTACCTTACACACTTTGCTTAAAGCAGTTGTCTGTTGCTTGCAACTTAATACTGAAGGGGGTTCGAATGATAACCTGAAGGTGGACTTCTAGTCATAGATGCAGTTGGATGGCGGTCTATGTATATTGTTGTATTGCCCAATCGAATCTCATAGGATCTTTTTGTCTAGTATGCATTGTTATGCCTTGCTCAGTTCCTGTCAATTGCCCTGCTGTAATTTGTTTACCCTTCATGCCATATTGTTTATCTAAGGAAAGCACCTCTAGTGAACTATGGACCCCGGTCCAATCTTTACCATTGATACATCTTCCACTATCACTGTTCACTTGCCGCAAACCATCATCACCTTCCACACCATACAGTTAATCCTTTGTTACAGCAACCGGTGAAATTGACAACCTCTATTAGTTGGGGCAAAGTCTTGAGTTTGTGTTGTGCAGGTCTCCACGTTGCTTGTAGCACCTTTGGGACGTTTCCTTCCTCCTACTGGTTCGATAACCATGGTTTCTTACTGAGGGAAACTTGCCTGCTGTACTACATCATACCTTCCGCTTGGGGTCTCCCAACGGAGTGCTGCTGCACTCATCAAGGCTTTTTCTGGCACCGTTGCCGAAGAGGCCAATGACGTCTTCACAAGGGCAATCCTCCTCAACCTTTCTATTTTCTTTGTATTTAGTTTGCTTAATTTATTTTGCTTGGTTTTGTTTGCCTCTTTTTATCAAAAACTCAAAAAAAAATAGTTTAGTTTGGTTTGCTTTCTCTTATCAAAAACACAAAAAAGTTAGTCCCTACTCTAGTTGGTGGTCTGTTATTGCCTTGCTTGGTCATGCTTTCTATCAATGGATAGATTTTTTGAAACTAGTCCTTAAAGCTATGGCCAATAATCTAAACCTAGCGCTCCAAGATGCCAACCCTGCATTCAAGCACCATATTTTTAAATGGGGATGCAGAACTCCTATTGTTCCAACAAACTCATACGGGTATGAATCTTGTTAATGTATTACAATCTTGAATGAGCCATTCAACGCATAATGTAACAATTCATACATGCAGTCCTTTATCGGGTTATTTAGTTTTTAATCTCATACACTCATGGAACGATGGGGCGCTACATTTTCCGATACCCATGGTGAGTATTTACACCTGCTCATTTGCATATACGATGCACATGGTTTTTTATAATAATGTTTGTACAACGGATATGTAGGATGATATTGAACTGAGGAGGCGTTTTGTGGTTCATATTTTAAAGTATGAAAGGAATGAGGCTCTGAAGAATATCCCAGAGATGGAGCGCAACATTATAGAGCGCATAAGTAGATGGACCTTCAAGAAATAGATATCATTATTATCAAAGAATAAATAGTAGATAGTGTTTTTCCGTGGCAAGAATATCCCATTTCTATATATTGAGAGCAACCATAGCATGATTAATTATATTTTTCAGTGTAGCAAGTGAATTGAAAAAAGTATTGTGTAGTCGAGAACCTCGGAGTATATATGTTGCATCATAATTTGCTTTCATTCATTAGATCTATGTGTATTATAGCCTACTGCAACAAACGATCTACATACGGTCTTATGGTTACGTCTAGCACTTACCTACAATGCTAGATTAAACATTAAGTTAAAGACCCTTTTTACTCTCTCTCTAATTATGTTTACTGCATATGCTTGCACTGGTACAAATATCACTGCAAATTCCAATCTCTGTCAATAATGCCTCACTAACAGGATTGCATACTTAAACATATCAGTTGGCTTCTTCTGTGCACTCACATGATTGTGTGCTTAAACATAAGTACTGAGTAGCTGCTCTATTCGCAACTTGCAAAACATCCAAACATCAGAAATATAGATGGATGGAAGAAGCGGTGTACCTGTAGTTCTGCGGTTGTAGCCAAGAGTTTTCTGTACTCATTTAATGTAGTGCTTTTAGCTGTTGTTCATTCCTATAACCAGAGTGTCTACCTTGTAATATGCATAGCACATATAATATGCATATCATAAACAGTTTTGGCAAAATATCGCATATGAGCTAAACATATTATGTAGGCCCTCGATAATATTTGCTTCTTATATATCCTCTGCTTCTAGAAATGCTCCTACAATTAAACCATAAAAATAAGGATCTTCCCAAGGGCAGAGAACAGCGAGCACGAACTGAAAGTTAATGAGAACCACCATCAACTGATTTACAAGCTTGGTTCATAATAAAAAAAGAAAATCCAAATTGTTTGTGATGATTCAGGAACTTCCGTAAACAGACTATGAAAATTTTGTATGCCATATCTTCCTTTTTATGAAATTATGTTCTTTAATCAAAGCTAACTCTACCTCTGACATTATGACCACCCAAGACAGGCCGAAATAGATAAGGCAAAAAATACACTTTCATCACTTTCAAAGTCAAACCATCAACCATCTGCACTATTTTATCAAGTACTACCCATGTCAACATATCTCTAGAATAGTTGAGTAATGATCTACTTTGATAATTTAAAGTACTACCATGCAGGAAAAGTTTCACTACTTATCTATATTATTTTTTGCTTTGATAATTTAAAGAATATTGCAGTAGCTTTACAACAATATCTATTAAAGAATGATGACAATAGATAGATGATGCTCAATTCTAACCAAAATAATATTTTATATAAGTTAGTTCTAAAACAGCTACGCTATTAAATAAGCTGACTGAATAAGCATGATATCTTAGAACTCACATCTTTGAGGGCAATGTTGTCCTACAGGTCTACACTAAAGGCTCTAAGTCTGTAGCACTGAACTCATATTTTGTGGAGATGCTTTCAAGGTGATCAACAACTATCCTTTACGCCATCTCATAACATTCCTTGAAACCTATCCTCTATACCTTTGCTTGTAAGATTTCCCTAAAAATGAAAAACCAAAGACATATAAATTCAAACATGTGTAAGACAGACTTCTAGGATACACCTGCACTTGACTAGCTATTCTTTATTGCTGAGTGAATTAATAACTTCCGCAACCAATGATGGAATGGACAGAACACTCAATTTAAACAGTAAGTCAAGAGAAGCGCATAACTCACATTGCACTTACCTCCCACAGACCATTAAATTTCATTCAGCAATAGATGACAAGCAACATGAAGAGAATTCTACAGTCTCCTATCAGCAAACAGAGCTCCCTGGTGGAATATGTAGCATAAGCAATTAGTCATTATTTATCTACACCATTTACAACACATATACCCATAACTTTATATGGATTTTCATAAAGAGTAGAAATAGTGGGAGCAAACAAAATATAACTAACCTTTGGGAGCTCCAGAACTGCGTCAGAAGAACTAGAAAAAATTGTTGAATCTCCTTTGCACAATTGAAAATATCACACTCAAACTATAAAAAAATTATGTTAACATGGCCGTGGAACCGAGCAGAAAGAGGAACGAGGAAATACCAGTCGTGGGCACGGTGGCTAGGGCCATCTACTATCCACTCAGGAGCATACCTTACTTGGGACGCTCGGTGAGGCTCGTGACACGCCCCAACCCGTCGGATCAGGTCATCCTCGGCGCTCGCTCCGATATGCCTATTGTCCCGCGGGGGTAAATTAAATAAAAATAAACCAAAGTCGTAAGAAATTCAAAGATTAACCCTATTCGAAAACAAATTCAAACGGAATAACCCTTTTCTGCCACTCCCGCCCGCGCGGCGCTGCAGTCTCCTATGCAGCGCCAGCTCGGACGACGCCGCAGGCCTGCCACGCTGGCCGGCTGGGGCCAGGCGCCGCATAGCTGCCATGCTGGCTCGCATGTGCAGTGCCGCCGAGCATGGCGTCGCATGCCTGCCTGCTGCGCCTCTCGGGCTGGCGCGGCACACCCTGTCACGCTGGCTCCGCGGGCCCCAGCACCTTAAGTGCGGCGCCAGGCGGGGTGGCGTCGCACCCACATGTGCCGCGCCGTGGTGGCTGGCGCCGCACACCTATTCTCTCTTTCCTTGCTTTCCTCTCCCCTCACCACTTAGAACGGCGGTGGCGGCTAGGGCTCACTCTTCCCCAATCTCCACTCAAAACTCCAAGATTTTAAGAAAAACTTAGGGGATTTCTTCCCCAATAGCCTCACCAAGGTATTTTCCTCTTCTCCCCTCAATTTCATCCGCAAATTTTAAGTTATTTGTCCCTAGATTGAGAAATTCCTCCAAATGCTAGGACACCAATTGGATATGTAAATTTGTATGGAGCAATGAGGTCTTTGGTTGATATATAGAGTTAGAATTGGTATATTAAACCTTCATGTATATAGATAAGATTGTTAGGGTTAGGGTTAGGGTTAGAGTTAGAGTTAGGGTTAGGGTTAGAGTTATGGTTAGGGTATGGTTGTATGAGCTTGTTGTTAGTGTAAATTTCGGCATAGATACTTATTTAATTTATGCACCGTTATGTTCTTATATTCATTTTAGGGATGGCTAGAATTTTCCATGTTCATCATATGGACAAGGAAGCTTTCTTGAGAGGCAATATTGAGCCAGACCCGGATGAGATTGACTTGGTGTTTGATCGTAGTCCAAACTATGCGGAGGCATTGCAACAAATTCAGGTAGATTTGAATTGGATGGATCCTAGTCATGTTGTTGAGTTGGAGGGTAGGCACAATGTGGGATTTGGGATGCACAACCGTTGGAAGACAATGCGTATCAGCTCGGAGCAACGTTGGTTTGCATACAAGGAAGTGGTGGCCGAATCACAAGACAAAGCTCTTGAGTTATTTTCCACGAAAAAGGTTGATGGTAATATGCAAAGGAGTATCATACCGGTTGCCTCCCCATATGAAGCTCGGAGTCCTCCACCCATGAACCAAGAGGAATTGACTGAGCCTCCTTTGACACAGCAAGATGAATTGAGGACATCTCTGAGCCCCATTTCAAGGAATCAAGCTAAAGCATTGGAAGAGGAGAATGATGAGTATGAGGATAGTGAGAGGGAGGTTGAGATCTGTGACAATACTATTGGAAATTTAGACTTATATCATACACAAGAGAACATGGATCATGACATCCCGTTTTCTCGAATGTATGTATCCGACTCAGATGAGCATGGTCCCGATGAAGAAGTTAATGAGGAGGGGTTCACTAAGGATGAGGCTGAAGTGCATGAGAAGGTATTGGGCAGGGATCATCGGGTACCCTTGTTCGTGATCTTAGTCTAGCGGATGAAGCCACGGTTGATGGCGGCAAGGGTGTAGTGCTTGGACCAAGGCCAACTTCCTATCGGGATGTTAGTCACGAGAAGAATGGGATTTCAAAAGGACAGAGGTTTGCCACATTGTTGGAACTTAAGCAATGGATCAAGGACTTCTCTATTAGGTATCATCGCCCTTTCACGGTGGTTCACTCGGACGTGAAGAAGCGTTACACGGTTAAATGCGAAGATGATGGTCGTCCTTGGATAGTGCGGGCAAGACCATACAAGGGGGGGGCTGATTGGAGCATTTCAAGCTGCGTGTCAACGCACATGTGCCATGGAAAAAGGGTGGATGGCAAAGATGTGAAGCACGAGCACCGACAACTAACCTCTGAGTTTCTCGCCTTTAGTATTTCAAACCAAATTTCTTCACTTCCGACAATGACCATCAAGATGGTAATGGAGTTCGTGGAAGCAATCTTTCACTATGAGGTGAAGTATGGGAAGGCATGGAAGACGAAGCAAGCCGCATTCAGGATGTTGTACGGTGGTTGGGAAGAATCATACAGCCGAATCCCTAGGTTGTTGCTAGCAATGGCCGATGCTAACCCGGGCATGGTTCATGTGGTTGAGCCATATGGCACCGAAACGATGGTTCGTAATGAAAGAAATGTTCGAATATTTGGGCGTGCTTTTTGGTCATTCGAGCAATGTGTGAGGGGCTTCGAACATTGTAGGCCGGTAATCTCCATGGATGGCACCTTCTTGACCGGGCAGTTCCATGGCACTCTCTTGATTGCAATAGCAAATGATGCAAACAACCGGTTGCTTCCCTTGGCTTTTGCTTTGGTAGAGGTGGAGAACAATGTTAATTGGGAGTGGTTCTTCCGTATTTTGAGAACGAAGGTTTTACCTATTGATAGGGAAATAGGTGTCATCTCGGATCGCCATCAAGGAATTCTCAACGCGGTGACGATTGACATTCCCGGGCATCCTCCTTTACACCACCGATGGTGCATGAGACATTTTTGTTCCAACTTCTATAGGGAATGTAAGAGCAAGGAGTTGGTTGATGATCTTCAAGATTGTTGTCTTGCTTTCACAGACCGATGTTTCACAAATCTATATCTCAGATTGTGGAACAACAAAAAACTCGATTCCAAGGGTCAAGAGTTTCTCAATAAGCACATTCAGCTCCGTGACAAGTGGGCACGGGCTTATGATGAGGATGGCCGGAGGTATGGTCAAATGCCAAGCAACATGGCAGAGGCCTTCAACAAGGTCCTTAAAGGTGTCTGTGCATTTCCCGTCACAGCAATAGTTCGATACACATTTGACAAGTTAAATGGATATTTTCTGAACTACTCACTTGAAACCGATAAGCAAATTGCGGGACAAAACAAGGAGTACAAGTACGAGTTCCCACCTAGGGTTGATGATTGGAGGACATTTCAGTCAAGGAAAGCGGACTCCCAAGTTGCCACTGTTTTTGATAACGACGAGCTCATTTACCAGGTGGTTGAGCCTGGAGGAACCACTTCGGATGGTGTCCAACACGGAGGCCGAGCCTTTAAGGTCTCACTAAGGGATTGTGATTGCACATGCGGAAGGCTGTTGTTGCTCCATCTAGCTTGTTCTCACTTGCTATGTGCGTCTCGAAAACGCCATGTGGATTATAATCACGAGCACACCGTTAGAGAGTCCGAGTTCTCTATCATGAAGACAAAATATACATGGGCTCCTAGATTTCATCCATACCTTGACCAATCACAATGGCCGGAGTACCATGGACTTCAACTATGGCCCCATCCAGAATGGAAGGTTGTTAAACGTGGTAGACGCAAGACAAAGCGTTTTAGAAGTGACATGGACGGATGGGGACGTGTCTGTGCGCGGGAATCGAGAAACGACCAATTTCAAGAACCTCGTGAGAGATCTCGTTGTGGGAAGTGTAGTGGTGAAGGACACAATGCACGGAGTTGTGCAACACAAGGGAAGAGGGCAAAGGGAAAAGAAGCAAGAACAAGTGGTCCAAGCCAACAAATTCCAAGCCAACCAAGAACTAGCCAACACGTCCCAATCCAACCAAGAACTAGCCAACAAGTCCCAAGCCAACCAAGAAGTAGTCAACAAGTCCCAAGCCAACCAAGAACTAGCCAACAAGTACCAAGCCAACCAAGAAGTAGCCAACAAGTACCAAGCCAACCAAGAACTAGCCAACAAATCCCTAGACAACAAGCTCCTAGACAACAAAGAGGCTGATCATTAGGGCTTAGACGAGGATGAGGGCGTGCCGGTTTTAACCCGGCTAGTATGTTAGGTTACTTGGCAGGACCAAATCCTTATGTTAATAGGTACGGATGAATCAATTATGTTACTACCTACTATGCTTATTTCATTGAATCAATTATTGTTCACATTCATGCATCCTTTACTAACTTGTAGCTTTTGTTCTTATAATAGGTATGGCGACTCAACCCAACAAGGGCAATGATGGGGACGGTGTGAACTACTCGGCTATCTGGTCGAATGCTATGAAGGTGGTGGAGAAGAGGAAGGAAGCCGAGGAAGAGAGGAAGAGAAAGGAAGCTGAGGAAGAGAGGAAGAGGAAGGAGGAAGAAGAAGAGAAGAAGAGGAAGGCATTTGAAGAGGTAGTTCAACTTGCTCGAGACTTGGCGAAGAAGAAGGATGAAGAGGACGAGAGAATGAAGAAAAAGGAAGAGGAAGAGAGGAAGAGGCAAAAGGAGAAGGAAGAGGAAGAGAGGAAGAAGCAAAAGGAGAAGGAAGAGGAAGAGAGGAAGAGGAGGGCCAATGCTAGGCCACCTTGCGTCGACCAAGAGGACAGGCCACGGAAGGCGTTTCGTACTTCTGAGGCCCATGGGAAGGAGGTTCCTATTTGTTGGTGTGGAACCGATTGCACTGTTAAAGAATCCCAATACTACTTTTCCGATAGTTGGGGAAAGAAGTTCTTCATGTGTGGCAACTACAACCGCTCTCCCGAGCGTAGCCGCAACCCATACGACAAGCCACGGGTATGCTCAAAGCTTTTTAGTTCTTCATGTGTCCCAAACTATTCCATAGCATATCCTCTAACATGCACTATTTTCTTGTAGTCTCCCCCTCCGGTATGCAGGTACTACACTTGGATAGACCTTGAGCAACCTCAATCCAACAAGGCTATCGAAGAGATCGATTTTGCCATAAGAAGAAGGCGCTACCAAGAACGGCTGCGTGACGAGGACATGGCGAGGAAGCGCAAGGAACGTAATGACGAGATCCGCAAGAAAGAGGAGGAAGAGGAGCGCCAAACTAAGGAGGCTCGTGCTGCGGAGAGGGAAAGGCTTCGTCAAGCGGCGTGGCGTTCCATAGAGGAAGAGGAAGAGAAGAAGAGGAAAGGCAAAGGACCTATGCTTTAGATTATGTAACCGGGAGCTCGCGTATGAACGATGGATGATGTGTGTGAACTTAGTGTTATGTCGAACTACGGATGATGATATGTGAACTATGTATGATTTGTGATGTTTGAACTTAGTGTGATGTGTGAACTTAGTGTGATGTTTGAACTATGTATGATTTGTGATGTGTGATCTATGTATGATTTGATATGATGTGTGGTTAGAGAATGTGATCTGGGAGGGTGCGGCGCCATGCCGGCGGGCGCGGCACGCTTTAAGTGTGCGGCGCCATCTCTGACGGCGCTGCACGTCCATATCTTGGCGCCAGCGCTGTCGTGTGGCGGTAGAAAACCTCCTGTCAATTCGACAGGAGGTGACCTGGGAGGGTGCAGCGCCATGCCAGTAGGTGCGGCACGCTTTAAGTGTGCGGCGCCAGCTCTGACGGCGCTGCACGTCCATATGCGGCGCCAGGCGCCTGTTGTGGCGCGGCAGGAAAATCTCCTGTCAATTCGACAGGAGGTGACCTGGGAGGGTGCGGCGCCATGCGAGCGGGCGCGGCACGCTTTAAGTGTGAGGCGCCAGATCTCACGGCGTTGCACGTCCATATGCGGCGCCAGGCGCCTGTCGTGGCGCGGCAGGAAAACCTCCTGTCAATTCGACAGGAGGTGACCTGGGAGGGTGCGGCGCTATGCCGGCGGGCGCGGCACGCTTTATGTGTGCGGCGCCAGCTCCCACGGTGCCGCAGGCCTGGGAAGCCTGGGAGGGTGCGGCGCTTGGCGCGGCAGGCCTGGGAGAACAGCGCCAGCGCCACGCAGCCTGGGAATGGGAAGCAGGGAGGTGCACCAACTCTCACGGCGCCGCATGCACTCTTGCTGCGCCGCCAGACGTGGCGCCACATGCCTGGAGGTGCATAATTTTCTACTTTCTACCATGCAGTTTCTAACTTTCTAAATTTCTAACATGTTTGACTCAAGCATTTCTAACTTTCTAACATGACACAAACATTTCTAACATGTTTGACTCAAGCATCTCTAACATTGTCTCAAACATAGAACATTGTCTCAAACATAGGATTAACATCACAGTACCTCAAACATTGAACCAACATAGTCTCACACAACAATGAACCAACATAGTCTCACACAACATTGGAACAACATAGTCCTCTCCTCTTGCCTCCTCTCCTCTCCTCGGAGCAATCTTCTTCTAGCAACTACTTTCTAGCACGCTTGCTCTTGCCTCCTCTCCTCGGAGCAATCTTCTGCCGCGGCTCGTCCTCGGGATCGGACTCGACAATAGGACGATTTCTTGGCCTTAGCTTGATTGCGGACCGTACCTTTCGTTGATACTTCTCCAATGACATGTCGTTCGGCACCTCTTCGTCTTCGGCCTTTACAATAAGAGCAATGATCTCATTAGAGTGATACATGGAAATTCAAGAAAGATGTCATCGGTGAAAGTTTATCTCTTACCGTGGAAGATTGCTCATCGTTGGGGCTGCTTTCCTCTCGTGAAGTGGACTTTGCCGGTTCCTTGGACGACGTCGCAACAACCTCGGGATCCCGACAACCAAGCAAGTTCGCGAAGCGTCGTAGCTTTTGTGCCTGCTTCCTAACGAAATCCCTTAAATTGCTATTGCCCTCCTCATCCCTCGGGAACTCCAAAGCCTGCTTCTGGACCTCCGTGCGCTGCATTGCAAGCAAATCAATGACACATTACACAAATCTGACTAAGATAGTAACGGGAACATGAACTACCGACTTACCACAAAGTTCATCACGGGGGCAAAGGAGGTTTGCCGCCCTTCTCTAACATCTTGGTTGTACTCAAGGTTCCTCAGCTCGTCCCACGCAGGCAGCGGCTCTTCCAATATATCTTCCGGATATGCATCCGGTAGGAGCTTCACACGAGTGTTCTCTAGAAACCAATGGAGGTACTCACTGAAAGCGTCCTCACAATGAGGTTTTGCAGCCATTCTTTTCGATTTCTTAGCTTCTCTCACACATAAAAGAAATCTAGCTACGTGTTTCTGGTGAATCTTGCCCCAGTCAGTCTTCTTGCTCTTGAGCCTGTCCAACCTGTATGTGAATAAAGAGCAACTTTTGAAGCACACACAACTATCATACATTGTCTTCAAAAACATGTATAGAACCAATTCTTACCGATGAAGAGCTTCGTCGGTGTCCTGGTAATCCGGAGGTGTAGCCTGATAGAGACCAAACTGTCTCATAACCCGCTGCGGCATATAATGCTCAACAACCCACATGCATATCATGGGGCACTCCATATACCATAGATTGCGTTCCGCGTCGCACTGTGGGTTAAGACGGAACTCCTCACAACCAAAATTGTCCCTAGGACCATATACCTCCCATACAACCTTAATCGCAAACAAGATAGTTCAATGAGAAGAGCACTTGAAAGGAATGGTAAACGGTGTATGTTCAGAAATTCTTACTTGCTCCGAGAGAAGGTTGTCAAACTCATTGGTGTATCTCAGGTACGCGTTTTGTAGGTCGGTTGGAGGCTTTGAGACCACGTCCCAATTGTAAGCCCATGTGGGCCACTTCAACCTTTCCCCGCCATCACTATAGGGTTTGGAAGGCATATGTTTTGGCCTACCAACTGGAAAGCGTTCCCACATCCACACCGAGAGGAGTAGCAACGGACCACCGATATAAGCCTCAGCCCCAGTCCTTCGACAAGCCTCGTCTAGCTACACAAGAAAGCAAACAAACTTAGTCATGCATAAGTTCGAAGAACATATGTAAAGAGGGGAAAAATAGAAAAACCCCATTACCTGCCAGTACAAGAAGGCTAATGCCGCCGAACCCCAGCTCCATTTTTTATCCATCACAGTTAAGGCCTTCAGCCAGTGCCAGTGAGCCATGTTGCCCTTACCATCAGCAAATATAGTCTTCGTGATGACATACCACACATACACACGGGCATATATAATAATCTCATCCTCGCTAGCATTCTCAGGACGTGTACTAAAGTTTTGTGCTATCCACTTGAAAGTAGCCCCGGCTGTGACTCTTAATTTCTCCCCCTTTGATTTTATAGTGTCACCAGGACACTTACCACCGGCAAGGCCACACATCCGCTCACGCCAGCCGTCGGAGCCTGTGTTAATACACAGAGGATCTCCCTGGATAGGGAGTGCAAGGATCATGGACATGTCCTGCAGAGTGACGGTCATCTCACCGGTACGGAGGTGAAAACTATGCGTATCCGGCCTCCACCAGTCGACGAGCGCGGTGATAGCAGCAGGGTTCATGTGCGGTGAACCACGATTGACCATATGGATGAATGGGAGCAATCCTAGCGCTTTGATGTGAACCATGTACCGATCATCGTACCGCATCATCTCTTGGAAATGCCCGTGATACCTAAGTCGTAGGGGAACAAGAGGCTGCACACATAGAATCTCGATTATAATATGTCCATCCAACTTGAGAAACATATAATGATTTTGAGGTTTTTTTTCTTACCTTGATCCCCTCGGCAAGAATGTGGCCACGGTGAACCTTGTCATACGACGGCTCAAGAAGCGACATGCCTTCTACGAACCCGGGTTGTACATGGGGCAGTGTACGGGCTTCTTCCGATTCCGACTCCGACATCCTAGTTAATTAAAAAAAGTAGAACTATATATGTGAGCATCTATGAGAGCAAAATATACAAACAATTCTTTCTATATGAGCATCTCTATGTGACAAAGGTTCCAATAGTTATGAAAAAAATTACAACTAACAAGTACATGGAGAATTCATAGTATGGAAGTTTCCTAATATGAAACTAACAAGTATATGAAGGATTACTATATCAACAAACTCTAGTATTAACGTTTATTACAACAACAAATTATAACTAAAATGAACATAAGAAATTCTTACCAATTACTACTAACAATAATTTTCAATCTATAACAAAAACATACTATCCCACATTATTATCCACAACAATTACTACTAACAATTCCTACTACTTACTACTAACAATTACCAATTACTAATAAGCAAGAATATTGCCAAACTAGGGTTTCCCTTAGGGCAAAATGAGAGATTTCTTGGACAAATACCTGGGGGATGTGGTGAAGAACAAGATCCACAGAGAGATTCTTCAAGATCTGAGCAATTGGGGGAGGGATTAGAGGAGGGGAGCATCAACCCTAGCCGCCGCCATGGCTGTGTTCACTCAGTTGAGAGGAAAGGAAAGAGAGAATAGGGTCAGGCTGGGCCGACCCGGCGCGAGCTTAAGGGCTCCAGGTGTGCGGCGCCAGCCACCATGGCGCGGCACAGGTGGGTGCGGCGCCACCCCGCCTGGCGCCGCACTTAAGGTGCTGGGGCCCGCGGAGCCAGCGTGGCAGGGTGTGCCGCGCCAGCCCGAGAGGCGCAGCAGGCGTCTTGGCGCCATGCTTGGCCAGCGCATGGCAAGCTGTGGCGGCGCCTGCCCCACCCGATGTGGCGAGCTGCAAGACCTTGGCGCGCGCATAGGAGGCTGAGGCCCTGCTGGCGGGAGTGGCAGAAAAGGGTTATTCCGTTTGAATTTGTTTTCGAATGTGGTTGGCTTGGAATTTGTTGGCTTGGACCACTTGTGCTTGCTTCATTTCCCTTTGCCCTCTTCCCTTGTGTTGCACAACTCCGTGCATTGTGTCCTTCACCACTACACTTCCCACAACGAGATCTCTCACGAGGTTCTTGAAATTGGTCGTTTCCCGATTCCCGTGCACCGACACGTCCCTATCCGTCCATGTCACTTCTAAAACGCTTTGTCTTGCGTCTACCACGTTTAACAACCTTCCATTCCGGATGGGGCCATAGTTGGAGTCCATGGTACTCCGGCCATTGTGATTGGTCAAGGTATGGATGAAATCTAGGAGCCCATGTATCTTTTGTCTTCATGATAGAGAACTCGGACTCTCTAACGGTGCGCTCGTGATTATAATCCACATGGCGTTTTCGAGACGCACATAGCAAGTGAGAACAAGCTATATGGAGCAACAACGGCCTTCCGCATGTGCAATCACAATCCCTTAGTGAGACCTTAAAGGCTCGGCCTCCGTGTTGGACACCATCCGAAGTGGTTCCTCCAGGCTCAACCACCTGGTAAATGAGCTCGTCGTTATCAAAAACAGTGGCAACTTGGGAGTCCGCTTTCCTTGACTGAAATGTCCTCCAATCATCAACCCTAGGTGGGAACTCGTACTTGTACTCCTTCTTGTTTTGTCCCGCAATTTGCTTATCGGTTTCAAGTGAGTAGTTCAGAAAATATCCATTTAACTTGTCAAATGTGTATCGAACTATTGCTGTGACGGGCAATGCACAGACACCTTTAAGGACCTTGTTGAAGGCCTCTGCCATGTTGCTTGTCATTTGACCATACCTCCGGCCATCCTCATCATAAGCCCGTGCCCACTTGTCACGGAGCTGAATGTGCTTATTGAGAAACTCTTGACCCTTGGAATCGAGTTTTTTGTTGTTCCACAATCTGAGATTTAGATTTGTGAAATGTCGATCTGTGAAAGCAAGACAACAATCTTGAAGATCATCAACCAACTCCTTGTTCTTACATTCCCTATAGAAGTTGGAACAAAAATGTCTCATGCACCATCGGTGGTGTAAAGGAGGATGCCCGGGAATGTCAATCGTCACCGCGTTGAGAATTCCTTGATGGCGATCCGAGATGACACCTATTTCCCTATCAAGAGGTAAAACCTTCGTTCTCAAAAGACGGAAGAACCACTCCCAATTAACATTGTTCTCCGCCTCTACCAAAGCAAAAGCCAAGGGAAGCAACCGGTTGTTTGCATCATTTGCTATTGCAATCAAGAGAGTGCCACGGAACTGCCCGATCAAGAAGGTGCCATCCACGGATATTACCGGCCTACAATGTTCGAAGCCCCTCACACATTTCTCGAATGACCAAAAAACACGCCCAAATATTCGAACATTTCTTTCATTACGAACCATCGTTTCGGTGCCATATGGCTCAACCACATGAACCATGTTCGGGTTAGCATCGGCCATTGCTAGCAACAACCTAGGGATTCGGCTGTATGATTCTTCCCAACCACCATACAACATCCTGAATGCGGCTTGCTTCATCTTCCATGCCTTCCCATACTTCACCTCATAGTGAAAGATTGCTTCCACGAACTCCATGACCATCTTGATGGTCATTGTCGGAAGTGAAGAAATTTGGTTTGAAAGCCTAAAGGCGAGAAACTCAGAGGTTAGTTGTCGGTGCTCATGCTTCACATCTTTGCCATCCACCCTTTTTCCATGGCACATGTGCGTTGACACGCAGCTTGAAATGCGCCAATCAGGCCCCCCCCCCTTGTATGGCCTTGCCCGCACTATCCAAGGACAACCGTCATCTTCGCATTTAACCGTGTAACGCTTCTTCACGTCCGAGTGAACCACCGTGAAAGGGCGATGATACCTAATAGAGAAGTCCTTGATCCATTGCTTAAGTTCCAACAATGTGGCAAACCTCTGTCCTTTTGAATCCCATTCTTCTCGTGACTAACATCCCGATAGGAAGTTGGCCTTGGTCCAAGCACTACACCCTTGCCGCCATCAACCATGGCTTCATCCGCTAGACTAAGATCACGAAACAAGGGTACCCGATGATCCCTGCCCAATACCTTCTCATGCACTTCGGCCTCATCCTTAGTGAACCCCTCCTCATCAACTTCTTTATCGGGACCATCCTCATCCGAGTCGGATACATACATTCGAGAAAACGGGATGTCATGATCCATGTTCTCTTGTGTATGATATAAGTCTAAATTTCCAATAGTATTGTCACAGAGCTCAACCTCCCTCTCACTATCATCATACTCATCATTCTCCTCTTCCAATGCTTTAGCTTGATTCCTTGAAATGGGGCTCAGAGATGTCCTCAATTCATCTTGCTGTGTCAAAGGAGGCTCAGTCAATTCCTCTTGGTTCATGGGTGGAGGACTCCGAGCTTCATATGGGGAGGCAACCGGTATGATACTCCTTTGCATATTACCATCAACCTTTTTCGTGGCAAATAACTCAAGAGCTTTGTCTTGTGATTCGGCCACCACTTCCTTGTATGCAAACCAACGTTGCTCCGAGCTGATACGCATTGTATTCCAACGGTTGTGCATCCCAAATCCCACATTGTGCCTACCCTCCAACTCAACAACATGACTAGGATCCATCCAATTCGAATCTACCCGAATTTGTTGCAACGCCTCCGCATAGTTTGGACTATGATCAAACACCAAGTCAATGTCATCCGGGTCTGGCTCAATATTGCCTCTCAAGAAAGCTTCCTTGTCCATATGATGAACATGGACAATTCTAGCCATCCCTAAAATGAATATAAGAACATAACGGTGCATAAATTAAATAAGTATTTATGCCGAAATTTACACTAACAACAAGCTCATACAACCATACCCTAACCATAACTCTAACCCTAACCCTAACCCAAACTCTAACCCTAACCCTAACCCTAACCCTAACAATCTTATCTATATACATGAAGGTTTAATATACCAATTCTAACTCTATATATCAACCAAAGACCTCATTGCTCCATACAAATTTACATATCCAATTGGTGGCCTAGCATTTGGAGGAATTTCTCAATCTAGGGACAAATAACTTAAAATTTGCGGATGAAATTGAGGGGAGAAGAGGAAAATACCTTGGTGAGGCTATTGGGGAAGAAATCCCCTAAATTTTTCTTCAAATCTTGGAGTTTTGAGTGGAGATTGGGGAATAGTGAGCCCTAGCCGCCGCCGCCGCCGTTCTAAGTGGTGAGGGGAGAGGAAAGCAAGGAAAGAGAGAATAGGGTCGGGCTGGGCCGACCCAACATGAGCCAGGGCTCAGTGTCGGCGCCATCCACCACGGGCAAGCATGGTGGGTCTTGGCGCCACCCCTTTGGCGCCGGCACTTCAGGTGTTGGGGCCCAGGGAGCCAGCGTGGCAGGGTGTGCCGTGCCAGCCCGAGAGGCGCAGCAGGCAGGCGTCTTGGCGTCATGCACACAAGACTGCGAGCCAGTAAGTGGCGGCTTCCCCAGCCGGCCTTTGGCTGGCAAGGGCGCCAACTGGCTGGCACAGACAGAGGCTGGCGCATGTGGGCGAAAGTGGCAGAAAAGGGTTATTCCGTTTGAATTTGTTTTCGAATAGGGTTAATCTTTGAATTTCTTACGACTTTGGGTTATTTTTATTGAATTTACCTCCTCGCGCCTGCGGAGGGGAGGGCAGCGGAGAGGACAGAGACGACACAGTCTGTGCAGAGAACATAAGAGTGAGGAAGCTCAGCTGAGAGTGGGAAGCGGTGTGTGGGGGCCTGTGGACTGTGATGTGTTCCCCTCATATCACATAGTACTACGATGGAGTTCTTTCCGATTTTCGTACGACAAGGTCATGTGCCCGTTCACGGTGCTGTTTTTATGTGCAATCCATGGTCCATTTTCTGCATCGTACGCAGATCATACAAATTTTGTTGTAAGCGAAGCATGACTCTTGTTTTAAGTCAGGGGTGTGAGACTACCGTGGGTTTTCGTAGAATATTGTGTTAGGAACTTTGAATAATATAAAGATCGCATTTGCTTTAAAATTTTAGTTTAAAAATTACTACAGTAAGATTTTTCTGATAATTTGCTTTATTAAATATCCGTCTAACAAGGATGAAGCTATAGAAAATACCATTGGTCATAGATCCATGGAAGCAACTTTCGGTACACGTTTTGAAGTTCTGAGAATGAATGTAACTACCTCGGTGAATTACGCTCTTAGTTACAAGCCTGGATGACTGGAAATGGTTAAAATAGTACGGTGGGACCAAATGCCACTCACAGAGACCTTTCGGCCGTTCTAACCATTTCCAAACATCGGGACAAGGACGAGCGGCATAATCGGCAGGCGAAGGATCAACTACATACACAAATGAGTATGTATGCAAGCCACCATACAACAGTCCTCAGAGCCATTCCATCTAAAAGAAATGGAAATATTGCAACGCCATACGGCAAGATCCAAATATCCTAGATAGATATAATAGTTTAGGATATCTCCTCATACATCAAACATCAGAGTATCAGGCGGAAGCGGAAAACAAGATCCGAGTACGGATAAGAAGCAAATCGGCATAAGATGCCCCATAAATAAACTCATCCCTCCCACAGATCTCACGGATCCCCGTTCCCGGAATCTCTACACCGAGTGATCGTTGCCAACATCGTCCGTCTTCTCCACCCAGTATCCATCTTGCGAGTATACCTGTTCATCTGAATCAAATAATTTATCGTGTGAGACCCTAGGGGTACTCAGCAAGTCTTTATGCCTCTAAAGGGGACACAACCTGGGGTGACGCAATTGCAGCAAAAATAATACATAACAATTCTAGGGATACTCGCTAACCATCCATCTAACCAAAGATAGACGGATGTCCGTGAATTAATAACAACAGTTATAACAGTAATAGTAATAGATCCATCCTCCTCCTCGCTTACTGACGAGGAAGCGGACGAACAGCCCCCATCTGTTGGCAATTTTATTATCCATTCCATGAGTGTTGCACTATTTACTAGTCAGGTACTTAGTCAAATTAAAAGCGGTACTTTAGTTATACTTGTCTATGATCGAGAAACTGTGCTCCAAGTCGTCCATAACCGCGGACACGGCTTTCAGAAAGATTTACCTGAGGTGCACAAATAACAACACACTCGATCAACCTCGGAAAAACCAAATCAAAACCCAACGAGGCATTCACGACAAAGCGATCACAGGATTCAGAAATGTTTCAGGGGGCCACCCCATTAAGCTACCCGCAACGAAGTTGGCCGGCTCCGAGACGGACTCAAGGTTTGCGTCAATGGTTGTAAACGACTGGGAACCCGAAAGTGTGACTGGTCTTGTCGATACCGCGAAAACACTCCGCATCCAAAACAGTACAGGTGCTCCTCGCACAATCTTAAATAAAGCAGTAAAGCATGGCATAAGTACAGGATAGTAATAAAGCCCCAAACTACTTTGTGGCCCCAAGAAATAAGAATGAATCAAGCTCTGGCTCAGGGGGGTCCATAAGGCCTCCCGGATGTGGATAGTGCGAATAGTCAAGGAACAGGAATCAAGTACTCGGGGTCTTACGGGACACAAGTGAGCATGAAAAACCAAATAGTAGATATTGCTCACCGGTGCCACTTTCATTAGTTATCCCATTACTACTCAGGTTAAGTTGTTTAGGTACCTCGTTATCCATCAGACACTCACATACCCTACACATGCTGTTCTACGACCCGCATGGCTCAAACAACTCCTGTAGTAATGGCTCATGGGATGGATGAACAAGCTTCGGTGGGGTTTAAATGTAAAGGCTATGCAGTACTTGGGATTCAGTTGAATGCAATCGCGACTCAATGATGCAAGAATAAGATAGAGGCAATAGGTACTATATGTATGCAAGCATGTGGTAGTGCTTGCCTGGCAGCTCGGTTGAAGCGAGTGACGGATCTGGGTAGTGCTCCTGGTTTTCTTGATAATCCCCATGCTCAGCGTCTATTCGAAGAAGAACCAAACAAACAAGGGACAACATAAATAAAGTGCACAGGCATATGAATAAAATGCGACAAGCAAACAATCATGCCATGATGAATGATGCACAATTTGCATGGCAATAATGTAGCATGGCATGGGTGGGGTGTGGAATACAAGAATAAAGCATTTTATGGAGTTTTAGTCACCTTTTATCCTCAAATAAGTTGCTGTACACTTTATATTTATATGATGCATGCTGCAATTCAGAACAAGGAATGCATAAACAGAAAGGTCTCGTCGCGCTGATCGATTTAGACATATTATTTGTCAAATTCGGAGTTATAAAACAAAAGTTATTAATTAATTAAGGCATAGGGCATTTTATTGTAATTTTAAGCAACTCGAAAATTAAAGTGTTCAAAAATATATTTTGAAGGGCATATTTGAAATCCTCACATTTTTCTGATTTCAAAACATATATTACATGTATTATTTGGAATTATATTTTAAAAGATATTTGAAAACAGATTTGAATTTGAATTTAAAACAAAATTTGAAAAGTTTAAATTTAAACAGAAAAATAGAAAACCTTTTGTCACTCACACTGATCTAGCCCCAGACACAGACAGATGGGCCCGGGCTGACCTGGCGAAAACAAACGACGCGGAGAAACCTTTCTCACATGGTGAGCCCATGCTGGTGACAGGTGGGGTGGAAATTTGAGGGTCCTGTGGCGCGGCCAGCCGGTAGGCGACACGTGGTGGATCCGGGGGAGTGCGGGTTGAGGCGGTGGAACTTGGGGGGTGTTCTGCAAAACGGTCAGAGAGGCTGACGGTAGGGCTCGGTGGTACCGCGGGTTGAGCAGAGAATAACAGAGGGGGCTATCTGCAAAAAGGACGCCACGTACTGTGGATCTTCTCCGTGTTGCTGACGACCGATCGGTGTCCGCCCGCGCGGAGCGCGGCGTGCGGGGCTCGAACTGGGGACGCGAGGGTGCGCGCTGGGGGTGCGAGCCGGTGCGGTAGTGCTAGGGGAGCTGATGGGGAGGAGGGCGCGGGCTAGATAAGGCTCTATGTGGCGCGTACGCCGTGCAGACAACGGCGAAAGACGCGCACGGTGGCCGTTCAACGAAACGATCGGCGGATCTAGATGGCGACAGCGAGAGCGAGGATGTCAGCGAGGGTTAGGGGCTCACCGAGGAGAGGATGGTGGTGTCAGATCAGCTTGGGGAGCAGCGAGGCGTCGGCAGGCAAGCGAGCAATCGGCGGGCTAGGGTTTTCGTCGGGGCGTCTCGGTACTGGCGCGCCTGGGGCTTCTCCTCCTCGCTGGCGGGTCCAGGGCGAAGCAGAGGGTGGTCCTCGTCCTTCCTCTACACCTGAGCACCTCGCCACCGGCTGCAAGAGGGGGGACGGTGGAGACCGACGGATCGCCGGCCGGTGGAGAGAAAAGTAGAGGGGGAGGAGAGAAGGCTGCGGCGCGAGGCCAGGGGTGGACCTGGGGACGCAACAGGCGAGAGAGAGGGAGTAGATAGGGACGAGAAGGAGGGTAGATGGCGTGGGGGCTCGGGGTAGAAAGGTGGTCGGGTGGGCACCTTTCCTTCTCGCCCTCACGTGCTCGGGCGGGCTCGGTTTGAGCAGGGCAGGGCAGGTAGGGTGAAGCCAAGGCGAGGCCAAGGTGGCTGGCTCGGGTGTGGGGTCGGCCTGGCAGGGATAGAGAGAGAGAGGGGGGGTGTGGCATGGAGCTAGGGTTGGAGGGATGGGGTGGCTCGGGTTAGGGCTGGTTAGATGGGGTAGGAGGGTAGCTGGGGTGGGGCCTGCATGGCATAGAGGAAGGGAGAGAGGCCGAGAGAGAGGGTCGGGTAGCTAGGGTTAGCTAGAGAGGGTGGCTCGTGTTAGCTAGGTGGAGGGCTTGGTTAGGGTTTAGGTTTAGAGAGGAGGTTAAGGATAGAGAGCCTAGGGAAGTGGTGGTGTGGTTGCTTAGGGTTTTAGGAGAGAGGTTTAGAGAGAGGGTGGTGTGGTGGAAGGGTTTTTAGCAAGATCAAACAAGATCAAGCCCAAAAGAGTGGTAGAGAGAGATGGTGGTGAGGGATGGAGATGATGAGGTGATGAAAGAAAAAGGTGTTATCAACAAGAGATCAAGAGCACATAGGATGATAACACAAGACAAGACCCACTTTAAAACAAAGGCAAAACTCAAAGGAGAAGAGATGGTGGAGCTTTGCATGGCCCATGCATGGGCTTTAAATGCCATGTGGTATTATGTGAAAACAATAATAATATAACATGGCATGATTCCCATGCATTCCCAAAAGGTGGAATAAAGACCAAGCAAAAGAAGTTATAGAATTAGATCCACCCCTCCCACATGAGCTAGAATAAAATCAAAAGAAAAAGAGAAACAAGCTCATGGATAATGGGATGGTGGAATTATAAGGTGGTGACAAAGAAAGGTGGTGGAGTGGAATAAAATATATGCCCCCAACTCAACTTGGGCATTAAACAATATATCAATAACCAAATACAATAACAAGAGGCAAATACAATTTACAATGCATATGAGAGAAGAACCAAAACAAAAAGGGTTTTATATGACGCTCAAATGCAAGGTGGCATGATGACATGAGCATGACATAATTATGATGCAACAATTATATATAGGAAGTAGCATTTATATAGACTAGGCTAGTAGCATTGCAATTGTTAGACAATTGGGATGCTACAACTCTCCCCCACTAAACAAGAATCTCGCCCCGAGATTCCTAGGAAAAGGAAAACAACACAAGGAGAGGCGGTTGTTCGGAACGAGGTGACCCTCATGTTCCCAAGTTGATGAACAACGGAATGGTGTGACCACTACACCTTGAAAAACTTGCTAGACTTGTTGCGAGTCTTGCGTTTTGCTTGAGAAACAATGGGTTAGAAGAGTTGAAGGATTGCCGTGAGACAAGAAGGATAGGATGGACATAACTCCGGTTTTCTCAAGAAACATGATAAAAGAATAGAACCACTTGTGAAAGAAAGGACAAGATGATGTATCATGGATAAAGAAAGACACATCATTAAGATTAAAGATTTACTGATACTAGAGATGATGAAATCTTTGTCTCGCCGGAAGAAAAGAGCTAGGTTGGAGAGGTTTGAACCACTATGACAATAGCATCGTATCTTCTCTCGGATTTGAGAAATGAAGTACGGAAACAATATTGCCTTCAAACAATAGAGTCCCTTGATATCAACAGAAAGATTTAGTTAGACATCGTCGGATTAGATTCTTGTTGCGCCGGTAAGACCCCAAAGGATCACGCAATTGAGGTGCGCGGATATAACTTCTAGAGACGGATGTGAAGCCAGATCATGGTGGAATCCCGAGAAGCAAAGAATATGGAGGATCTGGAGTTTATTGTAGAGATACTTATTGCTTTCTTTAGCCTTGAGGCTAACACAATAGATTTGCGGCTGATGGCATCAACCATAATTGGCTTTACCACAGAAAAGAATTGATTAAACAAAAAGAGAGATAGTTTCCTTTCATTTTGTTTGGGGATGTCGAGCATCGTTAGAAAGACGAGGAACGAAAGGAGTTTGCGTCTTCCCCCAGATAATTGAAGATTTTGCTCCATCTAGAATAGACAGACCACCAACAAGAGATTATTGATTACTTTGTTTGAGAGAGCACTCCGGAAAAACAAAGACGGAAGTAAAAGTATCGAGGGATAAAGGCCACTTCTAACTTCCGTGGAATGAGTGAAATCACATTAATTCACCAATTCAATGTACAAGAGCGAATGATAAGAGTAGTGGTATGGTAGCTACTCCATCCCACACTCAAAGCATTACTCCGCACATGAATAAGAAAACCATGCAACCCAACTACCGAAACAGACTGAAGGTATTGACAATAACTCCTGGAACTTCGTTAGAAAACAAGGATAGATGCAAACGATTCGCCGGATTCATAGATAGATAAAGATGATGATGTTGTCGTCATGTCTGAAGTACTAAGCCACCAGAAAGATATGAAGGAAAATTACGGAGAAGAACTGCAAGATTCAACAGCTACAGAAAAGATAGCACCAACTTGAACGGAAGGAATACAAGATCTAGAAGGTCTCCATGGCCTCCGGTGGATTGAGCATAGACGATAGAGCGAGAGGGTTTCAAGAGATTACTTAACGAGATAGAGGTGAAAAGAACTCCATGTTGTTCTTGAAATGATTGAGAAAGATTTAGCAGTCTTGAGGAAATCTACGGCGGAACGACGATGATAACTCGCCAACAAGGAAACTCCGGGTTTGATTGAAGATGGAAGATGGAATTAACAATGAACTTGCTGATTCCAGAATTGAAGCGATCTATTTAGCAGAAGGACATGGCCGAGATAGGTGACTTCAAGAAGCCAGAATTCTCACTTTGAGACTTTGCACACAGGCAGTGCTCACGAAGCTTGAGAGAAAGAGACACAGATGATCTTCCATGTCCTTCCATTGATATCGAATAGGCAAGCATATTATCAACATATACCACCATGGATTAACAAGATATTCCCAGAATACCAAGTTCAAAAGGCGAGAGAAACGAACAAATGCTCGAAACACTTTCTGAGCTCAACGCTCTTTGAAAGATCGACGTTACGAGTAAGGATTCCTGTTGAAGAAGATGCGCTGGCAGAATAGGTTATCTGGACCTTCGGAAGAGAACATGAAATGCCACCTGGTTCACATTGTCGATCGGATCACCGGTTACAAAGATAAAGAGATCTTGGATAAAGAAAAGATGATAGATCATACCTTAAGCAAAGCTATCAGAGACGAAAAGATGCAATTCCCTCGTCTCAAAGAGAATTTTGCAGATATGGAGTTCAAAAGATGTGCAGCATGATGGACAGATGATAGACCGCCGTAGTGCCTTGAGAAACTCCGGATTGCCAAAGATGCTTGAATATGCATAGATATGATCACGGTGTACTCAAAATCACAGGAGATAACCATCACCATTTGGAGGATAGTGTTGATAGCATTTTCCATATTCCACTCATGATAAGTGTCATATAGCTATGCTGAGAACCAAATTACAATCACCAGCATCGGATCGACACATGTTATGTAATTAGCCCAAGAGAATTGGAGATGAAATGAAACTCTAGGATTAAGCGCCGGTGACAAAAGAATGAGTTAGCATGGGCATGCTGATAAAAGGGAGATAGATAATGTTTCACACACGACTGAAAAGGAGTGTGGAAACACAAATGTATCAAAGAAAAATTTCCGCATTTTTCGGCATTAAAATACCAATAGATGCGCAAAATCACTTATCAGGTAGAGATTAGCAACTCCACATTCTGTGAAAGCATGCTGGAAGGAAGAACACCCTTAAGAAGATGGCACCGGTTAACAAGGAGTCGGATAGATCGCGCCGGTTTTCCAAAGCCTGTCAGTATGGAATGTACCAACAGTTGATAACCAAAGGCAGATTGTGATAACAAATTGGATGCAACAGATAGACAAGGAATACACACACACACACTTTCTATGGTACTACAGAAACCCAGAACACGTGAATCCTAGTTTGAATTTTAAGAAGAGGATTGAAAACGTTACACTTCCTTACCAGAAAAGGATGGGTGGGTGGGTAAGAAGAAAAGTGGAAGCAGTCCTACTCTCGCATTTTGTTTTTCCCTAGTATACATAGCTACCAAAAATATTTGCTAGACTGACAACGACCATTTGGCTGAGACCCTGAAGGGCGGGATGGCTCTGATACCAATTGTAACTACCTCGGTGAATTACGCTCTTAGTTACAAGCCTGGATGACTGGAAATGGTTAAAATAGTATGGTGGGGCCAAATGCCACTCACAGGTAGACCTTTCGGCCGTTCTAACCATTTCCAAACATCGGGACAAGGACGAAGCGTAATGTCGGCGAAGGATCAACTACATACACAAATGAGTATGTATGCAAGCCACCATACAACAGTCCTCGAGCCATTCCATCTAAAAGAAATGGAAATATTGCAGCATACGGCAAGATCCAAATATCCTAGATAGATATAATAGTTTAGGATATCTCCTCATACATCAAACATCGAGTATCGGTGAAGCGGAAAACAAGATCCGAGTACGGATAAGAAGCAAATCGGCATAAGATGCCCCATAAATAAACTCATCCCGCCCACAGATCTCACGGATCCCCGTTCCCGGAATCTCTACACCGAGTGATCGTTGCCAACATCGTCCGTCTTCTCCACCCAGTATCCATCTTGCGAGTATACCTGTTCATTTGAATCAAATAATTTATCGTGTGAGACCCTAGGGGTACTCAGCAAGTCTTTATGCCTCTAAAGGGGACACAACCTGGGGTGACGCAATTGCAGCAAAAATAATACCTAACAATTCTAGGGATACTCGCTAACCATCCGCCTAACCAAAGATAGACGGATGTCCGTGAATTAATAACAACGATTATATGATAGTAACAGATCCATCCTCCTCCTCGCTTACTGACGAGGAAGCGGACGAACAGCCCCCATCTGTTGGCAATTTTATTATCCATTCCATGAGTGTTGCACTATTTACTAGTCAGGTACTTAGTCAAATTAAAAGCGGTACTTTAGTTATACTTGTCTATGATCGAGAAACTGTGCTCCAAGTCGTCCATAACGCGACACGGCTTTGAAAGATTTACCTGCGAGGGTGCACAAATAGCAACACACACTCGATCAACCTCGGAAAAACCAAATCAAAACCAACGAGGCATTCACGACAAAGCGATCACAGGATTCAGAAATGTTTGAGGGGCCACCCCATTAAGCTACCATAGCGAAGTTGGCGGCTCGACGGACTCAAGGTTTGCGTCAATGGCTGTAAACGACTAGGAACCCGAAAGTGTGTTGGGCTTGTCGATACGCGAAAACACTCCGCATCCAAAAGCGTCTGGTGCTCCTCGCACAATCTTAAATAAAGCAGTAAAGCATGGCATAAGTACAGGATAGTAATAAAGCCCCAAACTACTTTGTGGCCCCAAGAAATAAGAATGAATCAAGCTCTGGCTCAGGGGGGTCCATAAGGCCTCCTGGATGTGGATAGTGCGAATAGTCAAGGAACAGGAATCAAGTACTCGGGGTCTTACGGGACACAAGTGAGCATGAAAAACCAAATAGTAGATATTGCTCACCGGTGACACTTTCATTAGTTATCCCATTACTACTCAGGTTAAGTTGTTTAGGTACCTCGTTATCCATCAGACACTCACATACCCTACACATGCTTTGTTCTCGACCGCATGGCTCAAACAACTCCTGTAGTAATGGCTCATGGGATGGAGGAACAAGCTTCGGTGGGGTTTAAAAGTAAAGGCTATGCAGTACTTGGGATTCAGTTGAATGCAATCGTGACTCAATGATGCAAGAATAAGATAGAGGCAATAGGTACTATATGTATGCAAGCATGTGGTAGTGCTTGCCTGACAGCTCGGTTGAAGCGAGTGACGGATCTGGGTAGTGCTCCTGGTTTTCTTGATAATTCCCCTGCTCAGCGTCTATTCGAAGAAGAACCAAACAAACAAGGGCCAACATAAATAAAATGCACAGGCATATGAATAAAATGCGACAAGCAAACAATCATGCCATGATGAATGATGCACAATTTGCATGGCAATAATGTAGCATGGCATGGGTGGGGTGTGGAATACAAGAATAAAGCATTTTATGGAGTTTTAGTCACCTTTTATCCTCAAATAAGTTGCTGTACACTTTATATTTATATGATGCATGCTGCAATTCAGAACAAGGAATGCATAAACAGAAAGGTCTCGTCGCGCTGATCGATTTAGATATATTATTTGTCAAATTCGGAGTTATAAATCAAAAGTTATTAATTAATTAAGGCATAGGGCATTTTATTGTAATTTTAAGCAACTCGAAAATTAAAGTGTTCAAAAATATATTTTGAAGGGCATATTTGAAATCCTCACATTTTTCTGATTTCAAAACATATATTACATGTATTATTTGGAATTATATTTTAAAAGATATTTGAAAACAGATTTGAATTTGAATTTAAAACAAAATTTGAAAAGTTTAAATTTAAACAGAAAAACAGAAAACCTTTTGTCACTCACACTGATCTAGCCCCAGACACAGACAGATGGGCCCGGGCTGACCTGGCGAAAACAAACGACGCGGAGAAACCTTTCTCATCATGAGCTGAGCTATGCGGGTGACAGTGGGGCCGGTGGTCGAGGGTCCACGGCCTTGGCCAGCAGTAGGCGACACGTGGTGGATCCGGGGGAGTGCGGGTTGAGGCGGTGGAACTTGGGGGGGTGTTCTGCAAAACGGTCAGAGAGGCTGACGGTGGGGCTCGGTGGTACCGCGGGTTGAGCAGAGAATAACAGAGGGGGCTATCTGCAAAAAGGACGCCACGTACTGTGGATCTTCTCCGCGTTGCTGACGACCGATCGGTGTCCGCCCGCGAGCGCTGCTGAGCTCGAATCGGGGCGCGAGGTGCGCTGGGGTCTGAGCGTGCGGTAGTGCTAGGGAGGCTGATGGGGAGGAGGCGCGGCTAGATAAGGCTCTATGCTGGCGCGTCGCCGTCTTGACAACGGCGAGCAGCAGCGCCAGTGGCCGTTCGACGAAACGATCGGCGGATCTAGACGGCGACAGCGAGAGCGAGGATGTCACCGAGGGTTAGGGGCTCACCGAGGAGAGGATGGTGGTGTCAGATCAGCTTGGGGAGCAGCAGGGCTTCGACGAGGCGAGCAGCGGCTAGGGTTTTTCGTCAGGCGTCTCGGTACTGGCGCGCCTGGGGCTTCTCCTCCTCGCTGGCGGGTCCAGGGCGAAGCAGAGGGTGGTCCTCGTCCTTCCTCGACACCTGAGCACCTCGCCACCGGCTGCAAGAGGGGGGACGGTGGAGACCGACGGATCGCCGGTCGGTGGAGAGAAAAGTAGAGGGGGAGGAGAGAAGGCTGTGGCGCGAGGCCAGGGGTGGACCTGGGGACGCAACAGGCGAGAGAGAGGGAGTAGATAGGGACGAGAGGGAGGGTACATGGCGTGGGGGCTCGGGGTGGAAAGGTGGTCGGGTGGGCACCTTTCCTTCTCGCCCTCACGTGCTCGGGCTGGCTCGGTTTGAGCAGGGCAGGGCAGATAGGGTGAAGCCAAGGCGAGGCCAAGGTGGCTGGCTCGGGTGTGGGGTCGGCCTGGCAAGGATAGAGAGAGAGAGGGGGTGTGGCATGGAGCTAGGGTTGGAGGGATGGGGTGGCTCGGGTTAGGGCTGGTTAGATGGGGTAGGACGGTAGCTGGGGTAGGGCCTGCATGGCATAGAGGAAGGGAGAGAGGCCGAGAGAGAGGGTCGGGTAGCTAGGGTTAGCTAGAGAGGGTGGCTCGGGTTAGCTAGGTGGAGGGCTTGGTTAGGGTTTAGGTTTAGAGAGGAGGTTAAGGATAGAGAGCCTAGGGAAGTGGTGGTGTGGTTGCTTAGGGTTTTAGGAGAGAGGTTTAGAGAGAGGGTGGTGTGGTGGAAGGGTTTTTAGCAAGATCAAACAAGATCAAGCCCAAAAGAGTGGTAGAGAGAGATGGTGGTGAGGGATGGAGATGATGAGGTGATGAAAGAAAAAGGTGTTATCAACAAGAGATCAAGAGCACATAGGATGATAACACAAGACAAGACCCACTTTAAAACAAAGGCAAAACTCAAAGGAGAAGATATGGTGGAGCTTTGCATGGCCCATGCATGGGCTTTAAATGCCATGTGGTATTATGTGAAAACAATAATAATATAACATGGCATGATTCCCATGCATTCCCAAAAGGTGGAATAAAGACCAAGCAAAAGAAGTTATAGAATTAGATCCACCCCTCCCACATGAGCTAGAATAAAATCAAAAGAAAAAGAGAAACAAGCTCATGGATAATGGGATGGTGGAATTATAAGGTGGTGACAAAGAAAGGTGGTGGAGTGGAATAAAAGATATGCCCCCAACTCAACTTGGGCATTAAACAATATATCAATAACCAAATACAATAACAAGAGGCAAATACAATTTACAATGCATATGAGAGAAGAACCAAAACAAAAAGGGTTTTATATGATGCTCAAATGCAAGGTGGCATGATGACGTGAGCATGACATAATTATGATGCAACAATTATATATAGGAAGTAGCATTTATATAGACTAGGCTAGTAGCATTGCAATTGTTAGACAATTGGGATGCTACAATGAAGCAACAAACAATAGGCTCCGCTGGCCTTGGCTCCAATGGACTGACTCTACACGCACCTGGGCCGGATCAAAGCTTCCTTGTAACTCCTCTGACATGGCCCTTTTTCGAGCATGTACCAAGATCACAGTCGGAAACGGTGAAACCGCTTCTTTCTGGCACGACAACTGGTGTGATCGTGGGCCTCTCAAGCAGTGGGCTCCCGACCTCTACAAGATCGCTATAAGAAAAAAGAGGACTGTTGCGTTAGAGTTTGCTAATGGAAACTGGATTCGCACGGTTGCCAGGCTCAACACGCCGACCCAGCTTGCACAATACATGGAGGTTTGGGACATCACCCAACAAACTCAGTTGAGTACGACGCTTCCTGATTCCATCAAATGGACCCTCACTGCTGACGGAGTATACTCCGCCAGCTCGGCCTATCACGCACAATTCAACGGTTGTTTTCCCAAATTCAAGGCGCAAAAGATTTGGGACGCCCACGCTGAGCCAAAGTGCAAGCTCTTCTCTTGGCTAGCCCTACACGGAAAACTACTGACCGCTGACATGCTGGCCATCAGGGGATGGCCTCATGACCCCATCTACCCGCTTTGTGCATCGGCCCCGGAAACTGCCAACCATCTCTGCAAAGATTGTCCTTTCACGACTGCTGTCTGGAACACAACGCATTCCTGGAACAACGATACAATCGGCAGTCCCGGGCAGTCCTTTCCCTCTATATCAGAATGGTGGGACGATTTGATCGCTGGAAGATCAACAAATGAGCAGAACCGCCTTAGTGGCCGCATGCTTTACGTCCTATGGAATGCCTAGAAGGAACGAAACCGAAGAATCTTTACGAGTCGACGGCTAACCTATATAGAGGTCGCTTTCATGGCCAGAGACGACATACTTCAACGGAAGAGCGCTTTTCATACGCATGGGCCGGCTATCCCCAGCCTTGCCAGACTAGTTTTTTGGGGGTTTTCTGGTGGTTTTGGCATGTTTTCACCTTAATCTAAACATGTCATTCTGTACTTTGACCGATTATTCCCTCTTCTAATAGAAAAGGCAGCGCTCCTGCCGATTGCTCTAAAAGAAAAATATCCCGTCATGGAGTGAAACTTTATTGATACCATATAGAGGTGATTTTTTTCAGAGAATAAATAGCATTCTCTGTTTTGTAATATAAGATGTTATTGTACTAGCCAACTTTATCAGGGCATTTACGCTTAGACGGAAAAAAAATCCAGAAAATCGGGATTATCAGCTAAGCGTCCGGGCTCCCAACAAGAGTCTCTTGATTGGATCTACGAGCTTGGTCGTGCGGCAGAAAAATAGGCATAGCGACGCCTGATTAAACGCCGACACAAGAAAATGTCCTGGGATCGGATGGGATTTAGGCCTAATCACCAGGAAATCTATTCTAGCGTTCGTTTTAAGCGTCCCCATTATACATGACCGATTTGATGGAAATAAACTAGACAATATATTTATATTCAACAATAATATATTCTATATTATGAGATAGAGGGAATACATATGGTTGCTTAATAGCCGTTTTTTAAGTGTTGCTTCAATTTGAGATAGAATTGTAGATTTTTTAAAACTAAGTGCAATATTGTTTTGTGCTCCTCATGTCGGGTGGGAATTGTACAGTGCACTTGCACACTTACATATTTATTAAGTGGAACAAAAACTACATAAAAATCAGCCTAGATTAAAAATAATAAATAGATTTCGAAAGATATATTATATTTAAAAGACGTGCGTTGCACGTGCACGATTTGTTTACTAGTCAACAAAAACGTTTAAACTGAAATAACTAACTACAGCTCATCTACGTGACTACTTGGCAAACGACTAGATTAAAGCAGCTAACACGTACTACCACTACTTCCACGGATACGGCGAGCTGATCACATGCCACGCCGCTGACCGCGTACGCGGTGTACCTGCAGGGCTGTGCCAGCCTCTCCGGATCCTCGATTTCCCGTTGTTCCTCGTCGACACCACCGGCTGCGAGGTGGCCGAGGTCGTCAACGACTTGTTCCGTGAATTGTTCGAGTTCACGGACGCACAGGGACAAAGTGCCAAGTTCCTCGTTAACACTTCCGACAAGCTAGAGCCGGCGGCACTCGCGGCCATGAGGTAGCACCTGGACGTGTTCGCTGTCGGACCCATGATGGGGTCCACGGCCATGGCACGGATCCACCTGTTCGACCACGCCGGTGCCGACAAGAAGAGGTACATGGAGTGGCTCGGAGCTCAGCCGAAGATGTCGGTGGTGTACGTCTCGTTCGGCAGCATATGGACGTACATCAAGCAGTAGATGGAGGAGATCGTGCACGGGCTGCGGCAGTGCGGCCGGCCATACCTGCTCGTCGTGTGCAAGGACGACCGACAGGAGGACGTGAGCAGCTGCTTTGACGACATCGGGCTGGAGGGGAAGGGTATGGTGGTGGAGTGGTGCGACCAGCCAGACGTCCTGGCGTACCCGTCTGTGGGATGCTTCATCACGCACTGCGGCTGGAACTCGACGCTGCTGGAAGCCGTGGCCCTGGGCATGCCGGTCATCGCCGCGCCGAGCATGTTGGACCAGCCTACAAACGCGTTCTTGATAGAGGAGGAGTGGACTGCCGGCGTCAAAGGAGAGCACAACAGCGAGGGCATCTTAACCAGGGCGGAGCTCGCGAGGTGCGTGGAGCTGGTCATGGGTGGTGGCGCGAGGGCCCTCAAGATCAGGGAAAAAGTGGAGGCTCTGAAAGGGATGGCGCGAGAAGCAATGGCTTCTGATGGGCCCGCAGAGAGAAGCCTCCGAAGCTTCGTCACGGCGGCCAGCACTACGGATAAAACTTGCAAGAAGGATACCACCAACCATGTCGGAATCGATGTAGTCAAAGTATAGCATAATAGCAAGACAATCGATACTTTCTTGGTATTAACGTATTTTCTTTATCATTTTGAGAAGAAAGCTGCGATCTATTAGTTAGGCAATTTCAGATGCCAGGAGGTTTACAACAAGATCTAGGGGGGCAACATTCCACACCCTACACACTTTATTTTCGCAGCCAAATTTAGCTAGATGATGTGCTACTTGATTACCAGAACGCTTCACATGTTTTACCGAGTGAGTGACAAACTTAGCCAGCATCGACTTTATTTTCTCGACCAATGGTCCATGAAGAGATCGGTCAGTGTCGTTGCTCTTTACCTTTGTCACAGCGCCATGACAATCTGATTCCAGCAAAACTTTCCTTACGTCCTTCTCCAATGCCAACATCAGGGCTTGCTTGCATGCGAGGAGCTCCATCCTTTCTGGGTCAGGTATGGAGGTGAAAAAATGGCTCGCCCCTGCCATGAAGCTTCCATGGTGGTCTCCAAAAACCTCACCGCTACCTCCACACTCGTCCTTCTCCGAGAAAACCCCGTAGACATTTACCTTAATCCAGTCGTCCTCGGGTCGAGAGCAAGCGGGTTTCAGTCCCGGACACTCCTCGACCAGGAAAAGGGATCGCCGCACTACCTCACGTGGTGCTGCAATCTGAATTTCCTCTCTGGCATCATTTCTAGCAAGCCATAGTTGATAGATGATCATCAAATTGACACAAAGATCCTTGTCCTCCAGCTTTCCTATCTAGTCCAATACCCAGCCATGCATGTCTCGGTGGTGGCGGATCAAATCATTAGGTTTTGGGATCTTCAGGCCCGTCAGTTGTTGAGCGTTTTCCCATATCGCCACTGAGTGCGGACACTTCCAGAACCGGTGCACCAGGGACTCTTCACCGTTACAGACTATGCACCTGATTCCCTCCTTGATGTGTCGCAACTCGTTTCCAACTGCAAGCCCATTCTAAATCAGCCTCCAAATATGAATCTTGGCTTTTCTAGGAATGTCCGCAGCCCACGGAGACAACCATCCTCTGTGCTCGTCGAGGCTCGTTGATGTGCCCGCGCCTCCAGCCCTAAGAGAGTTTAGCTGCATTTTCAGGTGATATGCCAATTTAACACTGAACACCCCATTTTTGGTGTAGTTCCATGCCACATAGTCGTCAGTTCCAACTCGACCTACGGGAATTTTTAGTATATCATTGATATACCCATCTGTAAGACCTCACTCTTTCAGGTAAAGGTCCCTGTGATTGCAGTGCTAGTCCCTGGGTCAAATTGCTAGCACCCACAATTTAAGATAAAGTACATAGATACAAAGATCATTATTACATCGAAATTCCAAGAGTACAATAGTTCTTACAACTCTCTAGCCCAAGGCTAACATATAAAGAGTTCTCATTACATAGTATATAAATAAAGCCTTCATCTTCACGTGCCACAGGCAAACATGTTGAGTTTATACTCATAAACTACTCACCATCAGAGTAACGTGCAACATAATAAGTTACAGCCACAAGGGGTCAATACAGTTAGAATTGTATTGGCAAGTGATATCATAGTTATATAGTAGAGACTATCAACTACATGAATTTGGTTAGGTGTGGATCAGGCTAGCTTTGCTCAAATAAGTTTTATCCTACTAGTTTGAAAATACTAAGTTTTTCTTTACAAAAACACTAAGGAATCACCAATAGACATTGGTGAACCTCTACCCTTGTTCACCCATAAATTTTAACTTAGAGAAATAGGGATGAGGAGATTCTTGATCATTGCAATGTCTTTGATGCTCAAAATGTCCATAACCGGGGACACGGCTAAGTACTTAGGTTTTACCCTCTCGAGAGGTGGTGCACTTTCCCCACAAGACTCGACATGCATCGACACGAGACTTTTCAGAAGCAATCCCTCAGACCACCATGGACGTGTTCCATCCTATCAACTCTACCACCATCTGTCCATCTGGCTGAGTTCTTGCAACTTAGTTGGTCAAGGCAGAGCCCATATGTCATGTGGTTGCACTGAAAGCTTCTCAACACTAAACATCTCAAATCTCTTTGTTCCTGGGTGGCCATCCACAAGTGTGATACACAGGGTAAACCATAGAAATGGGCCATGTGTAACCACTCAACACAAACCATACAAGTCCCATTCCACCCAGGTGTTTCATTAACAAGTTATTTTTCTTAGTCAAAAACACATAGACATAATCTTTCCATAATATCATAACATGAATAATCCACCCACTAATTCTAATAGCAATTCTAAGCATTCTAGTATACCAAGGCTCCTAACTTAGGAGAAATCCTACCAATATATAACCTATAGGATCTACCATAGCATAACGATGTACTTGAAAAATTATCATGCAAGTACTACTACAAAAATCACTAGTGCAATAGGTAAAAATAGTAGAAAAAAATATGAAGTATCACTTGCCTTGGTAGCTAGGGGAATAGGTACAATCCTCACAATCACACACTTCACAATCCACAAAATCTACACAACAAAATTCAACAAAATATATACAAATCAATATAACATTAAAAAATAACATGAATGCAGGCAAAATGCAATGAGATGATTTTCCACACTTTTAAAATCAAACTCTACTGTACTGAAGACACATCATACATTCTAAATTCTAAAGATTAAAAAAACCACCTAAAAATAATATTCTAAATAATTTTTATAGTCAAAATAGTCCTACAAATGTCTCTGCATAAAATCCTAATTTTTCATAAGCAAATGACCAATCAAAGGACACAGATGTAAATTTCATATTTTTCTGAATCCATAGACACCTAATTTGTATTTTTTGGAATTACAGATCAAAAGTTATGAATTTTGCAAGTTTAAACATCTAATAGAACATTCTAGATTTTAAATCTAAACTCTGGACACGCGGCGCTTCCTGATTGGTGTGTACCGGTTCGCGCGGATCACACAGCGCGTGCCATCTGATCTAAATAAAATCCTACGGCTCAGATCTGCCCATACCCTTTCGGGTTGGCATCTAATCTAGACCACTGGATCTAGATCCAGTGGATCCTATCGCTCTGACCTAAACTAAGCGGCGCAAATGGCAGCTGCGGCGGCGATGCGTTTGACGGCGACGTGCCGACGAGGCTAGGGGGTAGGGGAGGGGGCACAGTGGCTTACCAGGGTCGCAGCGATGAGGTAGTTTTCAAGGTGGTCACGGGCGGAGGCGGGGCGCACGGACACGACCAAAATTGCTCGACGGAGTTCAGCCGAGCGTTGGGTGTTCACAGTCGACGATGGGGGCGACGCTCTAGGGCACAAGAGGACAAGCAGCATGCATCAGAAGAAGCGCAAAGAAAAGGTGAGCATGCTCGTTTGAACCAGAGGTCAAGGCGCGCATAGGGCTCACCGTAATAGCTCGCCGTAGTTAAATCGGGGGGCAGCGCGAGGCGAAGAATTGGGGTAGATGCCTCGGCCAGGTGGGTGAGTGGGGGAAATGGAGCGGGTGCCAAGGGTATTAAGTAACCAGAGCGAGGGAGGAAATCACGCCGGCAATCAACGCCAATTAAACGCGAATTCATCGGCTTTGAAAGGGGAAACGGCCGCGGCGAGGTGGTCGTCGCGCAGTCTGGGGACGAAGGGGTGAGGTGGCAGTGGGGGCCACTGGTCAGCGAGGGGGTGAGACGCGCGTGCGTGAGAAAGAGGGTGAGGGGAGAATCCCGGGTGGGCTTGTTGGGCTGCGAGTGGTGCTGGGCCAGATTGGCTGGTTGGTTTCTTATTTTTTTCCTTTTGCTCTTTTCTTTATCTGTTTTGATTTTTTCAAATTTGATTTGAAGCATCAAATCAATTCCAAATCCACTCAAACTTTCACCACATTTTTGTGGTGTGGTCCTAGTATGGAAAAGTGTTTTAAACACACAAACCACTCAAAAACACTTTGGGGTAATAAAATAAAAACATGCCCCATACATGTAATATGAAAGAGGTATAAAATAGGGTTTTCTAGGATTTTAGAATTTGAAATTTTTTGTGCAATGTAAACATTCCATGATGATATGAATGCAATGAGGATGTTTTGTATTTGATGAAATTTGGGATGTTACAAATCTAACCCCCTTAAGGTGAATCTCGCCCTCGAGATTCGGATTGGCTAGCAAATAGGTGAGGGTGATCTTTCCGAAGTTTATCTTCTCTTTCCCAAGTTGCTTCTTCCTCGGTATGAGGATTCCACTGTACTTTACAGAATTTGATTTTCTTAGTACATGTGACTCTTTCTTCTGTCTCGAGAATCTTGACAAGTTTCTCTTCATAAGTGAGATCACTGTCCAACTGAACTTCTTCCAATTGTATAGTGTCCTTCAACGAAGTTTCTTCCATCTCTGGATGACACTTTTTCAACTGGCTTACATGAAACACATTATGCACTGCTGATAGTGATTCTGGTAGTTCTAACTCATAGGCCACTTCTCCTTTGTGGCTCAAAATTTTGAATGGTCCTACATATCGAGGTGCCAATTTCCCTTTGATTCCAAATCTCTTCACACCACGAAGTGGCGAGACTCTGAGATAAGCTCTATCACCTACCTCATAGGTGACTTCCCTATTTTTTGGATATGCGTAGCTCTTTTGTCGGGATTGGGCTATCTTCAGTCTGTCCTTTACCATTTTGACTTTCTCTTCGGCTTACTCGATCAGATCTAGTCAGAAAAAATTTCTTTCTCCTACTCCACTCCATAGTAATGGTGTAGTACACTTCCTTCCATAAAGGAATTCAAACGAGCCATCTCTATGCTTGATTGATAGTTGTTATTGTAAGAGAATTCTGCATATGGCATACTTTCATCCCAACTAGATCCATAGTCTAGTGCACAAGCCCTCAACATATCTTCCAAAATCTGATTGGTCCTTTCTGTCTGTCCATCAGTCTGAGGATGAAATGTTGTGATGTATTCCAGTCTAGTTCCCAATGACTCATGTAGTTGTTTCCAAAAATGCAAAGTGAACTGAGTTCCTCTATCTGACACAATACTCCTAGGTACTCCATGTAGACACACAATCTTGTTCATATAGATCTTGGCTAATATAGCACTTGTATAAGTGGTCTTACGGGTATGAAATGAGCCACTTTTGTTAAGCGATCCACAACAACCCATATAGAATCACATCCGGATCTAGTCCTTGGCAATCCTATGATAAAATCCATACCGATTTTATCTCACTTTCAATCAGGTATTGGTAGTGGTTGTAATAATCCTGCCAGTTTTTTATGTTCCGCCTTTACTCGACTACACACGTCACACAAAGTGATGACCCACAAGTATAGGGGATCGCAATAGTCTTCGAGGGTAGTATTACCCAACTTATTGATTCGACACAAGGGGAGCCAAAGAATACTTGCAAGCCTTAACAACCGAGTTGTCAATTCAGCTGCACCTGGAAATAGTTCTTGCTCGCAGAAGTTTATCAGTAGAAACAGTTTGGTAGTAGCAACAGCAAAGTAACAGCAGCAATAAAACATGAGCAATAGTAACAGTAGTAGCAAATAGTAGGATATGAGTGCAGTAGGCATAGGGATGGATGGACAGGCATTGCATGGACGAGTCTAAACATGTAACTTCAAGTTCTAGGGCAATTGCTGATAAATAAGAATAAGCATCCAAGTACTAAACAATCATAGGCATGTTCTCCATATATAGTCATGTGTGCTCGCAATGAGAACTTGCACAACATCTTTTGTCCTGCCAGCCCGTTGCAGCGGGGCCTCAAGGGAACTACTGGCAATTAAGGTGCTCCTTTTAATAGAGCATCGGAGCAAAGCATTAACACTCCGTGAACACATGTGATCCTCACATCACAGCCATCCCCTCAGGTTGTCCCAATTTCTATCACTTCGGGGCCTTTGGATCCGGACAATGATATGTGTACACAACTTGCAGATAATATCACAAACAATATTATCATAATGATTCAATAATAAGTTCAGATCTGCGATCATGGCACTTAGGCCCTAGTGACAAGCATTAAGCACAACAAGTTGCAACAAAGTCAAATAGCACTAATAGAGATACTAGGCACCATGCCCTAACAATATTGTTCGATTACATGATAGAACTCATCCAATCCCTACCATCCCCATAGCCTACAGCGGGGGATTACTCACTCATGGATGAGGGAAACATAGATGGTTGATGGAGAGGCGTTGGTGATGATGATGGCGATGATCCTCTCCAAATTCCCTGTCCCGGCAGGGTGCCAAAACGGAGTTTCTGGTTCCGAATCTCGGTTTCTGGTGGTGGCTACGCAGCGGAACTCTTTCTGAAAAAACGTCGAACCCCCCTCGATTTTTAGGTCAAGAGGCGTCTTATAGGCGAAGAGGGAGGCCGAGGGGGTGCCTAGGCTGGACACACCCCCTCCAGGCGTGGGCTGGGCCCACCCGCGCGGCAGGGGATGTGGGCCCCCCAAGGCTCCACTCCTTCTCGTATTCTGGCTCCGTGGATCTTCTGGTGAAATAGGATTTTTGGCATATTTTCCGGGATTTTTCCTGATAGTTGATTTTCTGCACAAAAACTAGACACCAAGGTAAATCTGCTGAAAATAGCGTCAGTCTGTGTTAGTTGTATCCAAATCACACAAGTTTAGAGGAGAAACAATAGCAAAAGTGTTTAGGAAAGTAGATACGTTTTGGACGTATCAACTCCCCCCAAGCTTAGCTTATTGTTTGTCCTCAAGCAATTCAGTTGAAAACTGAGTGCGATTAAATAACTTTCACGAACACATTTGCTTCATATGATGTATATATTCTCAGCACGGGAGTAGATACTTAAACCATTCACAATAAGAAGTATGCAACTAAGTCTACTCAATAGTCATTGCAAGCTATGAAGAGAAACCAACTCGGTAATAATAAATAGCATGAAACATAAACATAAGCAACATTGTAATGCTCATAATAAGGTATGATAGAGTGGTATCTCGCTTGCCTTTGTTTGTAGAGCACAATATAAATGCCAAGGCACCTCTGAAGTTCAAGTGAAGACTAGAAGTAAAGATATCAGAGGTACAAGTATCAAAGTCATGACATAATTAACCAAGTTTTGAGACAAGCACATTACACTAAGAATGACAATTATGCTCTCAAGAAGGTTCTCATAGAATAAGTGGTGACTCAAAAAGGAAGTGAAAAGGTTTTGAAAAGTTTAAAAGGCTTCCAAATGCTGAAAGTAAGGTACTCATTAGCTTTGAGCTCTCATTGCCCCTATCATAGGCATCTTTATATGGTTGAAGTAAAAGTGAGGTCTAATATTAGTTATATGCTTGACAGACCATAAACTAGAAATCTCATGTCCCTTGAGTACGAGGGCCGCTCCTCATGCTACTCAACTTTAGTTACCTGTAAGTTCTTGTCATTATAAATACATGCATATCATAGAGAACCTCCAACGGGGTACCCTTTGCACATGATACAGGAGCTATCCCATAATCAAAATGACAAGGCAAGCAGACAATGAGCATCTCAGCGATCTTTTTATTTGCTATTTGCATAGGTTTTTATTGAGGATGCTTCACAGATTGCTCATTATGGTTATGCTGCAAGTTTCCACCATGATTAGGCATGGCTTAGGCTAGCGGCCCAGGCGCTAACACATATATAACTCCATGAACTCACAAGCTCCCCTTTTATTTCACACCGACGACATCCGCAAACAAAAGAGCATTATATCAACTGGATATTTATCCATAAGTGTTGAAAGCCTTCCTCGTGACAGCACGGTTCTGCTAACTCCCAGCCTATAATTTGCATGCTTATAACTTTCATGGATAGTCACAATGGTTCAGGTTTATTAAGTGCAAGAAATAAAGTGTGCCACCAAGTTTGTGAGATCTTTACTAACTAACTTTCTCAAAACAAGCAAACATTTTATTTGAAAGAAAACAAGGCATAATGAATATGCACTGAATAGCAAATGATGCTAGTAGGTAGGTATGGTGGACACTATTGGCAATAATGGTTTTGGGGAGTTGGATGCACAAGTAGAGAACATACTCAGTGCAAGTGAAGGCTAGCAATAGAGAGGGAGTGACAAATGAGAGAGCAATAACTGTCATAATCATGCTTGCAACAAAATAGGACTAATTATGGCATGAAAGTCATACAAGAACTATGAGGAAAAATAAATCATCGAGGCTTGCTGACTATTGTTTAGTCATATGCATGCATGATCATGTGCCAAGTCGATTCACATGAAACATTTAGATGAGGATACCACAATTTCATACCAAGTTATGAATAAAACAATGCGAGCAAACATTCATATGACATACTACAAACTATTAGCAAGCTGGAGCTAATCACAAGAAAGCAATAACTACTAAGCATCATAAATAACATACACCTTATATGAACAGACTAAGCATGCTCACAATGATGAGTATATGTACAAAAATGAAAAAAATAGAGTTCGTTACCAGCCTCTTACCACACCTCAAGTTGTCTTAATCTTCATTATTGACATTCAATTGTGTGGCTTGAATAAAAACATGAAACCAAACTCCACTGAGGACGGCTAAACCCTGCAAAGAACTCACAAAACCAAAGAAGAACAACAAATATTTTTGGTGTTTTCGATTTTTTTAAAGCAAGCAAACAAAGCAAAAACAAACCAAGCAAAAACAAACAAAGCAAAATCTTTTTTGATTTTTCTTTAAGGCAAACCAAAGATAAAAAGCAAAGAAACAAACCAAGAGAAACAACGAAAATATTTTTGGTATTTTGTGTCTTGAGAAAGCAGAAACAAAAACCAAAAAGAAAGCAAAATAATGGATATACAAAGAACTGACGAAACATGATATATAGATGAGTGTGATGTCGGTATACCTCTCCCCAAGCTTGGGCTTTTGGCCTAAGTGGGGCTCAATAGCGCGAGTAGTAACCTCAAGCTGGTGGGTCATTATAGGAATGATCATAGTCAGGCGCTTGCGATGAAGAAGAAGATGCGCCCCAATCATAGGAGGGTTGCTGGTATGAAACTCTCCCAAGTTGTAGGGCTGAACCGAATCATCTTCAGCATCCTCTCCAACATTCTCCTCTTGCCGGGAGAGCTCCGCCACGTATGTGTCAAACTCCTCCGTGAGTGACCATCCTTGCCTGTTATCAAATTAAACAAAGCAGGTGCAAACAAATAAACTACTTTCTCAGTCCTACCCCCTCTCCAACCACGCTTAACAAAGGATAACTCAAACGGTAAACTTCTCACAGTAGCCCAAGAAGAGACAAAATTATGCTCAACCATGGAATCAAGATCAAGCCTATCTATGGGGAACCGATAATCTGAATGGTGAGGCTCTAAACCATGGAGCAATCCCTCCAAAAATCAGCAGCAAAGATGGGCTGAGCAAGGAGATCGAAAACCGGGAGCAAGAATAGCAAGAACTCGAGCTTGAGAAAGTTTTCCGGTGTTTTTCGAAAGAGAGAAAGAAGGTGGCTGGGAGGAGGCATCTTGGAGGGCCATAGGTGGGCCACACCCAGGCTAGACGCCACCTGGGGCTGGCCGCGCCACCAGGGGGTGTGCTGGACTGGTGGGTCCCCCTGGGCCACTCCAGGTGTCCCTCTGCCCCTTTCTTCGAGGAAAAATTTAATATGGATTTTCTAGGATTTTTCGGGAAACTTTATTTTTGGCCAATTTTGAGGGTATGAAAATTGATTTCTCGCAGAAAAGATTTTTTTAGAAGAAGAAAAAGCAAACAAAAACCCAAATCTACAGAAGTTCTAAGACACTCTAATAAGCAAACAACTAGCAAAACCAAACCTAGCAAGAGAAAAAGTAAAGACTAGGAAGGAGAAAAATAAAAGTGAGCAAGTATAACCACTGTGAAAACATTGTTTTGTTCATTAAAATCCTTTTGTTAACAAGGTTGATCAGGTATTGTTACCAAAATAATCTTATATGAAACAAAACTTTGCATTCCACAAAGTGATTATGTTACCTCAAACTTGATAGCAATGGTCCCAATCATAATAGTTTCAAAATTTTCTTGTGGAATTGGACAATATATTTCTCCAACCTTGATGCTCTCAATATTTTTAATGGAATCAGGCAATAGCTCTTAGCAACCTTCTTAGGGAAATAAACAGTATGATCTTTGTCATTAATATTAAAAGTTATTTTTCCTTGATTACAATTTATCACAGCACCCGCAGTATTAAGAAAATCTCTCCCAAGAATAATAGACATATTATCATCTTGAGGCATTTCAAGCACAACAAAATCAGTTTAAACCAAGAAATTATGAGCCACTTGAACAGGAACATCCTCAAATATACCAACATGAATAGTAGTTGACTTATCAAGAATTTGCAAAGATATATCAGTTGGTATCAACTTTTCAGCTGGAGTCTCTTGTAGAGAGAAAAAAAACATAACACTAACTCCAGCTCCCAAATCACATAAAGCAGTTCTAACATAATTGTTCTTAATAGAGCAAGGAATAGTTGGTATACTTGGATCACCAAGTTTCTTTGGAACCTTACCATTGAAGGAATAATTAGCAAGCAAAGTAGAAATTTCCTCATTAGGAATCTTCCTTTTATTAGAGACAATATCCTTCATATACTTTGAATGAGGAGGCAACTTAATAGCATCAGTCAAAGGAATTTGCAAAAATAAAGGTTTCATCCACTCACAAAACTTGTTGTAGTGTTCTTCCTCCTTTGACTTATGTTTCTTATTTGGAAAAGGCATAGGTTTCTGCACCCAAGGTTCTCTCTCACTACCATGTTTTTTAGCAATAAAATCTTCCTTAGTGTACCTAGTATTCTTATTGTGGTTCTTAGGTTATTCCTCAACTTCCTCCCTATCAGGAGCATCATTTTTATCATTACCACTCTCAGTTTCAGCATCAGAGATATATATACTATTAGGATCTATAGCAGGTTCAAGTGGTTCCTCAACTATTTTCTTTTTCTTTTTCTTTCTCTTCGAGGACTACCACTACTTTCACCTTGTTGAGAATCCTACTCAATTCTTTTATGATGTCCTTCAGGATATAAAGGATCTTGAGTAGCTATACCAGTCCTAGTTCTAATTCCATAAGCATGTTTATCTCCTGAGGCATTAACTAGCATATCTTTTTGTACCTTAGCAAGTTGATCAATTTGGGTTTGAACCATTTGAAAGTGTTTACAAAGCATTTTAATATCATTAGCAGTTCTTTCCATAATATCTTTCAACTCATTAATAGCTCTAGAGTTTTCCAATAAATGATTCTGAACTTGTTTATTAAAATTACCTTGTTTAACAATAAATGTGTCAAGTTCCTCTAAGCATTTATCAGGAGGCTTACCATAAGTATTATCACCTTCATCAAAGTGGAGAGAGTGTACCTCTATAGTAGATGAGTGGGGAATTGGCTTACGTAATTCTTCTATAGGTGGTAGATTCTTCACATCTTCAGCTCTAATACCTTTCTCCTTGAGACATTTCTTAGCTTCTTTCATCACTTCATCATTTAATGCAATCATTACCCTCTTCTTTGGTGTTGGTGTTGGAACTGGTTCAGGCACAGCTGGTTTAGGAGTAATAGGCTCAGGTGTATTTAGCTCAGTTGAAGTCCAATCATCATAATTCTTGCTTATTTTAGCCATTAATTCTTCAGCATCTGTAGGAGTTATTTTCCTGAAAACACAATCAGCAAAACTATCTACGTATGTCCTAGAATCATCAGTTAGTCCATTATAATAAATATCAAGAAGGTCATTTTTAGGCAATGGACATCCATGATGTGCATGAATCAAGGCACATAACCTTGTCCATGACTCAGGCAATTTCTCTTCTTCTACCTATTTAAAATCAAAAAGTCTCTGCAAAGCAGCATGTCTAGCACTGGGAGGAAAATATTTCTAGAAGAAATAAGCAATCAAACAATCAGGGCTATCAATGGAACCAGGAGGTAATATATTAAACCAAGCCTTAGCTTCTCCTTTTAGTGAAAAAGGGAAGATCTTAGTAACAAAGTACTTGCGCATCTTAAAATCATCAGAGAATAAAGCACTCATAGTGGAAAGCTCATTCATATGAGCTACAACACTCTCATTTTCAGTCCCACAAAAAGGTTCTTTCTCAACAATGTCTAAATAGGATAAATCAAGAGAGAAATCATAATCTTTATCTTTAATATCTATGGGAGAGGTGGCAAACTTAGGATCAGAGGACAATTTAGGAATAATGGTACGTCTCTCAAGGAGACTCTTAATAGCACTAGCACCATGTGTGTTTCGGCACCCCTCAATAAATTCATCAGTAAACTCAATGTAATCATCATTAATATCATATCTCTCTCTAGACTCAGGTGAGCTAACAGTTGTAACAGTGTCTTCACTAGGAGTTTCAGTATTTCCTAGACTAGCCATAGTAGCATCTAGGAAAGGACCTAATGAACCACTCACATCAAGCACAGTAGAAGTAACATCATGAGTATCAGAAGCAATTTCAGATTCAGCAGTAGTGGCAGTGTGTATAGGATGAGTATGTGGTGGTGGTGTAACAAGCTTACTTATAAAAGATAGTGAATCAAGAGCAGCAAAGGTATTTAGGACTGTACCTCTTCTTGTAGTGGATGGTAAAATAGGAAACTTTCCATCACGAGACTTACCCATGATGAACGGAGTAGCAGTGAACAACAATAGATCCAAGTGAACTTTACAAATAAAGCTATGCTCCCCGGCAACGGTGCCAGAAAATAGTCTTGATGACCCACAAGTTGTACCATCCCAAAAATATTAATCAAGGTTATCAAGTTCCAATCACCCAAATTTAGGGTTAATAAAAACTTTTGTTAATTAAAGTCAATATGAATGCATGTGTGTATGTGATGAATGCATGAATGCTTGCCATGACTTTTTTGATTGTTATGAGCGGCAAGGATTGGTTTAAAGATGAAAACAACATCATCTAAATCATTTCCAAGCAGAATCAAAAGAAGAGAAATTCAAAAACAAAAGATATAAGCAAATGGTCATTTTGACCAAAGTTAACCACTAGACCACTTTGAGTGTTTCTAGTCCAAGATTTATAACAGAAACAAATCCAATTCTTTTCACCCCTTGCTAGACCAAGTAAAAGTGAACCCAAGCCCACCTTGCAAACCCCACAGAAACATTTTGCAAATATATGCCAAGAACAATTCAAAATTGAATCTAGTTCATATGGTAAGATCACCATTTCTCAAAACCCAACCAAATCAGTTCACCTTAACAAATCCAAGCAACCATAGACTACCAAGTATGTGCCCAGTACACTCAACAAAATTCATCCAATAATTCAAATATAAATTTCTTTCGGCTATTTCATCAAACAATTTGCAGACACAAATCAAATTGGCCAAACTTTCACTGTTTTGAGCACTGATGATTCAAACCATTGTCTCCCTTTGCTCACCCTTGTCTCCCCAGTGACAACACAACATTGAACAGCCTAGAACCCTACCCATTGCACCATGCCTTGCATTCCCGAGCCACCCCTTGCCATCCGACCATGGCAAGCTAGCAGGAGCATTCGCCGTGCCTAGCCACCATGTCCAAGAGGCAGCCCAACGTCCACCGTCACCCCCTGTCCAGCCCTCGAGCACTGCCAAGCCATGGACCACAAAGAACATGTCGCGCCTAGTTCGTCTCTGCCATGCTAAGAGCACGCAGGAGAACCGCCCCCGACACGCTCGCACACGCCGCGCCTCGCCTTTGCTGCACGTGCCTGCGATCACCACGACCCCACGAACCTCCCAGACATCCCTGTTCACCGTCGTGCAACCTGTAGCCACCGTGCGTCGTCAAAACCGTTGTCGGTGCCGCTCAGAGCACCAACGCGTTCCGACTATTCTCGACCGCCCCTTGTAGAGCCATTACCTCCTTGAGCATCACCAGGGAACCGTGCACCGTCCTAGCCCCCGAGCCATGCCATTAGCTCACTGCACCGCCAACCCCAACGAGCTTTACCCACGCCGCACTGCCCCTCTCGCTCTCCTATAAAAAGAGGCCCTCCCCGCACCATTTCTCCACACTCACCACTCCTCACTGATCCTCCCCCACTTTTTCTCGGAGCAAGGCGAGCTCTCCCTCACTGGAATTTGGCCGGAGCCCACCGCTGCTGGAGGAGAAGGGCGTCGTTGAGGCCACCTCAAGAGAAGACGCCAGTACCAGGAGAACCTCCAGAGCCACCTCGTTCGTTTACCCCCATCGCCGACCCTCGCCAGAGCTCCGGTGAGCCTCCCTAGACCCCCATTGGTCGTGCTAGGGTTCGTCCCTGTCGTGTCCTGTTCCGATGAGGACGACAGTCGTGAGCCGTTGATCTTGAATCTAATCCTACGGTCAAAACCATCCCATACCCCTTCGGCACCCCGGTCTCACTGTCGAGTGGAGACACCACTTAAACCACCCCGCGCATGCTATGCGCAGTGGGCCGGCCCATCTAGCTCTCCCACGCGACCCAGTTAATTCAAACTTAGGTTTTTCAATTTAGTTCAAACTCTAGTTCTGTCTGCTGATTCAAAAATCAATTCAGAGAGTTTCACTGAACCAAATTTCATGAAACTAATTTTGTTATAAAGGTATGGAAATTATTAATCCAAGCCCGCTGGATTCAAACCATTTGAAATTATAGATCACCTATAGTAAAAATAACAAGACAGAGACTTTTTTGTATTCAAACATTTTTCAAAAATCAACCATAAATGCTTTTGAGTTGATTCCAACTCTCAAAAATCACATTTGACAAGATCTAACTGAATATATAAAAATATTTAGGTTTACATGCAGTAATAATAGACAAGTGTTAAAAAAATGCCCCATAGGCATTTGTAGTCACTTTAATTAATTAAAATAACAATGTTAAACATTATTAAATTGTGACACCACTTTAAATCACACTCCCAAGTATTAAAATATGTGGTGATGACATGTGTCAACATGATCCCATATTTTAAATGGAGAATATTAAATCTTAAGTAGTTTTTCAATGAGTAGAAATTACTTTGCTAAAATAAAATAAATAAAACTAGACCTTTAATCCTTGTGATAATTGTGATGATGCTAGATCATCTAGTGTGAACCTTTGCGTGCTAAATAGAAGTGGTTAAGTATTGTTTGGTGATTGTGTACCTCGTATTTATTTATAGACGCTAGTACCGACCAAGGATATGAGGAGGAAGGAGACTACTACGAAGAGGAAGCAGAGGAGAACTTCAACCACTACACTACTCAAGGAAAGCTTCACAATACAAGTTAACTTAGCAAGGTACCACTTGCAAGTTTCTTAACCATGCAAGCCATCTTAGCAAGCTAGAACTTTGCAAGATAACACTTGCATGATAACTATACAAACTAGAGGCCTTAGGCATATTTGGATATACCACTTTATTATACTAAATCCTAGTTTTACTTGCCACCTTGATTATTTTATTTCTTTATCAAAGCCCTTTATTTATGTTTACTTAGTGACTTGGGAATTTTGGAAAGATATTAGAGGTAGCATAAAGAGCATAAAACTTGTCCTAAGTTAGATAGAACTAGATGTCATACTGAGGCATGAGATTAGACTTAGATAAGTCACATTTGATTAGCACCCCTCATTAGTGACTACCCCCAATTTAGTGGCTAGTGCTAAGCATAAAACTTGATCACTTTAGATGGGAATTCTTAGTGAAAATGGTTATGAAAACCTTAGAATGATGAGTCATTCTAATGAAATGTTTTGACATGTGTTATGAACACCAGGTGATTTTGATGATGAAAATGTTGAGGCATGAGACTTATCCCTTTATAAAACTAATGGTTGTGTTCGGATGCGATACCATTCCAACTTTACCGTACAACCACAATACCCTAGTTTGGGTAGGGCTTGACTGGAAGTTTATATATCTTAGTATGGGTTCCCTTGTGGCCGAGGTTTGAGTTGAGGCTACCTCGTGAGGATTGTCCACCTATGCAGTTCCCAAGATGATAGATGGTCATGGTTGGGAGGCCAAACTCATAGGGGAGGTGCCTATACTAGGGTGTGTAATTGAAAGGTTAGGATTGATTATCCGCTTACTGAGTATGGTGATTCAGGATTGTTCCTGACAGATGTATTGAATGTTGTGGTGAAAGTGTACCACCTCTGCAGAGTGTCAAACTATTCGAATAGCCGTGTCCATAGTTATGGATAGTTGGAATGGCCATACTCTTCCATCGTCAGATGTTTTCAAAATGACTTATGAAATGAATCATGACTTGACTTGACCACAACAGGGTTGTGAACCTGAAAACTAAGTTCCCACTTAGGTGTTGTAAAACTCTAAGTTAGTTTTCTTTGCTTCTAAACTCGGTTAGAGATAAATCTGGATTTTTGCAAAACAACCTAGAGCTTAGGATTCCTACTCAAACCACTTTACTTGTTAGTGATAGTTTACGAGTACTTGAAGAGTACTCATGGCATTGTCCCTGGCTATTCCTATGGCCATACTATGAGGAGGACTATCAGGAGGATGTACAGCAGGAAGTCTATGACAACTAGGATCATCTCCTATCGTCAGCATTGCCTGTGACCCTGAAGATGGAGCTTCGCCCATGCTACCGTTATTATATTATTCCGCTGCGTTGATTGTATTAAGACTGGATCATGAGATCCTTTATTTGTAAGACCTTTATTATGGTTTGTAATGGATGATGAACTATGGTACCAATCTGTTATGTCTCGCAAAAATGGTAATCTTGGGATTGCGATGTATGGCATAACAGGCATCTGGGATTAAAAATCCGGGTGTTGACACAAGTATAGGGGATCGCAACAGTCTTAGAGGGTAGTATTACCCAATTTATTGATTCGACACAAGGGGAGCCAAAGAATACTTGCAAGCCTTAACAACTGAGTTGTCAATTCAGTTGTACCTGGAAATAGTTCTTGCTCACAGAAGTTTATCAGTAGCAACAGTTTGGTAGTAGCAATGTAAAAGTAACAAAGCGAGATAAAACAGAGCAATAGTAACAGTAGTAGCAAACAGTAGGATATGAGTGCAGTAGGCATAGGGATGGATGGACGGGCGTTGCATGGACGAGTCTAAACATGTAACTTCAAGTTCTAGGGAAATTGCTGATAAATAAGAATAAGCATCCAAGTACTAAACAATCATAGGTATGTGCTCCATATATAGTCATGTCTGCTCGCAATGAGAACTTGCACAACATCTTTTGTCCTGCCAGCCCGTTGCAGCGGGGCCTCAAGGGAACTACTGGAAATTAAGGTGCTCCTTTTAATAGAGCACCGGAGCAAAACATTAACACTCCATGAACAAATGTGATCCTCACATCACATCCATCCCCTCTGTTTGTCCCAATTTCTGTCACTTCGGGGCCTTTAGATCTGGACAATGATATGTGTACACAACTTGCAGATAAGGTCACAAACAATACTATCATGATGATTCAATAATAAGTTCAGATCTGAGATCATGGCACTCGGGCCCTAGTGACAAGCATTAAGCACAACAAGTTGCAAAAAAGTCAAATAGCACTAATAGAGATACTAGGCACCATGCCCTAACAATCTTATTCGATTACATGATAGAACTCATCCAATCTCTACCATCCCCATAGCCTACAGCAGGGGATTACTCACGCATGGATGAGGGAAACATAGATGGTTGATGGAGAGGCATTGGTGATGATGATGGCGATGATCCTCTCCAAATTCCCCGTCCCGGCAGGGTGCCAGAACGGAGTTTATGGTTCTGAATCGCGGTTTCTGGTGGTGGTGGCGCAGCTAAACTCTTTCTGAAAAAACGTTGAACCCCCCTCAGTTTTTAGGTCAAGAGGCATCTTATAGGCGAAGAGGGAGGCCGAGGGGGTGCCTGATCTGGCCACACCCCCTCCAGGCATGGGCTGTAGGGGTTCGTAGCATGGAAAACAAAAAAATTCTACCGCATGCACACAAACAAGCCAAGATCTATCTACTAGATTGTAGCAACGAGTCGATTAGAGTACTCACCCTCGAAGATTCCAAAGCGGTTAACGAGAGCATATTCTCGTGGATGATGTAGTCGTACACTTGCAGATCTCAAGATCGCGTAGACGATCCTTCCGGCGCTGTGTTCCGGCAGCGCTTCCGCAATCAGTCACATGTTCGGTACTCGATGAAGACCTTCCTCTCCCTTGTTCCAGCAGGCAGTGGAGGTTGTAGTTCTCCCCTCGCGATTCCGGCAGCACGACGACGTGGTGTTGGAAGTAGAGGGAAGATCCCGCAGGGCTTTGCCTAAGCCGTTGCGGGTTATGGTGGATCTAGGGTTTCTGACGATCTAGGTTTAGAGGGCCGGAGAGGAGGAGGAGGTGTTGATGGCGGCTAGGGCAACGGTGACGGGCCGGCGACGGCACGGCGGCGCTAGGCGGCTGGCGGCGACAGCGCAAGGTGGGGAGGGATGGTTGTAAGTCTTTGGGGCAGCCCCTCCCCTCTATTTATGAGAGGGAGGGCAGCTTGGGAGAGGGGAGTTTGAATCCTTTCCCAAACCCAAGTTGGAGAGAAAGAAGGACTCTTTCCTTCTTCCACTAGGAAACTATTGTTTCAGTTTGACTTTTCAAACCTCCCTTTTGACTTTAAATTTAGAGCTTTATTTCTCTCTCGCAAATTCCCAACCAAGTGACCTAGGACATGATCCAATCATTCCACTTAACCATGACACATTCATGAACCATTCCCCTTCCGGTCCGGTGAACCTTCCAGACCCTTCTAGAACCTCTCCGATGAAAACATCGGAATCATTCCCGAACTCCGGAATCGGACTTTACTTATATGAATCTTATTCTCCAGACCATTATGGATATCATCGTGATATCCCGGATCCCATCCGAGACTCCGAACAACATTCGGTCTCCCTACTTATATTCCATATATACTAAACAACATCGAATCCTTAAGTATGTCTCCCTACGGTTCGTGAATTATGCGGACATGATCGACACATTTCACTGATCAATAACCAATAGAGGAATCTGGAAATTCATATGGCTCCAACATATTTCTATGATTACTTTGCGATCGAATGAACCACTTACATACGATACCAATTTCCCTTTGTCTCGTGATAGTTTACTTATGCGAGGTTTGATCATCGGTATCTCTATGTACCTAGTTCAACCTCGTTATTGATAAGTACTCTTTTCTCGTTCCCGTGATATGTGATCCCTTGTGAGCTAGTCACATGCTTGCAAGCTAATTGGATGACATTCCACCGAGAGGGCCCAGATATATCTATCCGTCATATGACGGGACAAATCCCACTCTTGATCCATGTGCCTCAACACATACTTTCCGAACACTCAATGCCACCTTTATAGCCACCCAGTTACAGTGTGGTGTTTGATGTCATCAAAGTATCCTTCCGGTGATGGTGATTAGCATGATCTCATGGTTGAATGAATTAGGTTACTATGTATCAGAAAGCTTATAGCAAACGAACTATTGAAATGACTTGATCTTTATGCAATGCTTATCTATAGGAGTATGTCCATCATACCATTCTCCTAACAATATGATCTTGTTGTTAATAACATCTCAACGTTCATGATCGGGAAACCACGATCAGCTTATTAACCAACAAGATAATATTACAAAGAGGCTTTACCAGGGACTAATTTAGTTTACAAATCACACAAGTATTAATGTTTCCGGTTAATACTATTATAGCATGAATGTAAAAATTTATCATAAACACAAAGATATAATAATAACCACTTTTATTATTTCCTCTAGGGCATATCTCCAATAGTCTCCCACTTGCACTAGAGTCAACTAATCTAGATTACATGGTAATATACCGAACACCCATGGCGGTTTGGTGTTGGTCATGTTTTGCCCTCGGGAGAGGTTTAGTCAACGGATCCGCCACATTCATATGTGTGTGTACTTTGCAAATATTTATGTCACCATCTTGGACATGCTCTCGAATAGCGTGAAAATGTAGCTTGATATGCTTCAGCTTCTTGTGTGACCTTGTTTCTTGCGCATTGGCTATGGCGCCCATGTTATCTCAATAGATAGACATTGGGTCCAGCACACTTGGAACCACACCGAGCTCTGCAATGAACTCCTTCATCCATATTGCCTCTTGTGAAGCCTCCGAAGCAGCTATGTATTCCGATTCAGTTGAAGATCTTGCCACAATGCTTTGCTTTGCACCCCTCCAGCTAACTGCTGAACCATTCAAAATAAATACGTATCCAGATTGAAATTTAGAATCATTCGAATCGGTATTCCAACTAGCATTTGTGTAACCATTAACAACGAGTTGTTCATCACCTCCATAAGAAAGAATCATATCCTTAGTCCTTCTCAAGTACTTAAGGATGTTTTTGACCGCTGTTCAATGATCCACTCCTGGATCACTTTGATATCTGCTAGTCAAACTAACAACATATGCAATGTCGGGTCTTGTACATAGCATGGCATACATGAGAGATCCTATGGCTGAGGCATAGGGAGTCTTACTCATCCTTTCTCTATCTTTTGCCGTTGCAGGACTTTGAGTTTTACTCAAGGTCGTATTGGGCAACATGGGCAAGAACCCTTTCTTGCTATCTTCCATTCCAAACCTCTTTAGAACTTTGTCCAAATATGTACTCTGTGACAATGATATTAGGCGTCTTGATCTATATCTATAAATCTTTATGCCTAATATGTAAGCTGCTTCGCCAAGATCTTTCATTGAAAAACTATTATTCAAATAATCCTTGACACTATTAAGAAGGTCTACATCATTCCCAATCAACAATATGTCATCTACATATAGTATTAGAAATTCTACAGAGCTCCCACTCACTTTCTTGTAAATACAAGCTTCTCCATAAGTTTGTATAAAACTAAAGCTTTTGATTACCTTATCAAAACGTTGATTCCAACTTCGGGATGCTTGCTTCAATCCATAAATGGAACGTTGAAGTTTGCATACCTTGTTAGCATCTTTCGATCAACAAAAACTTTGGGTTGTGCCATATACAACTCTTCATCAATGTCTCCATTGAGGAATGCCACTTTGACATCCATCTGCCATATCTCATAATCATAATATGCAGCGATTGCTAATAAAATCCTCACAGACTTTATCTTTGCTACCGGTGAGAAAGTCTCATCATAGTCAACTCCTTCAATTTGTTGAAACCCTTTTGCGACAAGTCGAGCTTTATAGGCAGTAACATTACCATCAGTGTAACACCCCGGTTCTGAAAAGACCGTGGCCTCTATGTGACATGCCAATCCCTGGATCGGTTCATCGGCCCACAATAGAGTAAGATGAATAACATAGCAAAATATCCGTGTATCATTAGTAACGAAGATCCAGAGTACCATTATTACAATAAAAGCTTAGCTCAAAGCTAGCTCAAATTATTCAGGTAGCAACATAAACAAAGTAATTCCTCCATTCTTCAAATTGCCCACAAGTGAACAAGTGCCGAGTGGAGTACCGTGGCCTATATCGATTACTCGGAATCGGAATAACCTGCAACATGAAACGTAGCAGCCCCGAAGGGTCAATACATGGAATGTATGGCAAGTAGAGCTAGTAATGGAGACAATAGTACTAACATCTACATGCATATTTGGCAAGTGGAGCTGTGTCTGGCTTGCATTTGCAAATACATTTGTCCTACTTTCGTAAACAGTTTTGATTTTTCTTTGAAAAGATCCCAATTAAGTTAACCCAACAATGTTAAAACAATTATGAAAATTAGAATGAGATAGAAACATGTCATGGAATCAATATCAAGCAACTCAGTTGTCCATAACCGGGAACACGGCTAATCGATTAGATTATACACCCTGCAGAGGTTAGTACACTTTACCCATGTGACTTGGCCAGCCCAGCTCGTACCATCACTCTCATTTTGGGTGATGATAGGGAGAAGTCCAAGATGAAACCGTTCGGGAAGTAGCTCCCCAATCCCGATGCGCACCGGTCCAACCTACCAAAATTCTACATCTCTGGATACGCGGGTTCGGGTCACCACAACCTACTAAGTCCAACCAACCGCCCATTCCATTATTGGCACATGGTTGTACACGTAAGCTACACAATAAAGAAGCCAATCAATTTCTCTCGATACATGGGTGCCTTTCCGCAATGAAACCACCAAAAATTATCAATACCATCACACCCAGGAGATTCATTGATTAAGTTGTTTTAGTTTTCACAAATGAACTCATTTAGAAACAACTTTCGGTGATGTAACCCATCCCTCGTTCATCATAGCATGGCTAAGCACATCTACCAACGGTGGTTCATCTACAAGGAAAGCCCTACCACATAATAGGACATAGCATAGCGATAGTATCATCCTACACATGCATCTACAAAATACACGACAATGCATTGAAAATAGTAGGACGATATCATGAACAAAGTAGCATCTACTTGCCTTGGTTGTAGCGGTCGGAAGAACAATCCACACACGAGCAAGCGTTGCACTCAACACAATCTACACGATACAATTGCATTCATAAACAAACAATCCACAACATATGCAACAAATATGATGCATGAATGCAAGAACGACAAGTGAATTGGTGCTACAGCTGCACCACAACATCCTATTCCATAATACTACCGATTGCATGCATGGAAAATAGTTTTAGCGCTAGGAAAACTATTAAGTAAAAGTAGTGCTCAAAACTAGAGCTAGAACTCAAATAATTTACTACCAGTAGTATACTGTTTGTAAAATTTTGGAAAAATTCTACCGCATAGGCATCGCTGATTAGAAACAGTACCAACTGGAATTACTCAAAAAGGAATTATAAAACTCCCCGAGTAATTAAAACACTGCAGAAAGCCACTAAACAGTTTCTGCAGAAGTTTTTACTGTAAGCCTACCTTTTTAATTCACGATGAGATTCCCCTCGTTCCAATGAATCCAGGGACATATCATACGCGATTTTTGGAGCTACGGATCTTTTCTACGAATTAATTACTCCGAAAAGACCACTAACTAGTTTGATTAAACTGTACTAAACCTTGCTGCAAAAGCCTGAACCAAAGGTACAGCGAGATTCTACACGACTCACTGAATCTATATATATTTTATTTGCAATTTTCGGCCAAGCGGTTTAATTTCTATGCAATTTACAAGTTTCTACCAAAATCTGTCAACTAAAAGGATTAACGAAATTAACCAGTCAATTGTGTCTGTTGACTGGTCAACACGTCTGCTGACTGGGCGCTGACTGGGCGTCTGACTAGTCAACGCCTGAGTCTGACCAGTCAACGAACGATCTGAGCCGCTGAACTGAAATCTGACGGTGGCTGCAGTCTTACCGGAAACAAACGGCGAAACGGACGGCGGCGAGTCCCGGACGGTGCGGCGATCGATTCCGGCGTCGGTGTCTTTCCTGCGCGGGTGTAAACGGTCAGCGCGTGATTCGAGTCAGTTAGCGCGGCGCGCAAGACGGCGGTAGCGGCGTCGCGTGCGTGCATCTGGCCTGCGGCGAGCAGCAGCGCGTGCAGGCGAAGCAACTAAGCGCAGCAGCAACGCGTAACGCATGCAGCGAAGACAGCGCAGCAGCGCGGCAGCCGGCGAAGCGGCAGAAGCAGCGAGCGGCTCGGCGGGGCAGGCGCGCAGGGCGGCGGCGATCGGCGGTAGGCCGCGCGGCGCGGAGTGCGGGTGGAGGCGGCGCTGGGCGCGGTCTGCGAGGCGGCGGGGTCGCGGGGATGGCGGAGGACGGGGCGGCGTACCTGCGCAGCGGCAGGGAGCTGGCGGCCGGCGGCGGCGACTCGCGCCAAGCTGGCGATCAGGTGGGGAGATCGCGCGGGGAGGCGGGCGATCGGGGGCAGGCGGCGGCGGCCTCAGGACTCGTGCGGGGCGGGCGCGGTTATCGAGGGCAGGCAGGCAGCGGCTCGGCCCTTAAGTGGGTCCCGCGCGGGTCCTACTCCAATTCGGCACAGAGTTAGACGCGGACTCGGAAATCGGCCCAAAATTCGGACCGTTTTCCGATCTTTTCATAAACCGGCCGCAACTTCTCCGTACGAGCTCCGAATCGAGTGATTCTTGCTCCTACGGTTTCGTAAGGTCGAGGGGAACAATATAGGGTCAAGGGTTGAGCGAAACCACTAGCCACAATGGTGGACAACGCTAGTCCTACTAAAGCCTTCCGCAGGAGTCTCGTAGCAAAATAGAATAGGGTTTTGAAAATAGCGTTTTCGCCGATTCTTTTCACTCGACGGTTTTGCACGGAAAAGCATGATGCAATGCTATGAACGATATGCAAGACCAAATCTAAAATTTGGGATGTGACAAGACTAACCCCCTTAAGATGAATCTCGTCCTCGAGATTCGGCGCGGCTAGTAAATAGGTGTGGGTAGTCCTCTCGGATGTCATCCTCACGCTCCCAAGTGGCTTCCTCTTCGGTGTGGTGGCTCCACTGCACCTTGCAAAACTTGATTGTCTTGGTACGGGTAGTCCTCTCCGCTGTCTCCAGAATCTTGACCGGTTTCTCCTCATAGGTCAGGTCATTCTCAAGCTGAACCTCCTCTAGCGGTACAGTGTCTCTCAACGGTGTATCCACCATATCCGGATGGCACTTCTTCAGCTGGGATACGTGGAACACATTGTGAACAGCGGACAGAGCCTCTGGCAACTCCAACTGATAAGCAACTTCTCCTTTGCGTGCTAAGACCCGATACGGTCCAATAAATCGAGGTGCCAACTTACCCTTAATTCCAAATCTCTTGATTCCACGAAGTGGCGACACTCTGAGGTATGCTCTATCACCTATCTCATACACCACTTCCTTGCGCTTGGCGTCAGCGTAGCTCTTCTGTCTTGACTGTGCTACCTTCAGCCTGTCCCTAATCAAGGCGACCTTCTCCTCAGTGTCCTTGATCAAATCAGGTCCAAACAACTACGTTCTCCTACTCCATCCCATAGCAATGGTGTTCGGCACCGTTTCCCGTACAACACATCGAACGGTGACGTCTTGATGCTGGTTTGATAGCTGTTGTTGTAGGAAAACTCAGCATAAGGTAAATTCTCATCCCAACTAGAGCCATGAGCCAAAGCGCAAGCTCTCAGCATGTCCTCCAAAATCTGATTCACCCTCTCGGTCTGTCCATCAGTCTGCGGGTGAAACGCTGTGCTAAACTCCAATCTAGTATCGAGTGACTCGTGTAGCTGGCGCCAGAAGTGTGAGGTAAATTGGGTGCCTCTATCAGATACGATACTCTTGGGAACTCCGTGTAGGCACACAATCCTGTCCATGTAAATCTTGGCCAACTTCGCACTCGTGTAGGTTGTCTTTACTGGAATAAAGTGGGCTACCTTGGTCAAATGGTCGACCACTACCCAAATAGAGTCATATCCTGACCTGGTCCTGGGCAATCCTGTGATAAAGTCCATTCCCACTCTATCCCACTTCCAATCCAGCACAGGCAATGGTTGTAGCAGTCCTGCTGGCTTCTGGTGTTCTGCCTTCACTCAGCTACACACATCACATAGAGCAATATGCTTGGCAATATCTCCCTTCATGTTGTTCCACCAAAATCTGCTCTTCAAATCCATATACATCTTTGTGTTGCCCGGATGTATGGAGTATGGCGAGTTATGAGCCTCTTGCAGAATCAACTCCCTTATCTCCGGGTCGCTGGGCACACACAAACGATCTCCATACCACAAGGTACCATGCTCATCCTCGCAAATATCCTTTTCCCGATTCTCCTTCATCTTTTCCTTTATCTCCTCTATTTCCTTGTCTCCTACCTGAGCCTTCATGATCTTGTCATGTAGCGTCGGTTGGACTTCCATTGTAGCCAAATATCCTTCAGATACTACCTCCAGTCTAAGTTCCTTGAATTGCTTGCACAAATCCTCGGGCAATTCACCAACTGTCAACCCATTGGCATAAACCTTCCGGCTCAGAGCATCTGCTACTACATTGGCCTTTCCTGGGTGGTATTGTAGATTCATATCATAATCCTTGATAAGCTCCAACCATCTCCTTTGCCTCATGTTCAGTTCCTTCTGCGTGAATATGTACTTCAGGCTCTTGTGGTCGGTGTACACATCACAGTGTTTTCCCATTAAGTAATGCCTCCATACCTTGAGCGCATGAACCACTGACGCTAACTCCAAGTCATGTGTGGGGTAATTCCGCTCATGGTGTTTGAGTTGTCGCGAGGCATATGACACTACTCTCCCATCTTGCATCAGCACACTCCCAAGTCCCTGTCGAGAAGCGTCACAGTACACTTAGAAATCCTTCTGAAGATCTGGTAAACACAGAACAGGCGCGGTCACTAGTCGACGCTTCAGTTCCTGAAAGCTGGCTTCACATACGTCTGACCACTCAAACTTCCTCTCCTTCTTCAGAAGTTCAGTCATCGGCTTAGCAATCTTGGAAAAGTTTTCAATGAACCTCCTGTAATATCCAGCAAGTCCCAAAAAGCTTCGAATCTCTCCTGCATTCTTGGGTGCTTCCCACTCGATTCTGCAGTCACTTTGCTTGGATCAACAACGACTCCTTCTCCTGACACTACGTGTCCAAGAAACCCAACGGTGTTAAGCCAGAATTCACACTTGCTGAATTTGGCATACAGCTGGTGTTCCCTCAGTTTCTCCATAATCAGTCGCAGATGTTTCTCATGCTCAACATCATCCTTGGAATATATCAGTATGTCATCAATAAACACCACCACGAACTTGTCCAGGTACTCCATAAATACCTTGTTCATCATGGTCATGAAGTATGCCGGGGCATTCGTTAGTCCAAAAGACATAACCGTATACTCATATAAACCATACCTAGTGGTGAAGGCGGTTTTTGGTACGTCCTCCTCCCGGATCTTCAATTGGAAGTAGCCTGATCGCAGATCAATCTTGCTGAACACCTTCGCTCCTTCCAGTTGATCAAACAAATCATTTATGTTCGGCAGATGGTATTTGTTCTTGATGGTTACTTCATTCAGCGAGCGGTAGTCCACCACTAATCTCTTGGTGCTGTCTTTCTTCTCCACAAACAGAACAGGTGCACCCCATGACGACGAACTAGGCTGAATGAATCCCTTTTCCAGCTGCTCTTTCAACTGCTTCTTCAATTCCTTCAGCTCATCCACATCCATCTTATATGGTTTCTTTGCTATTGGTCCTGTTCCCGGCATCAGGTCGATAAGAAACTCTACTTCCCTGTCAGGTGGCATACCTGGCAGCTCTTCCGGAAACACGTCAGGGTAATCCTTAATCACTGGCACAGTATCCATGCTAACCCCCTTAAGAGAATTCAACTTACACCTTCCTGGTCGTACAGCCGAATTGAATCTAATCCTCTTACCATCCGGGGTTTTGAGTGAAACAGCTCGCTGTGCACAATCTATGTGTCCCCCATGCATGGGCATCCAATCCATACCCAGAATAACGTCTAATCCCTATGATTCCAACACTACTAGATGTGCAATGAAGTTGTGTGTTCCAATCCTCACGGTCAAGTTGCGGCATCCCGCGCTGTCTATCATATCTCCTCCAGGTGAACTCACTCTAATAGACCCTTTCATAGACTCAGTAGGTAACTTATACTTATCCACAAATGCTCTTGATATGAATGAATGCGATGCACCAGTATCGAAAAGTATAAGTGCAGGATGAGTGTTGATTGGAAACTTACCAATCACAAGGTCAGGCTCATCTGGAATCTCCTCCACATTCATGTGGTTCACTGTGGCCTTCTCGCTGTTGGTTGGCTTCAGTCCTTTCCTCTCCGGACAGTTGTCAGCATAGTGTCCCTTCTGTTTACACTTGAAGCACGTCACCTCACTCAGATCCTTCTTCACAAAGCTGTGATCACGGTTGCGGTCATTCCACCGTGTCCTCCAGAGTGGTGAGAGTGTCCTCCCTTGTGGCTGTGGTGGTTGCTCCTATGGTTATCATGACGATGCCCATCGCCTCCATGGTGGTGGCGGTCATGGCTCTCATGGTCACTTCCTCCATGCTTGGAGTATCCATCATATGAAGTGCGAGACTTGTGATGTGAACCAGAGTGATGATTGTTACTCTTTCTCTTGCGGCTTTCCACCTGCTTGTGCTTCCCTTTCAAGATCCTGGCCTTGTCCATAAGCTCCTGGAAAGTGGGGCAATAAACCACCAGTAGCTGCACAGAAAGCTCATCACTGAGGCCATCCAGGAATCTCTCCCTCCTTTTTGCATCAGTGTCAACATCCTCAGGTGCATAACGGGACAGGTTGTTGAACTCCTCAATGTACTCGGCCACGGTGCGATTGGTTTGGCGCAAGTTGCGGAACTCCTTCCTCTTCAGGCTCAGAACTCCTGAAGACACGTGGTTGGTCCTGAAACCTTCCTCAAACATTGCCCAAGTCACAGTATCCAGCGGGTGGGTGATCTGAAATGTGTCCCACCAAGAAGCGGCTGGTCCCTCCAGTAGGTGAGCGGCAAATCTCACCTTCTCAGCATCAGTGCATCCAACAGTTACCAGATCCTTGTTGACTGAACGCAACCAGTCGAGAGCAACCATTGGTTCCGTTGCAGTAGAGAACTTAGTTGGCCTTAGCTTCAGAAATCTGGCGAGAGCATCTCCCTAAGGCTGATTGTTTCCATTGTTGTTGTTCTGATTTGCCATGAACTGAGTCATCACTTGGGTCAGCTGTGCCTGAGCTGCCATGAGCTGCTCCAACTTAGTGGGTTGACGGCTGGGAGGCATCTGCGGTTCAGCACAGGTAAGTTTAGAGAGAATCAACTACGACAATAGGATTCTACCCATGCATATGATCACTCAACAACAATCAATAGCAGACAATCACAAGCAAGCAATACATCAACAAACAAGCGATCCAGCAACATCCCAGGTGTTATCCTAGCAGTATATACCTACTGAAATAGTTTTACAAGAGTTGGCAATGGTTAACTAAACAGTTGATCAACTAAACAACAAAAACAGCAACCTACCAGAACAGTCCAGCAGCGTTCGCGAATTTTTCCGCCTGACTGAAACTCGTCAGAAAATTTATCTGATTTTTGCACATATAGTACAGATAGTTTCGAATCAGCCCAATTTATTTCAGATTTTTCCGAGTTACCAAAAAAATATGAAAAATCGTACAGTACTGCTGTATCAACAGAAAAACTGCAGCGAAAATAACACAGATAGTAACCAAACTTGCCATAACTCTTTCATAAAATTTTGCACAAATAAATCCTGGGATATTGGAGTACAGAAATAAGCAACTAATCACTCTTAAACTAACACGAACTAAGCTTCACAACGATCGAGACTAATCCTAACGAATTTGCCTAACGAGGACTAATTGGTGGACTTCTATCTACTACTTGAAGAGGTTGCAGTAGGTCCTTGCTGTCATGCGTTGACGCTTCGGCTCGCGGTACAACCATGGCGGCGGAGTGTACACCTCTCCTAAATCATCACTTGAGATCTCAAACTCCACCTCTTCTGGATCCTCCTCTTCTTCTTCACTCTCAGTTGCAACTGCAACAGCTTCATCTCCTCCACCATCATCGTCTCCATCATCATCATCATCATCCTCGTCCTCATCATCATCATCGTTCCCACTGTAATCATCATCCCCATTGTTGCCATCATCTCCATTGTCATCATCAGAGGGTGGATTTAGCTGTGCTTGGAGAGCGGCAATCTGGGCTGTCATAGCTTCAATAGTTTGATTCCTTTCCTGGACGGTCCCTTGCAACTGTTGTATGTTCTGGGTGTTCTCCTGCACGGTACCATGAAGATGAGCTATGGTTGCATCTCTGGCTATCAGGGCATTCTCCAGAACTCCCACAGCTTCATGCAGGGTGTCAATCTCCTGTCCTTGGACCACCATACCATTACTAGCAAAATCTGCAATCTCCTTTATCATCCTCGCTTTCTCAGCTAGAGCTCCATTCTCCCTTTCCATGTCCTCTATGTGCCTCCGACGGGGTGGCATGTTGTTCCTGTCACCCGGAGTAACCACAATGTGCCCATCTTCATCATGCCTCCCATAGTCATGGTAGGGTGAATCTGCTGGCAGTAGGTGTCGGACACTATGGCACTGGCGAGACAGGGCTTCATGTATGGCCAAGTTGATTCCAAGTCCCCAGTTGCAGTATGTCTTGGTGTAGATCAAATGCACTGGATTTGGCAAGGCGGCATCTCTGAATATGAAGGTAGTGATCTCCCATGCATCCTCTCCATATACATAGGTGTACAGCCTTCTTCCCTTGAACATGGGCAGTGGCAATCCCAATGACTGCGAGAGCTGAGCTAACTGCCTTGCAAAGGGCCTTGGTGACTCCATGGTGGCATACTCAGTCCTGACTTCTCCCATCTATCAAGTAAAAGAGGAAAGTGTGAGAATAGCATATGGTAAGAATTTACGAGGGTGAAAGGCATAAGATGATAGACAGAGTTAATATAGGCTTTAATAAATCTATGGCTTCCTAATCCAATACTAGGTCACGATCCTACAGTTGACACACGGGCTCTGATACCATCCTGTAACACCCCGGTTCTGAAAAGACCGTGGCCTCTATGTGACATGCCAATCCCTGGATCGGTTCATTGGCCCACAATAGAGTAAGATGAATAACATAGCAAAATATTCGTGTATCATGAGTAACGAAGATCCAGAGTACCATTATTACAATAAAATCTTAGCTCAAAGCTAGCTCAAATTATTCAGGTAGCAACATAAACAAAGTAATTCCTCCATTCTTCAAATTGCCCACAAGTGAACAAGTGCCGAGTGGAGTACCGTGGCCTATATCGATTACTCGGAATCGGAATAACCTGCAACATGAAACGTAGCAGCCCCGAAGGGTCAATACATGGAATGTATGGCAAGTAGAGCTAGTAGTGGAGACAGTAGTACTAACATCTACATGCATATTTGGCAAGTGAAGCTGTGTCTGGCTTGCATTTGCAAATACATTTGTCCTACTTTCGTAAACAGTTTTGATTTTTCTTTGAAAAGATCCCAATTAAGTTAACCCAACAATGTTAAAACAATTATGAAAATTAGAATGAGCGAGAAACATGTCATGGAATCAATATCAAGCAACTCAGTTGTCCATAACCGGGGACACGGCTAATCGATTAGATTATACACCCTGCAGAGGTTAGTACACTTTACCCATGTGACTTGGCCAGCCCAGCTCGTACCATCACTCTCATTTTGGGTGATGATAGGGAGAAGTCCAAGATGAGACCGTTCGGGAAGTAGCTCCCCAATCCCGACGCGCATCGGTCCAACCTACCAAAATTCTTCATCTCTGGATACGCGGGTTCGGGTCACCACAACCTACTAAGTCCAACCAACCGCCCATTCCATTATTGGCACATGGTTGTACACGTAAGCTACACAATAAAGAAGCCAATCAATTTCTCTCGATACCTGGGTGCCTTTCCGCAATGAAACCACCAAATATTATCAATACCATCACACCCAGGAGATTCATTGATTAAGTTGTTTTAGTTTTCACAAACCAACTCATTTAGAAACAACTTTCGGTGATGTAACCCAGCCCTCGTTCATCATAGCATGGCTAAGCACATCTACCAATGGTGGTTCATCTACAAGGAAAGCCCTACCACATAATAGGACATAGCATAGCGATAGTATCATCCTACACATGCATCTACAAAATACACGACAATGCATTGAAAATAGTAGGACGATATCATGAACAAAGTAGCATCTACTTGCCTTGGTTGTAGCGGTCGGAAGAACAATCCACACACGAGCAAGCGTTGCACTCAACACAATCTACACGATACAATTGCATTCATAAACAAACAATCCACAACATATGCAACAAATATGATGCATGAATGCAAGAACGACAAGTGAATTGGTGCTACAGCTGCACCACAACATCCTATTCCATAATACTACCGATTGCATGCATGGAAAATAGTTTTAGCGCTAGGAAAACTATTAAGTAAAAGTAGTGCTCAAAACTAGAGCTAGAACTCAAATAATTCACTACCGGTAGTATACTATTTGTAAAATCTTGGAAAAATTCTACCGCATAGGCATCGCTGATTAGAAACAGTACCAACTGGAATTACTCAAAAAGGAATTATAAAACTCCCCGAGTAATTAAAACACTGCATAAATCCACTAGACAGTTTTTGCATAAATTTTTACTGTAAGCCTACCTTTTTAATTCACGATGAGATTCCCCTCGTTCCACTGAATCCAGGGACATATCATACACGATTTTTGGAGCTACGGATCTTTTCTACGAATTAATTACTCTGAAAAGGCCACTAACTAGTTTGATTAAACTGTACTAAACCTTGCTGCAAAAGCCTGAACCAAAGGTACAGCGAGATTCTACACGACTCACTGAATCTACACATATTTTATTTGCAATTTTTGGCTAAGCGGTTTAATTTCTACGCAATTTACAAGTTTCTACCGAAATCTGACAACTAAAAGGATTAACGAAATTAACCAGTCAACTGTGTCTGTTGACTGGTCAACACGTCTGCTGACTAGGCGCTGACTGGGCATCTGACTAGTCAACGCCTGAGTCTGACCAGTCAACGAACGATCTGAGCCGCTGAACTGAAATCTGACGGTGGCTGCAGTCTTACCGGAAACAAACGGCAAAACGGATGGCGGCGAGTCCCGGACGGTGCGGCGATCGATTCCGGTGTTGGTGTCTTTCCTGCGCGGGTGTAAATGGTCAGCGCGTGATTCGAGTCAGTTAGCATGGCGCGAAGACGC